>OY720634.1:167921860-168339699 GCA_963169105.1 Ceriagrion tenellum
CCAAAGAAATGTTCCAAAGAAATGGACCGCGGCGAGTGCGAGAAGGAGGGTGCGAGTCATTTCTTCCCCATGATGTTTTCCCCCACCTTCCCATCATCCCTTGCGCCTTCCATTTCCTCTTGAACTCTCTCTCTCTCTAACACTCGCCTTCGAAAACCTCCAGTTTGAGGGGCGGTGGAGGCGAAGGGGGGGGAGGGCAAGGGGAGAAGTGGGGGGGAGGAGGGGGGAAGAGGGGGCCGACCGACAGACCGCACGGAATTCTCGTCTTGGGCATAGTGGGACGGGAAATGAAGAATTCCAGTGGGGCGGGCCAGAGGGCGTTGCGGAAGAGCAGCGGATTCCATGGGGTCAGATGGAGGAAGGGAGGTTGGACTGTTGGGACAGTCTGGTGATGGGTTAATATGCGGAGTGCGGCCGGATAGTTCCCGGGAGCGGCCTTTGTGGGGTGCGGAGGCAAATGGTAGGCCATCTCGCGCTCCGGATCTCCTTATATTCAACCGCTCGTGTGGAGCACAGCCCCATCTTTCCCGTAAAGGTATTGCGCGTTCTGTATCTATCCTGGTTCTCAAATCATACCCGCACACATAGAAACAGAAGACACCGGAGGCTTTTAGGGTTCATGTTCAACGGGCACCAAGGGAAACACGGATCAAACCAAGAAGCCATTCAAGATGAAAAGTTCTACTGTAGTTCTCGAAGATTATAAGATTGCCAGTAAGGCAGATGTACCTGGAGTGATTTGTGTGGGCTGCATAGCAATATTGTTAAGAGACGAGGACCATTGGAAAGGTTGAACGGATAATAAAAAGGGCTTTTGAAGGAGGATGCTGAAGATGAAATGCATGGTTAAGATCCATGGAGGCACAAAAAAGAATGCGCCAGGAAAATACAATACAATACAGCAAATCCGGATGGATTTGCCACGAGAGGTTACAGGAATTATTAAGAACTATAATCATCGGGAAAATAGAAAGAATAGTCCTGCGTGTTGGAGGAGGGGATAAATAAAAGGCCGAGTGGATAATAAGAATTCGAAACGGGACAAGTTGGAAAGGGTGGCGCTACAGGCATCCAATATTAGTGTTGATGGTGACTCGCCCATAATACTTCCAATTTACATCGCATTCACGGAGACGATATCTACCGCATCAAAGACACGGAGTGGGATGTCACCTGACCACCACCTTCCTAACCTGGAACCTCTCGTCCCTTTTGCCTTCGCAAGAGAATAGCTTTTTGATCTCCTGGCATGTAAGCACCAATACAGAACTCGAAGAGAGCCGCTGCATTATTGGTGAACGATAATCTAAATGAGAAACGCAAGACAAAAATATTATAGGGATGTAAAAACAAAGTTTAAACTAAAAAGGAGGAAACTACCGAGAAAAATAACAGTAAATTTATCACAATATAGGCAAATTTCATTTCACTTTTCCAAATTACATTTTTCGCCGCAGTTTCCTAAACGTGTTCTAAATAAGAGCGTATGACGGATTTTGATTCCCACGCACATTATATCGATATCTCCGACTTTATGATACCAGGAATATTTTTAAATTAATTTGTATTTTGCGAAAAAGTTATCTTAGCAGCGGTGTTTATTTCATTCACAGTTAATTCTATTTATCTAATACTTTTTATTGCCTTGTGCGCCAATAAATTAAAAATATACTGTCTTTTACGTCAGCCATGCTTTTTTCAGAATTTAAAATCAGATGCCGTATGCTCTATGCTCGAACAAATTTTCCTCGGCTATATGTTACATTTATAGTCTCAAATCTCCGAAATAAGCACTCTCATCAGGTTATAAAAAGTCACAAAATCGATTTTTCTTCCGAATATAATCGCTAATTTCGCACATACAATAAAGCACCAGTGAAATACTCGAATCGTTCAAATGCGAATGATTTCATAGATAGCTGCATATTTGAGGAGGGTGATTATTGCATAGAGCGATTGTCTGTAAAAAAAGCATCTTATACGAAACGGCTCCGCCTCATTTAATTCAGTTGAGCGAAATTAAGGTCCACTTGTACTAATATGCCTCTAAATGCCAAGGTATAAACATACTTTACAAGCTTCTCACAGATTTGTTCACTTTGAATCTCCAGGATCCGTTTCAGTACACTAGTAGACAGTCTTAGACTGAGTGCGAATATTTGAAAGGAAGGTAAAGAGTTTGATGAAAAACATTATCGTGTATCAGGAGAAACGAAAGCGATAGGGTGTGAGATACGGAGGTGAGGTGGTAGATTTTGAGCGAAGGGCTGAGTGAGAGGGCTGAGGAGCCTGAGAATGGTCACGTGGGAGGGAGGAACGGAGAGGGAACGCGGAAAACCTTGGTGGCCACCCTCTCGTGTCGATCAATTTAGTCGTGCAAGGATCCCTTGCCTCTCGTCCTTCGCAGGGAAAAACCTACACCCGTGCCTCTTCCCCTCCTCCACGCCAGCAATCGCCGGTGGGAGGCGGTGGGGGGGGGGGGAAGGGAGTGGAGAGCAGCGGTATATGGGCTTTGGAAATGACGGCCGTTTGCCAGAAGGAACGGGGAGGAGGAGCGAAAGAGAGAGAGATATGTCGAAGACGATAAAGATGAGAAAACGAGAAGAATTGTGTATGACGCCCCTCCTTCCCCCTTCCCGCCACACACCGGTATATCTAGACGTCGACGCGTATTTATTTTTTCGCAATTTCGACCGTTCCGACACAGGGCCAGCAAAATAAGGAGGTGCGGAGCTGGTGGACTTTTATTTTATTCCGGAGTTACTTTCAAAATGTTAGGGCTCATAATCCACTTCCAGAGGAGTCATGATCAGGCAGATATGGAGTGAATTCCCGACTGCTATGAGAAATATGATAATCGGTAAATTAAGGGAGATCCAGTTACAGCTAAGACAACTTTAATCTCTCAAACAGATGGGAATTTCCAGGGACCGCTTCCACAAACAATATCAACCCAATCACCAGCGTCCTTGCCAACGGTCTTCGTCTCATCCTTTCGTCGTGTTTCGCGCCTATTGACAATAACGACCTTATGATTCAGAGATTTAGCTAGTAATTTAGAATAAATGAACATATGAGATAGAGAGATAATAAATATTTCTTATTTAATGATGTAGAAACAGTATAGATAACTGAGAATGGCTAATCAGAAAAAACCCCGCACCCAACACATACACTTTGACTTGACCCTAGACTTTGTCATGTTTTAACCCTTTGAGTGCGGCATGACGTGATATCACGTCATGGTTGTCTTTATGCTGGCGCTGATGACGTTATATCACGTCAAGGGTTCTGTGAGTGTTCCAGCTTTCACTAGGGAACTTTCACTATTTGGCCCCCTAGTAGTGAAAGCTTGATAACACTCACGGTACCCTATAACGTGATATCATGTCATCAGCACCAGCGTAAAGACAATCATGACGTGATGTCACGTCATGCTGCACTCAAAGGGTTAAGACACTCATTCTCTCTGGTTTTCAATTATTAGATTCACATTTTGTTTACACCCAATTCCTCTTTCCTTTCCACTGTGAAGCCTTTCTCCAGCTTTATCACCGCCCAAAAAAAACTCCCTTTTATTCTTCTCAGAGCATTACAAGGTGACACTTTTTTACTGGTGCCATGGGACCGCAAATTCCATGTTTATGTTTTGGCAAGGAAAGACCCCCTTCGGCAAACTACCTGAACACGTGGAAGAAAGGTTGGCTGAGAATACACTTAGATGCAGGAGTGCTACACTCTTCGGAGGCAGTCGGGTTCCCATGAGCCCCCCTGCCACCGCCGTCAAAAAACGCGCCCTACTGCATACATCTCCTTCCAACAACGACGCACGTGCACGAAAATCCCTCGTCGATAGGACGATGCCGTGTGAAAAGTGGAGCATTGAGCCCAGTGGAGAAAAAAATGAATGGCAGAAGATGGGATGGGGAAAGGGCGTTGGATGGGGGTGGAGAGATAGAAGAGGAAGATCAGAGGTTGTCTATATCGTCCTCGGAATTTGAGATGCAGGAAGGGAAGATTGAGAGAGGTAGGGAGGATTACGGAGGTAAAAAGGGTGCTGGGAAGGGGTTTGCAGGGGTAAGCTCAGAAGGGTTCGTTGTCGATGGAATTTTATCACGTTTCGAGATGGTGGTGGGCGGGTGGTCGAAGGATAAGGAAAGTAAGGACAGAGAGAAGAAAGAAGAACTGACAGTGATGCTAAAAGAAAAGATCAAAGTCGGACTTAACTATATCAAGAGGGAAAAAAGTTTCCTAAGTATTGTCACATTATAAAATTTTTCATCTTCAACGTTTTACCAAATATATTGGCATCATCAAAGCTTTTATATTAACCAAATTTAGCATTTAAATAAATGAACTGTCAAATGAGTGCTCGATGAGCAGTGAGAAACCTAAATTATAATTTAACCAACACTCAAGAAAGCTTTATTTTCACATCTATTTGGTCAAGAAAACTTCGCACTGATTATTAAGAGAGCGTTCGGGTTCGGGATAATTGGATTCTAATTCTGAGGGCCTGTATTCTAATTTAGTCGGCGGAGGAGTTTTAATCAGTGGGATCTGAACCCTTGATGGGGTTACATGTGATTAGAGCACCTGAATTACATCACTTCTTCCGTAAGATGGAACATTAAACCGTCGTCCCCCAGTCACTTTTCGTCAGGATAAGGCTGACCTCAGGTTTAAGCCAACTTCCTCCAACCCCAAAAAAATTACCCTTCTCTAACTAACCTATCAACCTGTCCTCGACAGCGGAAATAATGGCAGACATCGGTCACCAAACACTTCGTAAATATAACTAATTACGAGAGCATTGGCAATATCGGCAGATGGAAAATATGGGACTATAATATTTACTGAGGCAGCTAATCATAATTTTAATGTAAAGAATGTCGACAAAATGCCTCGAGATATGGAAAATTTCTTCTTACCCAACGTAACGGAAGCTTCAAAGCATAAGAGGCGAGAAGAGCAGCTTTTCCATGAATCATTCGAAATAGAGCTACGAAAATTTCATCCCGTGCCATGCTTTCCATAACAAAACAACACAGATGAAGCATAAAAATTTGGTTGTTAACTGCACTAAAACAGGTGGATATGGAAAACAAAGGATGGGTTTCATTATTAGCGAATCAAATTGCACGAGTCGACGCCCCACAATCTGTGGCAAACGAAAACACACTTACAATCACATGAACTCGAGCTCAGAACTGCTCCCTCAGTGAGGTAAAAGACGCTTTTTTTGACAGATTTTTGATCTCAGTGATTAGCTTTAATGCAGCTTAAGTCGTTGCATAGTAATTAGTTTCTGAAAACTTATTCTCATTTCTTTTTATATATCAACATTTTACCCTTTAAAGCATAAAAAAGTCTCCAGAAAAAAATTGAAATTACGGCAAAATAGCCCAAAAGTACCTAAACGAGCAAATGATTAAATATAAACTAAGGTTTGGCTTATACTTTCAATTCAAACAATATACGTAACTATAACAAATAATTCATATCATTACTTCAAAGGTACATTTATGCATAATATTTTTGTAGTAGAGGGCGAAAATGTTACTCAGCAGTTTTCCTTGTGATACATGTATTTTGCAAAAGTATACCAACGCCCGCACCATACATCAGAGGATAACGTGTGTGAAAAGATAGCGCGCCTTCTATTGACACATATAAAAATCACTACGGTTAGCAACATAACCATACGTAGATACGCATTGCTTTTTATAAAGTAGATAACATTTTTCAATCATGAAACTTAATAACCAATTTATTTGCACTAGTGGATTTCATTTGTTTGTTGTTAAATCTGATCCCACAATGGGTACGCCGTTTTTTCTCCCTAAATTTAAATATATTGTTTCCATGAAGCTCATTGAATTTAAAGTAGAATCGATCAAGAAATAAAACTCCGCAACCCAATTATTGCAACAAAAGCCTTCTATTTACGCTTAGAGGGCGTCGAAAGCGAAAAGGTGGCAGCAGAAGATGGGGTATGGATATTCATTCCTTCGTTTCTTTAATTCTCTCTTTTTAAGGCAATGATCCGAGAGGACGTCACACGGAAGGAAGCAAGGGAAAAAAGGGTCACAGGTACGTACCCGAGTGATATGATAGCTCGAATACACAGGGCGTCGCACACGGCCCTTTAGGTTCTGGAATTATATCCCCCAAAATTCATGGGCCGGCAAGAGCGAAGGACAAGCGGGAGGTGTGCGTGCGGGGGGGGGGGTTACGTTGCAAAAGAGGGGCATAAAACCCATTGAGACATTGGGGCGCGGCATTTTGGGCGAAGCGCCGTGCGAAGAGAGGGAAAGGGGAGTCAAGAGAGTTGTGGTGGACGCCAGGGGAAGGATGGGTAACGCGAGGTGAATGGTGCGGGCGTAGAAATAAATACGATCAAGAGAGGGGAGGGAAAGGTTACGAGGAGAACAACCACTTTATTTAGATTGCTTGGAAACCACATCATTCACGGATGGGAAGCGTTTTTGGCACCCCCACTAAAATAAAAGGGAAAATAATGGGCGATCAAAAGTTTTACAGCCAACGGAAAAACCGATGAAAAAGCCAAGATAAATAAATAGACTATTCTGGAACATACCTTAAATATAAATGAGAAAGGTACCAGAATAACTTAAAATGGACGTGGTATGCTAGACTAAAATCTATGACATCCTAGAAAATAGATACTCATTTGGCGGAAAAATAGTAATATGGAAGATGATAAAAAATTATCGGGTGCGGCACCGGGTTAGGCTTCGCACGGCCAAGAGCGCCTCACTCATCTTCATCGGAGAGAAAAACAGTACTCCTCGGCCATAGTAAGCCTAAATGAGTGCCACACCCGATAAGTTTTCATAAATATTATCATCCAGAAAAGTCAACGGTCTATCTACGTGGAATATGCTTGTGAGACAAGAATGGATTAATATGGTACAATTGTAGATGCCAAAAGAATTAAGTATCATCAGGAGAGGCTGAGGATAGGAGCTCTAAAAGCAATGGAAATGACAATAGATTATGCTCGGAATAAATCGAAATGGTTTTAAATAGATAGTTGAATACATTCTCCTGTACGCTCCATTAGACTCTGAGCCAGTTCCAACGGAAATGGTTAATATCACAATGAGGTTGGCGCACAACTCTGAGATTTATAGCCTTCTTATTTGCGCACACATTCTGAAATTTGTTGCTTAAATCTTACATAGATATCGGGAAGGTATATAACATTATTCTTTATTAAATTCTATAAGGTGAAGCTTCTGGACTACCGAACCGAAACCTGCTCCATCTTAAGTTTACAGCCAGTGCAAGATCTCATATGCATATATTCAAGGAAATATTCAGGGGCAGATAAAAAAATGATTTCTACTACTTCTTACTCATTTAATTGCTCTGACTCTGATATATAATAATTTAATTGGTGCTGTGTAACTCTTTAAAATAATTAAGAGCATGACAGCCAATTCTAGTAGCCTCACTTATTTAATGTTTACTTTGATATTTTTGTGATGGTCGATATTAAAGTATTTGGTTGGAATAAATGTTTGTAATTTAAGTTTATTGAAAGTATTTGAGGCCATTTACTAATTTTATTTACTGTTATAAGCAGAAAGAGTGTGCTTACTTTTCTAGTAACAGTATTACAAGAATACAAATTCTTTACCTTGACAATACTCACGTAATATTCAATGCACAAATACCTCTAGACAGTGTTGCATTCGACTGACATTCTTATTCCAATCATTACTCGTATTCCACATCATGTGCCTAAAATACTACAAAAAAATGCAAAATGCTGTAGGCAAACACTAGTAACTGCCAAAAAGGAACAACTTTCGAGCCAAAAAAGATATGGAGTGGTTGGACCCCAAAAAATTGGGTTGATGGCATTCTTTTCTTAATGATGATAGCGAGAGCGAGAGGGTTGGAGGAATCGTGGAAGAGGGCAGTCGGGCGAGCGATGAGAGCGACAGCATATTTACTCCACGAGAAATGGAATAATCAAGTGGAGAGAGTACTCTTCCATACATCTGCCACAGAGGGCCCTTCGTATCGCGAGCCAGATCCTCATCTGGGCCTCCGATATGGGAGCAAACGGGTCCATTGTTCCGAGATGAAGTCTTGCCCGCTCTTTCTTCGCATATCTCCCGCAGAGAGTCCAGGAGAAATCGATACGAGCGAGGCGAAACGAAAAGTCTAGATGTGTATTCACAAGGCTTTTGTATTCATTTGCCGAAACATGACACGAGTTTTCGAATCGATCTGAAAGTTCAGCGGCTCACTAAACTTTCCTAGTGCGCCACCTCAAGGATGAAAATCCAACAAAGATGCGACATGGCAAGTCTAGATAAAAGGAAATCATGAACCAAGTGAGTACAGGAGTATCATGAGAGACCAAAACGAATGCAAAAAACACATTCCATTGAATCATGTTACTGCCATGGTATCACGAAGAAGGCAGTCGATAAGCCCGCTCGCAGCAGGTATGAATCATGAGACACCCATGAACGCCTTTCTGGAGGCGAAATGGGGTATCAAAAAGGCAGTGTGGCCAAGAAGAGGGACTTCACGCAAAGGTTATAAATGAGTTACTGCTGTTTTGAGGCGCCGAGGTTATCTCATTACACCCGTTTATCTAAAATAAGCTTCACGATGCCAGTCGTAATGAGGTTAGTAATAATGCAATGCGGAGCCAAGACGGTATGCAGATGAGAGGTGCTTCATGAATGGGTGGCGTTCCGGGCTGCAGTTTACATGTATCAATTAAATACATTAAATAACAGCGTAATGCTTACGTCTGCGAAGGGATTGGAAGCCCATACCTATTCAATTAGTGAACCTGAGAGCACCCACTGAAGCGACAAGATCGACTATTAACCCCGAATGACTGATTGGCCAAAAGAATTCCTTGTCCGTTATCACCGGAGTTACTCCGGGTTATCCAATATTTGCTTAAAATTACACCCGTTATGTGACATCAAAATATAATTTAACGGCAGCGTAAATACAGACTAGAAATGCTAATATGTTTCCAACCATTTATATTACAGAAAAGCACACATCAGTTGTTTTATTTCAACTCAAATAATCCGGACAAAAGCAAGAAAGACGGCTGTGCTCACCCTCAGTGTGAACAACCGTCTTTTATGAAATGGCTCTCACAAAAATTCCTGGCCTGCACAGAAAATGATTTTGTTCAAGGGCTTCTGAAACTTCAGAATCCTACAAAAAAGTGAAGGGAGGCTGTTAAGTGTGGAGCCTGTCTAAGAGCTAATAACGCAAGTGCTTCGAGAATTGGGGTGACTAGCAACTACCAGCCGTCTCGTTTAGACTCATCTCACAATGAGATCTTAAGATTGGGTCCCTATTACAGTCACAGTGGTGTGTGATTTAAACCACTTAACTCATGCGTTTCCCCTGTCTCACTTCACCATTTTCCCTTCACCCCCTTCACTTCAACTTCTTATGGTGAATGTCAGCGCCAGGAACTTTTGCGAACACGTAGACACCTAACCCCTGCGGGACCATTAGTATAAGACACACGTGTTTGATACAAACTCCACCAAAGAGTAAAACTTATATGTGTTTATCGCGGCAAAAATTATGTGGTCAATACATATTCCTTCGGAGGGAATCGCGAACGTATTTTCAAGCACCTGCTAGCATTATGAATATGGAAGGTGGAAGAATGTGAGAGGCGAAAATGGTGAAGGGAAAGGAGAGATGAGAGGATGGAGGAGGGATAGGAGCGAGAGGGGAGGCTGAATGGTGTCCCCAGGTGGAGAGACCAGCCAGGGTAATAGGGGTAGGAGAGGCTCGGACCCTCATGCGTGAGGTCGGAAGAGGATTTGGGCACTATATATAGGAGAGGGAGTGAGGGGCTTGTATTATTCGTCCCGCGAGGCATTCCTGGACCCCGAGCCGTCCCATCGAGCGGGCAAATATGGAG
Source organism: Ceriagrion tenellum (assembly GCA_963169105.1). Lineage (NCBI taxonomy): Eukaryota > Metazoa > Arthropoda > Insecta > Odonata > Coenagrionidae > Ceriagrion > Ceriagrion tenellum. Next base: position 167,931,813 of record OY720634.1, read on the forward strand.
ATGAAAGGCGGGGAGGGATGGCGGGGGGGGGGTTTGGGGGGAGGGAGGAGTTAGGCCGGACGGGGCAGGTGCTTGTGGAGCGGTGGAGCGTGAAGAGGGAAGCGGGCCCCGCACCCGGGTGCCGCGCCGCTCCTCGAGTAGCGTGTTTGTGAGTGTTGAAAGAGCGTGAGCGAGCGTTCCCGTGCTCCTCTTCCCATTAGTAGGAAGGGGATCCCTTCGTAATAGGGATGAGGTTGGGGGGAGGTTAGTGGGGTATGAGTCGCAGACGAGAGGATTACGGAAAGGGCGAGGAGATTATAAGTGGGGTCGAGCGATATTGGAGTTCGAATATCGCATTACGATCCGCAAAATGAATCGACCTGGACGACATTTTGCTATAGAGCGTTCCAAGTTTATTTGATATAATGCGCCTCATGGAGAACACTGTTGCCAAACTTACGCTCCATGAGCTCACTATCCGGTCACCCAGGTGACCGTTTCTAACACCGCGCTAAATTTAATCAAGCCACTCTAGGGAATAATATACACATATTTGAAGACTACAGCACTTACAGTTATAACACGGCAATAACACTCAGTTAAGTTTCCTTTAGTTATTGTCAACATCGCGATTACGGACTTTTGAAGATATGCAGGATGGGGATCTCCATCAGAGCCCATGCCATCAACAATTTGTGAAACGGACTATACCACCGTTATTAGCAGTCATCAGTCTCTAAAATGGTATTATGCCTTCGTAAGTAATAATTTTATGTCCTCAATATCAATTCTGTTGTATCTCATTCTTGTTATTCCTCGATTAGTACTTCGTTTCATATCTCCATCCATCAATGCTTCAAAGAGACTACTGAGTCGCAAAATATGAGAATAGCCATAAAAGTGGCCATATAGCCTTTTACAAAGATAAACCTACAATACCTAAATTCCCTTTTGCAAGTTGCAATCATGTCGTTTATTATGTAGCATTGCCCTGGCTTTTTAAAAGACGAAGGATTTTTGTTTTGAAGCGACTAATTCGGATGGTTCGGGAAGGTCGAAGCTTCCTCGGAATGAATGCGGGAGTAACACTTCATCTTTAAATCTCTCTCCGATTCCGATTAACTCGCCAGGCCACGTTTGAACGCATTGATTTAAAAGACCAATCCACTCGAAATTTGAGTGTTAAGTGACCACGAAGCGCAAGCATATTTGATCGAAGAAATCGATGAATGGTATAAGCTTTTTCCGGCTTAGTTGTCGCATGGTTTTAGTAGGTTAAAGGAAAATTCGACTTGGATTGAAATAGCACAAATCCTGACTATCCATGACCCAATGTTATTCATAAATCAATTTCATTTTTCCCTAGACAATTACATTTTGCCGTAATACCCATGCATCCTTTTTGATGTAAAACAAGGCATGGAACCTGCATATAGGAGCTATAAATTTTGGCATACAGTACTAAGGGGAGAATAAAATATGTCATCTATGTATATAAGTACAATATCCAAGCACTGTTAAACTTCTTTTGGAAGAATTCACTGCCTTATCATTTATAACTAGCTACTTAGTACTAGCTACTTACTAAAATATACCTGTACCCAATCTCATCTATTGATCCCACTAAGGAATATTTCTCATTTCTTCCAAATATAATTTCATCTAGTATTGTCATTATCAACAAACTACTTGAATTTCGTTGGATTAGGAAAAAAGGAAAATTTTCACACTGATTCTGGTGATGTGTTCAATTGATTGGTGATGCTTTTTTGAGCTGATCTTCGTAGCAAACTATCGCTTGGTTGATTATTTTAGATATTCAATTCATATAAAACGGAAAAAAATACCATCATAACCGAAGTTCAATTCGGCTGATGAGCTACAAATAATTTCTTTTACCCATCTTCCATGGGCTAACTAATGAAAAATGTTCTTTCCCTTTGCATCAATTGTATACTCGCGATAGTATATATATTATATACTATCGCCTCTCCACCGTCACATTTTTATCTCTTATCGTAATAAAAGATATTCTGTCAGTGCCTCGAAATGCCATTTATCCACCCAGTCGACCGTCATTTAGCACGGATGCTTATCAGTGCCTCTTTATATAGCACCATCACGTCGAATAGCGAGGGAATAATTCCCTCTCTCGCTCTTTTCACCCTCGACGTCACACAACCACAACTTCCACTTTACACGCCTCCGCTGATTGTGCCGCAATATTATTCAACCTCTCGATTTGCGTGAAAAACTTCGGGGATAATAAGGACTCAAAAAGTATCGCGATCTCTATTTACAAACCTCATGAGGTCTGGGGGAAAGGTTGTACATACTTGCAAGCGTTCACATACATGTATAAAGATGCGGAATACGCAGAAAAATTCCGGTGAGAGGCGAAGAAGGATTGAGGAGTAGGCGAGTGAGAGAAAAGGGGAAGGCATCGAAAGAAAACACCGCCTATCTCCTCGGCTCGACAATCCCGCCCTCCCGTCACCCTGACGACCACTATTCAAAACGGAGATTCCTGCTCCCGCCCGCGTCGTCACCATCGCTCTCAGCATCACACCCCAAGAACCCTGCACCTTAACCCCTTAACCTGCCTTATTTCCACAGCGTGTCTCTTCACTCAACCATGAACGTATAAAAAACTATCCTAAAAAGAGACAAGGTGATTTTACAAAGAACCTGCTGTAGTATACTTTAATGTAGCACGAACAGTAAGAAGTGGAACATGTTTTTGAACGCCCAATATGCACAGCTTTTATTCACACATTCTCTTCTCTTGGCTTAACTCACCCACAAGAGTGAGAGATGATATGCCGCACAAATGTAACTGTTTGAAGCGTATGCAGTAGTTTAATTTTAAAATATAATCATTCATTATAAATATTAAACACTCCAATTTAATAACCGCTTTCCTCAATTATTTGAACTGTTTCACTAGCAACAAGCGTTTAAACACTTAACGAACATTCCTGACAAGATCTTGATCAGAGAAAAACTATTACATATTATATTTACATATCTGCATTTAAACCCTATTTCTATGATGTTTCTCTATATTTGATGTTAAACTCAAGATAAATAAGTCTAGTTCATCATCCTTTTAATTTATAATATTGTCTCAAATATTTAATGAAGACATTTAAAACACCAAAGATAACATATACAATATCCGTGGTATTGTAAATGTTATTATTAAATATTTAAATATGGAATACCACAAAGTAACGAAGGAACTTGTATTAATTATAAGATTGTCTACCTGCAGCTCTTCTTCATTTCTAATTATATAACAATTCCCGTATTTCCAAGTATTTATTATCTTTCTGGCAACAGTCGTACATTTCAGATATTTGTCCCCGCCTTTCTTGAAAGCCTCCTTCCCCCTTCTGTCCCCTGTTCTGTACCAATGTTCCGTATTCATCATTTCACAGGAAGTGTAGATCCCAAGGCGCATCCCATTATTCTGTTGCGTAGGCTGCTCCAAACAATACATCCTTCGCAGCGTCATTCACATACCTTCTCATCTCCATTTTTAAAACCTCCATTATGAACACATAATTGTTCCAAAGTTTTTAGGGCTGTATATATTTTATCTTTTTTAATTTTCTTTTTATTTTCATTTTAACTTCACTACTCGTAATACAGCGCATTTTGCCAATTTATGACCGGTGAATAACAATAACAACAGACGAACACATACACCCATGCCCTGATTGGTGACAATAATTCCACATGTGGGATTCAAACCCGCGACCTTCGGTTTAGCAGGCGAGGACTTTACCCCATCGCCACCGGGGCCGACTAATACATGTTTTATCCTTTCACTTATCCTAAAATACACCAAAATTTAACTTTGCACATCCTGGAACTTCACCTGCCCCTTCCAACAGTAACTGAGAAAAGTACTTTCGCAATGAGAGTTAATAAGGTAGAGAGTATCCGTCAATCGAGATAATTCAAGGAAGAGGTGTAACTTTAAAAAAATAATTATAGCCAGCAATAGTGCTATGGGATAAGAGATGGCGGCTCCTCAAGCGATACTTTTTCAATAACGCGACAATATAAAAGCCCAACAGGAAATGTAGAGGTAATACTTCAGAGCATCAAATAGTTTCCGCATATTTATTGACAATACTCTCCCATAGTAGACCAGAAAGAATTTAGCGAAGTAAAACGGATGTGTTCATTGCGGATCAAATTCCCCAATAATATTTGTCTTTTCCCAACCAATATATTTTGATAGTGAAAGAATAATCTCATCCTAGCATTACTCACTTTTTCCGATTGTATTGCTTCCCAGAATGTTTAATATTAGACGAGTGTACGCAATACGGAAATTAAAAAAACCTGCACTTTTCCCAATCACGCTATTCCATGCATTTGTTATGTTTCAAGTCGGCCTAATTTATCATTCGTTGTCTAGCAAGCAAATTCGTTGTCAAGCAATCCTTCCCTCATGACCAACTCCTCCCCCACCCTTTCCACTCAGCAAACCTCTATTTACAACCCCCTCTCCAATTTCCTCTTGGCACACAACAAGAGAGGCAGAGGGCCCCGAGAGATGCACCTTTTGCGGGGCCCATCATCGGCGGCTGGGAGTGAAATTCCTCCGGCGGGCAAGGACCGCCCAAGGCTCACGGGGACCCGAGGGGAAGGCTGGGCGGGGGATATGGTCGGTCGGCGTCCGCACAGACGGTCGATTGGTGAGGGCGTCCGGAGGGACAGACGTCCTCCTTCTTGGTGGGCGTCCGGGGGTGGGGCGAGAGAAACAGCAGACGGACGGGCGCCGCACTCAGAAGAGCGAACGATGAGCGTCGCCCGCTGATCACGGCATGGGGACATAATTACCGCTCCCCGGCGGTCGGCTGCATCTCAAGGTGGTTTGAATTAGTTATCCCCACACATGAATTTCAATTAATTTGGCTTTATTATCGAGGAAAGAAAGATCTCATCATTATAATAACACTATGATATCAGCTTTACACCTTACCTACATCAACCGTTTTACTGTCCCTCCTTACCCAAGGTCCCAGTCAACAATACTACTGAACGCTTCCACGGCTAACGATATGGATAAAAATTAAAATCTGTTTCGTATGACTCATGGTACGACTGTGTGCCCCACATATGCATTTTAAAACAATTAATAAATTCTAACAAACTATTTTATTCCTACATTCTGCACATAAACTAAATAAAAAATAACAATGTAAACAAGGGAGATTAAGACCATTTTGAACAGTTTAGCCACCACTATTACAATGAAGACATTGTCATTAAACACTTATTTTTTCAATACAATTAATCGCAGTTTTATGCAACAGAACACACTAAAATTACCCATTCGATATTTTCTGTAAAAGAGGCCATTTTTTTACTATCTTAAAAAATTTACTTCCGGATTTTCTTCGCTTCAACTATTGGTCAATGAATTAAATAAATTATGCGTTACATACAAGAACAACGTATTTAGAAAGCTGTCCTAGGTTTACTCTATTGATAATGGAGCTCGTCTTAATTAGAGAGAAGTAAAATCCGAATGTGGACTCCATTCCAAATATCCAAAACTATTTTCCCAAAAGCATCGCAACGATAGCGATGCATACCCTTCGCATCTATTTATCAGCTGAATTTCGATCTACGATGGAGGTGTTCGCTAAGAATGTAAAACACTGTGTGCATAACGAGGAGGGCTTTTGAAGAGAGGATACGATGGGGGGGGGGACAGCAATTACTGGACTGGGAAGTGCGAGAGAGAGAAGGAGAGAGACAAGAGATGCATTCAGAGGCGCATGGAGGCGGAGGGAGGGGGGTAACGTACGATGATATAGCAGCAGTCTGGACCAATGTGAGTATATGTGGTGCTATGTTGATGGTGCAAGGTTTGCACTGCCACGGGGTGGATGATGAAGAGGGAGGGGAGTTGATAACGGGGCCGGGAGGCTTGGGGGAGGGGGGGGGAAGGCGGGAGCGGTCGTTTGGCGACATACGGTGCACAACGTTTGGCTCACAGGGCGTAGCAGTTCATGGGAGTAGCGTTAGGCGCGCGCGAGCGAGTGTGTGCCTGGGATGCGAACGGACATCAACGGGGGTGGGGGAGGGATGATGGGGGGGAGGGGGGGGAAGCGGAGTATGAGGTCGCATCGTGCGAGAGATGGACTAGCTAAAGACTAACTACACTCATCGGCTCCTCTTCATCCCGCCATCAATCCATCCTCCCATATCCAGGCAACGGACCCTTTGAGGCGCCTCTCCTCCCACACCCCACCCCTCGTCTGCCCCCTATCCCCTTCCCCCCTCCCCGTCTCCCGGTCTTGCCGCCAATTGCGTGTAGAAGCCCAATGACGCCATCGGTCCAATCAATAATGGATGCGGGGAAAGGGAAGGTGGGGAGGGAGAAGAGTGTGGAATGGCAGGACGAAACGAGAGATAGAGAGAGAGAGAGAGAGGGAGAGAGAAGGGGGGGGAGGAGAGGGAGAGAAGAAATAGGGTGGGAGGAGGGGAAGGAAATAAAACGGGGACAGTGTGGAGGAGAAAGAGGATGACAAGATGGAGAGGAATTTGCATCTCACGGAGTGATGAACGCTTTTTCTTTCCTTAGGCGGTCTCGCGGACTTGTGGGTAGCCGCGGCAATACTGCTCGACCCCCTTCATGTCGTCATAACTCACGCCCGAAATTCCGTGACGCAAAGAATACACACTGAATCAAAACAATTGACCAAGTAGAACGCGTGCCTCGCTCATTTGCTAACACGACGGTCGCTAGATTGTAACTAGTCCCTATAGAAGATATTCGGGAAGAATGGCGACTTGGAATTCTAGGACACCCGAACCACTTTTAAGCTCGGCGGAGAAATGGAATACGCGTGAATTTTGAGAGAAAAGTTGACAAGTCATATCTAACTATGCACGAGGTTTTTTTGGCCCATCGTAATGGAGAGTTTTCTATCGAGATATCATGAAATAATAAATCGCGCAATTTTTCTCTAAATAAAATTTTCTTCTGAGGCGGGTTTCAACGTTGATACCTAATGTTATGGTGACCTTCAGGTGACAAGACTTTCAATATTGAGTCATCGTCTTTGGGAAAAAAATATTCTATTGATGCTGCAAGATTTATAATTTCATGATGCATCAATTTCACCTATTTTTGCGAGAATCTTCAGATATTCAACCAAGCAACATATCTGGTATTAAGAAAGGTGTGAAACAAACAGTGAAGTCCATGCATGAGAATCCATTTGGTATAAAGGGAACAACGCCTTGAAATCACTGAAAATAGTCTCCAGAAACAACAAACCGAATAGCTTTCCAATCTCCTCCGCCCTCCATCGTTATGTTATCTCGTGTACACGTCAACACTTATGGGTTTTGTACAGACTCGTTAACTTGTTTGCAATTATTTTAATAGTAATTTATATAAAACTAATAAAAATTATGAGAGAACAATCGGTAATTTCCAGAGAAAAGGACAAAGAAACAGATGACTCCCATGGAAAATAAACCCGAGTCCGCTATCAAGTGCACAGACTATATGTGAAGGGACCCCAAGTCCTCACAAATGAATGATCTTAACTATTTACCACAAGTTTCTACAGCCAGACGATAAGCCAAGGATCGTTTAAACAAAAAGACCTTAGAAGACTTCGGTAATGATCGTAATTGAAATCAACGTCGACGATAAAGTTCCTGTTTTTGCAGTCTGATTCGTTTCATAGCTATGAAAATGGCGCAGGGATTTCGGTTCAAACGAGAAATCATGTCGAAACTTCGAAATGCCTCCGACCGACTTAATTAAATCAGCGATTATGATAGAGCTCTACTTTTTTTCGCCGCGGAGAGGACTGCGGGTTGTTGCTTTTTTTTACTTTCCCCAACATCTACCTCACGTCACAGTTAATTCACTCCTCCTCCTATTAAGGAAGGGTCTACTACGAGCTCATCCACCCTGCGATAACCCACCGGGCACAAGCCACGGCCATAAAAATGTAAATAGAGGCAAATGCCAAAATGCGCGCGGGGGATAAAATGAAGCCGACCGTATGCCATTCTAAATGGCAACGTGGGATTTGTATGAGATCCTTCTCCGGAGGAGAAGTGGAGGGGGGAAGGCTGAGGAACGGAGGGGAGGTGGGATGAAGAGATGGGACGGAGGCGGAGTTGAGGGGGCTTCAGTCCCAGAGGCTGGGAATTAGATGAGAGTTTAACCGGCCGGGTCGCTTATTCGACCGGCGGTGGACGAGGACGGCGGAAATCCAATTGCCATGGAGTTGCTTAGCATTATCACGAATTGAATCGTGGGAGGGGGAAGGGGCGAAGCCAGAGACTGAAATGTACGGCGTAATCACACCATCCGGGAGCGGGCTTCGATTTGGACAACTTAGAGAAGTAAACTATGTGGACTGACTGAACGGAATGCAATAAACTCAGCTGTTGAAAAGACTGAGCGGTGAATTTAGATAGAAGAGCCCATTGACGCGCTAACGGGGAAAATGGGTTTGAATGCCTCGTGCGTAAGGCTGGATACTAATCTATCCACAAATGGGTGACTTTTCCTAACAGCTCGGATCATGGATCACAGAGCCACCATTTGCACCCGAATACTGGAAATAAGCATATCACGGCAACAGGCAAAAAAACCCCAAACGGCACTGAGGTTCAGTTAAATTAAAAATATAAGCAATGAAAGAGAATAGTAAAGTTAATAAAACTGAAACTTCAACCGTGAATCAAATCTCATAACGTAGTTTCGAAAAACATACTTCTAAGTATTGTTCAGGGAATTCTTCAGTAGGAACGTATGTATGCTGTGCTCATACAGAAGAATTATTTTAGGTTTATCATGCCCTCAAAGAGAAATTTAGACGAAAGAGTTCTGCATTCGTGTTGATCAAGTCGGTGCTTCTATAAAAGACTCGTCTCGATTTCCACTTTCAAAAGTTTTATGTAAGACGGTATAAAAGATTTTTCATTGGTAGGTCACACCCGCAAATAACCATAAACTTCAAACCTAATCCAATTTCTCTGATTTGTTGTGACTGACTTCCTTGCAATGCGTTAAAAATGTCTTATGTGAGAGAAACACAGACGTCCATGTCTCTGATTTCTCGGTGAATAGGTCGCGCACCCAAAAAACCTGGTATCTTTAGACGCTATATTAAAAAAGGCACTCACATATTCATTACCTTACTCTCATTTCTAATGCATCAGGAGAAAATGCAACAATTTACAGCGACAGAACTGACCCACTTAAAATCATTTATTCATCAAGTAAAAAATAAATCAACGTGCTCAGTTAAAGACTCAGACAAAATTACATGAAAACCTAACGTAAAAGCTGCTACGACACAATGATGGTGACGTGAATTTAAAAAGAAAATTATTATTATAAATCTTCCAGCATCATTTAATGGCAGAGTTGCATATAACTGCCAACACGGTCAGTTGACTGCGTAATATTTTCATACCTTCCTCCCCGTCAGCGACGCTGGAACGTACAACTGAGATCCCCGTGTATCAGTAAAAGGATAATGATCTTAGACGGGAGACACCGTCGCATAAATTCAGGGAGTTTAGCGGAGGTTTGAGAGTGAGACGGGTCATTAGAATGGGAAGAGACAAGGAGATCAGAGGGAGGGAAAGGGGGTTTGGTGGAGGGGAGGGTCCAGGGAAGCGGGCCCCAGGGGAGGGGGAAGGATGAGAGAGAGTTAGAATTTGAGGGAAAAAAGGGTGGTGAAAAAGATACCAGGGGATGGGGAAGACGTGGAAGGAGAGAGGGAACGAGGAGGTGGAGTGAAAGGGGACGCAGCAGAAGTGGGCTAGGTGATTAAGGTTTGAGTTAGGGAAATTGAAGCTGAGGAGGAGGGACGGGAGGGAAAGGAAGAGGCGGGCCGGAAAGGGAGGAGGGTCCGCGGAGGCGGCCTTCGAAGACGGACGGACGGTGTATGGCAGAGGGGAAGGGGAATTTAAGCTGTAGGGTGGGGGTGGGAGGATGGGGTTTGCTCCGGGCTGGCCAAGCGTGGGGTGTTTTTCCTGAGGGTGAGGAAAGAGGGGATGATGATGTGAGTGATGCCTTGAAGTGTAGTCTCGGGGGAGGGTTGGAAAGGGTGGTGGGCCTCCAAGAGTCTTACGAGCGATGAAGGAGCAAACGGGGACGGAAATATATGATCCGAGAGGAAAAAAATGGCCTTGCGAAGGGAGGAGGAGTCCATCCCGAGGGAGACCGCCAGGGACGTATGCATGAGGAATTAAAGGGTGTGGGATGCCGGGTCCCGCTCGTGGTGTCAGTGGCAGGGGGTGAGACACGACGGATGCAAATGGGTCGGGCCGCCCCGAGTGAGAGGTGCGATCCGATTCGGGGAGTGACGGACGCGGGACGTTCTCCGGAGTTAGTGGAGCGGCTAAATGAGCGCGGGAGGGTGCAGCGGAGGAGCAGAGAAAAATGGATGAAGAGCGGAGTGGACACGAAAGCCTGAGGGAAGACGAGGCCGGAAGAGCGATAGTAGGTGTACGGTGACAATACGGAAAGAATGTTTTCAAACTCCATTTACCTACTTCTCGAAGATCCTCTAGTACCTGAATCGTCGATAGATCAAATAGGTACACAGAAGGCTTCCTTGTATTAAATCCCATCACTGTTACTGGTCCAGATTGTTCCAGTAGGTGGTGTTGCCCTGGATTAAAATAGAAGTGTTCACAGCAGGGGTTGTCCACCGGCCACAATTGGTATTAGCACTTCATATTGAATAATGCTAACCCACAAAAACTCAAACCATACACATCTAAAGAACATGAACTTTATCATAGTTCACAGCTGAAAATTATAAAATAGAGACATTACAAATATTTTCCATTGTATAGGCTGGTACCTCTCCATCCATTGGTACTGTCACCACAACATACCAAAGCTATCATTGATAGTGATTTTGCACGCTTGAATGTTATTTTTTTAGTCCATTCACAGTAACATGGCAGTTCTGTACGGATAAAGGCTCAAGCTCAGGTTGAGCAACATTGCTCATCTCTCTCAATAATCTCACCAACTAATCTCAACACACTCCTGATATTGATTTCTTATTGGATTAGACTAGGCGATGAGCCGTCGCTCTGCATGCACCTAATTCTAACGTGATGGCAGATACAATGCTTAGGCCGTCCATATCGACAAAGCACACATTAAAATCAAACGAAGCTGCTTCAGAATGAATTGACCCCACGGCGTCCTAGTAGTTACGCACGGTACTACTCTATTTTTCAAAAACTTTCCCCTACGTTTGAAAAATAATATTTACTAACGCACTTTCAAGTAAGCTTAATAATGTATCTAGAAAATATGAAATTTTAGAACTAAAATTGAGTCAGAACTGAATTGGTTAAATTTCTCAGTAGACCATTAAAATAAACTAAAAGACCTAGGTTTAATAATGATATATGCTAAGTTTATGTTTTAGGTGATCACGACGAAATGCATTTGACTCTTGATAATAAGTTCAAATTTGCCTGTGAAACTCATTTGACTGTGGTTCCCACTTTTTTAGACCAGGTCTGTGGCAGATCAGAATGAGTTCATCTTCCATTAGACGAGCAATCACAGCGCTCCTTTCATAGAAAGCTCAGTCTGGAAAACTTTTAAACAACGGCCAGCTGAATTAACATTTCAAGTTTTAACTCGTAGTGAAACCGCGTATAATATTTTAACCCTCCTTTATCGCCACTTACACCAAAACTATGGTAAAAATTTATTTTGTGATTCAATTTGTAATTTAATCCGCGAATTCGGCCGCATATATTTTTCGCAAGCTTTTTGGGACCCTAGACAGAAAGATTTTACCCAAAAAAATAAATAAAATACATAGGAAAGCTGTTCACTACGTCAAAAACTGCAATAAGAGAACCTATAGTGTTTCACAGCTTTTAGAGGGATTAGGTTGGGAGCCGCCGGAGTGTGGAAGGTTGCAAGCTAGGCTCAAATTATTTGAGAAATTAAGAACTAATGTATTTCAGTGTAACACAGAGAACATAATTTGACACAGTACTACATCTCTAGGCCCGATAGATGCGGTGAAATAAGATAGATATTTTGCCAAGCAAATACGTACAGAAATTCGTTCTTTCCGCGTTCAATAAGTGAAAGTAGTGAAAACTGAATATCAAAACTCAAAATATTACTGCAAAACACTTTACCAATTCACCTTCCTAAAACCTTCTCATTTACTCCTTTACGCGGACAGTGCCCTGAAACCCCCTGCCACACGCCCATTTGGCAGCTTGCTAGGTAGTGTGCAGATGTAAATAACTTCCTGAGGTCCAGCAACTTTGCAACTTTGTTGTTCGCATTTAAACGAGACAGCGGCAGTAGTGGACGGGAGAGCTTCCACTGCGTTTCCCGATGCAGAGCGTGGCGATGTTTCAGCGTGATAAAATAAGAAAAGAGACGCACAGTTGCAATAACAAATAATCTGAGCTAGTTTGTTTGTCAATGTACGTCTGTTTCGTGGCATCTTTCAGGGATTTAGGCACCTTCTTCTCCTCTTCTTTGAGATATCGCCAACAATAAATCCACCCTGTCCCCTCTTAACAAAACGCCCGCCATTTCTCCACCCCACTCTCCCCGTACCCCGTACCGCCTCTTCGGCATTCCCCATTTGCCGCGGTGGCCACCCCTCAAGAGTGAAAGGAGTTGATATTCAACACCTGAGGCTCTTCGCCCCCGCCAGCCCCTTTAGGCTAGAAAAGGGGAGGGGGAAGAGGGCGCGGGTGAATTAGAGAGTGTTTTCGGGCAAGAAAAGGAGGCGATAGGGTGGATGGAACAGGAGGGAGGTTGAATGAAAAAAACCAATGGCTGCTGCACTGGTGCGCTTAAAAGGTTTCGCGAAGAAAAATAAGGGGGAGGAGGGATTCAATCTTCATCAACCCTACGCTCTGCAGCTGTATTTTAGACGCCCTTGCCAAAATTTTCCATTGATTACACATTTAAGCAGAAGTAACCTTAGTGTGGTTGCGGCTAATTTTGTTTTTGTGACAGATTTGGGTGATACTTTGCATAACAGTTTTCACTGGGAAATATCAATAAATAAAAAATGCATTATCCCATATATTTGGCAATTTAATGCTATTATAAGCCGCAGCATTGTAGGAATGGATACCTCGATTAAGTAATATGCACGCATTTTCTCATAAACGTGAAATAATGCATTCTTGTGATAATTGCATATAGTGATAATTGATGCTAAGAAATACAAGGACTCAAGCAGAATCCAATATTCAAAAGCAAAACTTTCAATGTGATTTCGTCTAAATTTTGAATAAATGGCCGAAAAATAGTCAGATTAGTCAAATTAAGGGAAACTAAAAATAATAATTTTTATTTCAAATCCATCACTGCGTAAATATGTACAGTTTTTCATTATTTTGGGCATTCAAACCATTTTAGGTTTCCATTAACACTTTCGACTCACATGAGTATACGAGCACAGCGTGAGTGCGCGATAAAGGCCAATCATTGAACAGTGCTTTGTGTTTGAAAGCCAATCTTGAGAATCCTCATGGTGATACCGAATAATTAAAAAAAATTGTTCAATTACCATCGACATTCACTTCATATAAAGTTTTGTCACCCAAGACAAGGGTTTATACCATTTTATCGTAAAGGTTATTCGGCACCGTTTAGATTCATGTGCCATTTACAAAAGAAAAATATAGTGTGAGCTTTGGGGTGTAATTGGAATGAAAACTTACAAGGTTTGTTTCAAGGTTATCTACTCTTCCAACATATTAGCTTTAGCTCATACATGGGACGGAGAAGGATCACCTTGGCTGTGAACGCCCCTCAAAATGACCGGGGAAAAATCACGGACAGAGCGGAAATTGGTTAAAATTAATATTTAGTTTGAAACGACGTTCATATTTATAAATAATTAAAACATTTGAAAATAGCTCATCAAGAGACGAGTCCCAAATGAACAACCAATTAAAATGCTATTTTTCTCAATAAATGGTCATAAAGTGATAGTGTATTGATTAAGTTAACACCAGGGAATTTTAAGCTATACACATTCCAACAGGTATTATTCTTCCAGAAACAATTCCATTCCTTCCAAACTAATACTAAAAGAAAAGGATAAGTCTATTCCAGAAAGCCAAGGTAGAAATTCTCAGTAAATGTGCAGCCTACATTTCAGAATACATGATGTTAGTGATACCAGAGGAAATGCTCTTTATTCAGGGGCGATTCCAGGAGGGGATATGGGGGATACATCCCCCCCCCCGAAAATTTTGGGTTTTTATAAAAGCAACTTAAACAACTAGACGTAGTTATCAAATACAACATTAAACACTTCGATCACTGATCTTAAAAGTATAGTTATTATTATGCTCATTATTATATGGATATAATGATGTAACAGTTTTATAGTTTTTTAGGATGATTGAAAATTGCCATAATTTAATTCTCCCCTCCCCAATCAATGAACTGAATGATATTCTGAATGGTATTCTGAATTATATTCTCATTCTGGGTAGGTGGATGTATTTACATAGGAATGGGAACTCTTGAAGTCTCCATGTCATTAGCAAACATCATATCCACTAAAAATAATCTTACTAGTGCTTGGTGCATACAAAGCAGTTTTGCTGACTGGGAGATCCTCATACTCTTCTGATTTGGATGTCAAGAAACATCGAATTATCCTTTTCGAAATTGGAACAAATCGATGAAATCCCCGAGTCCCGGTAACTCATACGCAGTTTTTAAACCTTTTTTCAAGTTTCTCTTTCGTGTTTCAAGCACGTAGGACAAAATGATTTACCAGGAACTTGGCCAAACTTGGTGATAGATCCTTTATAATTATGCTTTGGAAGTATTTCCTTGAGCCCACTGGAAATTGCCTTTTTATGGATTTTCAAAGGATCACAACAGTAACGTCCAAATATATGGTGATATTTAAACAAATATTTGGTCTTATGGTACTCGAAATATTGAAGTCATATCACCAGAAACTCTAGCCTTTAGGAGATGTTGCTTATCTTGGCTAATCTCACTGATATTCTGAATTTCCTTCATTACAGTACCATAAACACATTTATGGCACTCTTCTCCGGTCAACACACCAACAGAGCACTGTATCATTATCACATTACCATCATTTCCAGAACCTAGTGAAAAATTAAAACTCTTTCCAACACATCTAAGTAAACTTTAGATACTGTTGTAGCAACGCTTTGTGTGGACACATTGTTGTTAAAATGCATAAAAATGTAATTTATCCCAAATGCAAAGCATATAATTAAAATTTAGGGATTCTTTCACAAAAAGATATGTGGCCTCACACTCATATTTTTGAATAATTTCAAATTCTAATGTATATACTAGATAAACATATGCTTGATTAAAACATAAGTAGCATTTTATTTTAAAAAAGTATTATTTCAAGCCTTAAGATGTGTAATAATGGGCATGATAAATGCATTTACATCATTTCGCAAATGCTGAATTTTTGCTTTTTTCACACACCTATATCTACGTAACTAGAAAAGTCTCCAAGTCAAATTTTATACCATAGTTAAATTATGTACAGATCTTTATTTTCTATAATTTTCAAATTTTTAAACAACTGCCCACCAGAGATATTGAACTTGGGATATTGCAAATTTTTAAAAAGTTACAATTTGCCGGCTCTGTAAAAATAAAAATATGCAAGCTTCTGACTTCAAATTATTTTAATACAGAGATCTAATGTCACCGTATATTATGAGTAATTTTTAAGGGTCAAAGAAAATTTCTTCTTCCCCAAAAAAATTCCGAAATATACGAAACCTTACGTTTTTTACTTTAAAGTTTGGCTGTTAAAATAATCACGAAGAAATAACAATTCCACGTTATGACATACACAGAGTTGTAGTTCCATGTATGCGTATTGCATAATAATTTATTTCATTTTCCTATAACCAATGGTAGCTGAGTAACAGAAGTTAATGTCAAAGCTTGCAAATGCTAAAAAAGCTGTGCATCGAGATAGAAAAATGGCCGCCATTTGGTTGCCATGGAAACTAAAAATAAAATATAACTTGTTTTGAGCTGTCGAAACATAAGGCTATCTGCCCTCAAAAAATGAATTTTTCTAAAATGGACGAGCTACCAACTTGGACCACTTGGTATGGATTGACCCGGTAGAGAAGGATATACTATTAATTCGAGGGAATCAAAAGCCTAATGAAAAGTAAAGAAAACTTTGTAATTCCACATAAATATTTATTGTACGACCTAGGTTTCGACGTGGCACGTCATCATCTGGTAAAATTTGCATAGAAGGAATGTTTGCCGTGGTTCTCACAGACTTCTATTCCTTCTAGCCAAAGCATCATTCCCACTTCGTATAATGTTCACTCTAATACTGATATTTTTCATTCCTTTTATGTGCTTCCCGCATCTCTCCTCTATCTTTTCCGTTGGCACTCTCATCGTTAAAAAAAACTAATCCACCTACTAGCAGTTTATTTGCCCATTTTTGCCAGCAACCACCTTTCGTCCTCTACTTTGCCTCTATTTCAACTGAGGGTCGAGTTGTGATGGAGGATTGAAGTTTTCCCTGCACCAAAACAATCAGACCGCATTACTAGAAAGCCCAAGACAAAAGGTTACTTGATTGGGCTTTAACCTGGGGGCCTAGTTAGGAAAGCTAGAGTCCTTGCTCAACGGTGATCATACACACACTTATTCATGATCATTAAATATTTTTTTAAATTTAAAATTAATATTAATGAGATCATAAATGTTTGATTTTTGTTTTATGAATTTCAAAATTTGTTCAGGTAGTCTTATGGTTTCAAAACTTACAGCTGGGTATAGTTTTGTGTAACCAAGGGTGCAGTAGCTAGGAAATGTTTAGAGAACGTTCACCAAGACCGGACTCTATTTATAATGTTTTCTTTAACAAACTGCAAGGAATCCTTCAAAACGATCTGGATATTACGCTGAAATCCTAATGGATCCTCAGATTCAAAAGGTTCAATGGGGTTACGGAGTCGAGGGAGGGAATTTTGTCAAATGTCTGTTGATCTCACGGCATCGCTGGCACGCATCCATCATCGCCCGCTCGACGTGCGACGACGCGGGCAGAGAAGGAAATTGCAGCGCCCTCATGAATATATCGCCTTAAACTGCAGCAGGGAAGTACATCGCGACCGATTTTCCCCCCCTCCCTCCCTCCATCTAAATCCTCCATTACACCCATTCCCCACTTGCACTCATGGCCCCTTTTCAAACGGCTCACAACTCCCCATCGGCCATAACACCCAGCGCAACCAAATCAACCCCCACCATCTCCACCCTCTCTTCCGCCACGCTCCCCACAGAAAGAACCCTTATCGCGAAAAATCCCTGGAAAACCTTCCCCTGGAGAGCTTTGACCTCCCACCGATCCCCCCCCCCCCCCATCCTCCAACGGTGAACACAAATAACTTCGGCTATCGGAGGCATTCAAACTTATCCATCCTCCAGGCAGCGGGCGGCGGGGGAGAGCGCTTATAGAGTGCGCTGTACTAGTGCGCACGAGGAAGTGTGAGTCTAAAAGTGCCAGTAGATGTTACTAAATGGGATAGATCTTCCGCCATGGAAAAACTAATAAATTCAAAAATTTAATTGGGTTCATTCTTTCACAGGTCGTTTAATCCTAAGATTCGTTGACAGCACCCCTCTATTCTTTCATCTTTCATGCTAGTTCCCTTACTTCATGGTAAATCTTATGGCGTACTTTCTTCTGCATTTGTCTTCTGTATTCATCCCTTGGCCTATTATTTGGATAGTCATCCTCTATTTTTCCTTCTATTATGTCAAGTCAAAGGTAATTGTGTATGACAACAATTTATAGTTGCTATATATTTCCAACACTAGTCGCTCCCAAGATATCAAAACGCTTCGATCTCTTAGCCAGTCTAAGGACTAAATAAAGATTATGAATAACTGAAGATACATTGAGCGAATTGAATCTAGTTATACCTTAAGCAAATATACGTCGTCCAATTAAAATTTCTCCACAGAATACTCTTCATCTTAACCGCACTTTCTCCATGTCCCCCTCCCCTCTTCGTAACACTCATTAGCATAAGCTCATCACCCTCACCCCGCATAATAAAACAATCTCTTTGACAGATTTTGAGTCACCCGGGACTACCCACGGATTAAACTTTACGGAAGCATCCGCAATGTACAATTGTGCGATTGTTCGCACAACAATATCTTTGCTGCCACAATGAGAACGTCAGCAACACAAAAATGAACGCCTATTAGTACAAAAATGCGTACGCTAATGGGAAAATACGTCGCATTCACATTATGGTGATCATTCATGTGCGCACTTTACAAGTTTATATGTGCAAAACACTTGAGTGCGAGAATCGCGGGGAGGATGTGAGGGAACACACTTGGGATGCGAAGGTTCCAGATGGATGAAGAGCATGTGAGGAGGGGTGGTGGAAGTCCCGGATGCGAGGGAGAAGGGGAAGGAGGAAGACGGGGGAGGAGGAAAGATGGCTTATACAGCGTGCTCTTTTTTCCGCGCATTCGAACGGGATAAAATGTCCCTATTGGCTGTCATACAGCCACCCCACCCTCCGTAACCACCCACCGATTCCTTCTCCCCCTACCTCCCACTTGGTTTAAACCACCCTCCCCCTACCTACGACCCACATACCCTTCCTCCTTCCCCCATTCCCCACGCTATTTCATTAATAAATCAAAAGAGCCGAAAATTCCGCCTTTTAAACCATTCTCTTCCCTTCTCTTTTCTGCCATTCCCGCCGTCTCCTCGTATTCTTGCGCCCGGATTCAATACGAGAAGGAGAGAAAGAGAGGGAGGAAGGGTGTGGAAGAAGAAAGAAAAACGTTGAACATGTGTGCGTCACGTGAAAGAGAGAAAATTCGGTTTGCTAAAGAGAGAGAGAGAGAGAGAGAGGGGGGACAACTCTGCTCGTTTTCACACCGACTTGCCCAAAAGTGTGTGGGTCTCTCTCCCTCCCTATTTCTCCCTCTCTGTCTACGTCTGTGTTCGAGTGTACGCAGACGATTTTTCGGTCGGAGGATGGAGAGAAAAAAAAACACATCTTCTCCGCGCACCCTTAGCCATTCGATCGCTTAAACCCTCTCTCCCCCCGGCTTCTGCCCTTTCCCTCATCTCACCTAAAAGAAAAAAAATAGAAACCTCTCTCCCGACAAAAATTCTAATAAATGGCTGAGGGCATTTATCAAAAGCTTTTTCTCTCTCTGAAGAAATTGGCCGTCGTCGAATTTCCAACTCCCCCATCCCCCTTTGCGCGTTATGGGCGGTAATAGAGTTTGCCCAGTATTTCAACTTGCAAAGGATTATCCATTCAGAATCCTCCGACGAAAAAAAGCAAAACAGGAATCGAGAAGAAGAGTAAACAAGTGAAAAAATGTACACATATTTGGGTTTCCACACTTTGCCGAAAACAGCACTTTTTTCTTTAAGTCGTACATTAATGTGGCGTACCGGGTGTTTGATATCCGAGTATCTGGCCAAGAAGAAAAATTCTATCGGTGGGCAAAGAAAACTATTTTCGATAATCAGAACCATTTTTAGGGTAATACGTCTGCTTTAGAAAGTTGAGAAAATTTATTTCAATGCATAGAAAAGCCTGAGTGTCTCAAAAATGGACCTTAAAAGACAATTAGGCCATCACCGGGGAAAATGTATTGCCCACTTTTAATATTTGACGCGCTACTTAAAACTTTCACTTGAAAAAAGAAAAACTCTTAAGACATTCAACGGAAAACGTAAATATTTAAGCCGCACTCTCACCGTAGTTTTTATGATGTAATACAAAAACAATGCGAATTTTAGAACACGACGCAAAGTGAGTATAGACCATTCATTGATTTCCTAGCGTTTAGTTTCAGCAGTGGCAGCAATTGACCGTCATTATAGAGTTACACACCATCAGGTTTTTATTAGTGTTTTGCTTCCAGGGAGGGCAATTAAATATCGGAGCATTTGAAGCAGTGAACGGCCATTAGGGTGTATTAATGGAGGCATTGAGAGGAGAGGGAAGGTCATGGGGTGGGAGAAGGGACAGGAGGGTAGGCTGTTTAATGCGGGAAGGGAGGGAGACCCGCTCCGTGGTCCCTTACAGCATCTTTCGCATTTTCCAAGAGCAATGTGCATCCCGCCCGGATCCCCTAATTGGGCGCGGAGGGAAAATTCGAGTTGAGAATGGGGAGGATAGAGGATTGGGCCCGTATTGGCGCTTTACAGGATCGTTATTAAATTCAGCTGGATAAATTAAAAAAAAAACCCGAATAACTAAACGAGACTTAATAGTAAATGAAGCGAAGCAAGACGATCCACTACCGCTATCAATTGAAAGAGACCTTTTGCTCCAAAAAGAGTTATGATTACAAGAAGTCCATAGCGGCCGACCTTTGAATGGATATCCCCATCCTTTTAGGTTATAAGGCCACACAATAACGTTCAATTCCTTCTTTAACTTTCACTCGCATTTGGATCACTTGGGACCACAGAGGAGGAGACAGTGCCCCCTCAGAGGGATGGGATTGCTATTCAAAAGCAAAACCTTGAAAATAGTTGATCCTTATAGACGGCGGAGTAAAAACTATCAGCTCACCTTTTCTCCCTCTCTCCCTATTGAGGGACACTTTTGAGTGAGATCTTGGATACCGTGATTTTCCACGGAAATTTCACTTCCGGCGCTGCCGACAATCGCTCTCATTTGGTTTTTCTCCTTTTTAACGCCCTCATTTCGATTAAAGGCCTTCCATCCCCCAACCTTTTATAAAACTGCCCCAGGATCTGTTTGGGTCTTATCCTCTTTTTCCACCCTATTCACCCATTCTTCCCGGAAACTTTCCCACCCACTTCTCTCCTCCCCTCGCCTCGCACCCCAGCGCCCGCCTCCGTGTGACATTCAACACCGCCCATCTGAAAACCTTCCTTCCCACAAAATATTCTCCGCACCTGAATTCCGTCTTTCCAAAGCTCTCCCGGGAAACTCGACCACCCCATCTCGCGCACACCCTCTGTGATAACCAAACTGCGCCCAAAGTGATTTTCCAGGGATTTGGAGTCCGTTGGGGAGACGCATAAAAAATTCGAATATATACATGCATCTATTGAAAACGACCTTAGGTTAAAAGAAGTTCGAAGGATAAAATAAATATATAAGGATGAAAACATTGAGTTGAGTTGACAGAGCTTGCATCAACGGGCTTGGTTAGTTTGGCGGGGTCTGAACGTCGTCTTCGTCACCTTTTCAACTTCCCCGTCGCGCCAAGTTTCCCTTTTGAGAAATGGAGGAATAATAATTCGCCGCCGCCGTGGAACGCGAGCTCAAAGGAACGAAAACGGGAGGAGTTTTTCGGGGAATCGCCACATCGCCCAAGTTTCCATTATTTTCCAAGACTTCAGTCGTCGGCGGGGTTTCACGGCGTCAACTTGCAAGCCGTTAGTTTTTTCTGCCTCTTTTCACAACGGTGAGTCCTTCTGAACTCACAAATCGCGCCTTTATTTCGCTGAATCAACCGCAATGACGTCTGGCAAAGTTTCAATTGACGCGCGGATGATAATAAAATGTTGCTCATGAAATAAAAGAAAAAACTGATATTTTACGACTGGGTGTCAATTCTTTCCGCGTAAATAGCTGAAATTTCCCCATTGCCTGATACTCATCGGCAAAACAAGTGCTCGTGCTCTAAATTCATCAGACTGTTCATATCCATTTTTATTAATGGTGATACTCAAAAGCTGACTTTCACGATCAAAAAAGTGTTTCCAATCTGATCACTCCAGTTCAGTTGAAGACTGGCCTCATTCACTGGCTACGGAAGCGAAATTACAAATAGGAGCCGTATTTGGCATAGCATTGAGGTATTGGATACGATCTATAATCTTAGCAATTTAAGCATCGAAACCCTAGGACAGCTATTACTTCATGTCCACTGAAATCGCTTTACTTTCTACTGCTTTCATAGTTTAACTCCTTTCATAGAAAGACCAAATTATGCTACTTTCATGACGTCATATCCTTCCATTTCCAGCATTTTTTTAAATTTTACCATCAATTAACTCTGATAATATTCCAAAACATTGATGAAAAATTTGACAACATTTTAAATTAAGGATTGCACAGTCCACTTCGAATATCCATGGAAGATTTTTGGTTTCATTTTGCAGGACTTTCTGTTTGCAGGATTGCTGGTAATACAAAATACATTTTTTAAATCATTTTACCACAAGGGCAAGTACGAGGAAGCAAGGGAACTAAGTTGAAAAACTGGAAATGACAGTTTACGATAGCTCATCAATGCCAAAATGACAAGAAAGTCTTATCGTCGTCATAATACACCCATCAAATGCAACAAAGATATAATCAAAGGGATTGAAACCATTTTAATAAAATATAGTTAAGAAATTAAGAAAAATAAGAAAAAAAGAAAAAAAAATATTTACCAGTAAGTACGTTGAATACAAATACAACGCTAAGTTGAATATTTGAAGATGTATGAAAAAGGCCTTTATTTGGACTTTAACTTCCACCTTTTCAAAAACAGTTGCATTTTACCTTTGCTGATGTGGCAGAGGATGTATACAAGTTGTATCCGTGCCAGAGAAACACAGATCCGCGCCTTAAGAATAATACCTCATTAAATACTAAATTTTTCCATCAAAATATTTAATCCAACCAAAATATATCAATACTGTTTTACTTAAATTGATGGGGAAACGATTAAGAGTTGATAACGCGGACATAGATGACCATAAAATTGGAAATTTCATTAATTCCACGATCAGTTGCATTAGTGTTAACAATCACAGCATGTTCACCTAGCCTATCATTCTCCTTTTACCCACAAATGAATTAAGTCGTCGCACTCGTATCCCGTAAGTGATTTTCAGTAGGCCATTCCGGGAACGATAGGAGGGTGGGGGGTGTGATTCAATAAAATAAGATCAAGCTTCCCAGAAATCTCCTCCATTACACTGGGGGGGGGGGACGCTTTGATGAAGAACCCTGCCCTGAAAACTGAATTCACATCCTGCGTATCCCTTTCCCCCAGAAAGATAAATCGACAACAATATCAGCCTAATTCTCGAAGCAATAAACCGCTCACGAGAACGAATCCGCCTCCACATAAGGAAAGAGAGAGAGAGAGAGATTGAAGTTGCTCGCCGAGGCAATTTCTGTCAGACTTGGTCCCGATGTACATCCCAGACGACATCCGGGATTCTCAAACGGGGGAGGGGGGGGGGGGCGAGGACGGGGAGGAGGGTGATGACGGGCGGTTGGAGAGCAGAGCACGGGAATCGATCGCAGAGCGGTAGGAAGCGGCGAATCACCGATGATGCCCCGATCTATTCTCCGGTCTCCCCCGCAGCTCCAAAGAGGAAAGGAATCGTGAAGCGCGGCGATAAAAACGCGGACTGGTGAGAGCGGACGGAACTGAGATGGGGGATGGGGGCGTGGGAGGAGCACTGGAACAGTGCGGCCCGAAAACGCTCGGGAATTGCTCGATTCGGCTCCTTGCCAAAGGGGCCGAGGGAGGCGAAAAAATAAAAGGGGAAATATTGGGCAGAGAGGGAGAGAGAGAAAGAGCAAGCTGATTCCGCGATGGTAGAAGAGTAGAGAGTAGAGAGGCGAGGGTAGAAGCGGATGGGAAGCAGTACAGGAGTGGTTTCCATGAGTGCAACCAAGGCGACAAATATTTCGTCAAGCCGAGGACTGGTCGCATCGAATACCACCAATGTCAGCGAAACCTCGGATCTCGAACCAATAACTTGCTTCTCGTATCCCCTGCGCTATATTTTTGGAGAGTACCGCATCATTTCCAGAGATTGCGGGGAACGATAAAGGATCCATAAGGATTCACTTGCAAAGGCAGGGGTAAGCATGAAGAGTCACTGGTAAAAAAATGTTCCAATGATAACGTATGATCAAGAGCAACGAGTAAGAATTTGCTTGATTACTGAGGAGGAGAAACTTAACAAGTTAACTGAGAAAAATAGAGATTAATTCAACTTAGTATTATAATGAGAGGCAACACAAAGTAATAAACGTTGAAGCTGCTTCAACTTCCACATTATTTGCTGTGAATGTTTTTTTTTGCTTTCCCTTATGAAATGAGTTTTGCATCAGGTTTAAGAATTTTCGAACAAATTCACATTGCCTTTCAATGATGAGAAAAGTCTTTTACTACAAATAGACGATAAAAAAACAAAGAATAAATGTACTTATTTAATCATGCATTATAAAATTACTATAGAGTCAAAGTGTATAATATATGTATTATAGAAAGTTAAATAAAAACGGAAACCAGTGAAAAGGCTTCAAAATTTAACATAAATGCACCAAACTAGCGAAATGACTTTCAAACGTTCAATTGGCAAAAATGAAAGATATAATAACGAAAATAATAACATATTTAAATTGTAAAAACTATACGATTATACGAAGTCGGTTCGATGGCAAATATATAAGCAGAAATTTTTAGCACCTTGCTGCGTAGAAATCGATTATGAGATTTTAGGTCATGTCGGTTAACTACATAAACTTAAATGCGGAAGATGTTAATTAAAAGCTGAACACAAAGAGTGACAAAATTTCCGTACTTACGAAAGGTGGCATTTAAAAACCCACATTTCAGATGAATGGGAAGTTCAGCAAAAACTCGAATAACTCACCTGAAAAAGATATAAAAATATCATTAGAACATTGATTCACTATGACAAATAAATACATTAAATCCAGATCTTCGGTTTATTTAAGGATAAAAAATCGCAGAGGAATCTTTTCGGAGAGGGCGAGTTCACTGATGTTTCAGATTTACGGGTAAGTTGGACGAAACCTCATCGTGAATCATCCTTAGAAGGTTTTCTTATTTAATCAAATGTCACGCACTTTATAACATCACATTTGAAACAAGCATAAGTAGCCCTATGATTTAACTCATTGAGAAAGGGATCAACCATAGACATGAGTGCATATAGAAATGAGAAATAGAAATAACATTTATTCCTCCTTAACTAATTGCATAAGTACAATTTTTCATCACAATATTCAACTTTAGTTAAGGGAAATATAGGTACCCCACAACAAACCATGTTTCGGGGCTATGCCATCACGTATTTTGGGTGCGATCATACGTGACATCAAGTTTCGTGAACTTAAACACGTCCACATGGATGCAATAACACGTAAAACGCCAATGAATCAGCAGCGAGTACAAGAGCTTACGCTCCAGTGCATAAATATATCAAATTTTGCACGCTGCTACAAGTATAATATGAACGTTATGCTTATGGTTTAAAATTGGTGTGTTGCCAGGAATCGGATCTTTCTGCGTAGAAATCGGATGCAAGCCTCTCCTTTGGCATTATTTTCACTCTCATCAGATCTCAACGGAGTGACATGAAATAGAATCGACCGCGTGTGCCCACAAATTCATCCCCTCCCACTCCTCCTCTCAAAACCCCCTCCATTCTGAACCCCGACCCCTTTCCCTTCTTCCATATCCGTCCCAACGCTGTCCCGCAGAGCCTTTCTTCACATCTATCACTCCGTGACATCTTTCCCTTTACTTCCTCCTCCCCTCGCCCCTTCCACCTCAACAGCCCGACACCTCTTTCCTTAGCCTTCCACTCGCACCCCCCTCAGCGGTGGAGGAAATGTATGTTTGTATACAAAAGTTTCCTACTACCCTCATTCGACATCGTCCGATGTTAACCTTGCTTTTCATTCCGAGAAGTGCCGTTCGAATCTCTGTACTGATATTCTCGATAGAGGCCCATCTGAGGGAGCATCATCAGCAATATCCGAGGGATGCATCAAATCAGTGAACCATCATTGTTAGGTCTTGCATCACTCCTTACTTCAGGATTTTTCATCTAAAAATAAGCCATGTCTAATATCAAGGCACGTAAAATTCAACGTGAATGCTGGAAGTGGCGTTACAAAAGCATTATGAAGTTAACGAAACTCCCGAGAAACTTGCCCACTATATCCCCTCAAGCAGAGCTGACAAGACATCGGAAACTTGATAAAAATAATACATTATTCACGCCAAAGTTTAAGTCATTAACGACGGACTAAAGCATGTTTAGCCGGATACACTAAACCTATCAAGCCGGTACACTCTATAAGATTAAATTCCCATGCACCGTAACACATCAAAGGGCTAATTCAGTATTTCCTAGCTAAAGCCATTACGTGTACGTCACTTCGATACTTACTTGTCGCATGAATATAGGAGTCAGTATTTCTTTTAGAAATGGTTAGTACAAAAGATTATACGACAGAAAAGATATGCAAAGTGAATTATTTCATGAAAAGATCATGATAAAAAACAACCGACTCAATATGTCGATATAATATTACCTGGAAAAGTCAACGAAAGGAGCTGAAACGAGTAAAATCAACATATGAAGCTAGAATGAAAGATATCAGGATTAAAGTGCACCAAAGAACTTCTAGCTGTCCATAAGAAAAATAAACTTGAAATAATGTAACATGACGAAAGTCTGCGAGTTAAATATCAAATCAAAGCCTGAGCTCCCCAGTCGCGACTCTTCTGAAAGGATGGCGTAAGTTTAGAGAAATGCTAGTGCCTTAAAACAAGGGCTACGAGGATTCTACCGGGCATTATGCAACCGAGACTTCTTAAACCTCCACTGTTACATGCCTCAAGTTACCCTGTAGGACAGAGGTGAAAAGAGAGGGAAAAGGGATAAAAAGGACTTATAGGAGGGAGTCAAAGGGAGAGAGAGGCGGAGGGCGAAGAGAGAAGGGCTTCAAAGGCCGGCATGAGGGCACCGCCCGAGTAACGCCACCACCAGGGGCTATCCACTCCAAAGTCCCGCGAATGAAAAAAAAACACGCGGCAACTCCATTATGGCGTTTAGTAGGGAAGGCAAGCGGAGAGCCATGGCGGCCTCTCCGGGGCGTCTCCTTTGCTGCCACCGCGCACGCTTTTGAGATAACCTTAGGTGCCAAACGATGCATTCCATGCCACGAAACCTTTGTCCTTTTCGGCTTACCATTTTGCGTTCCCTCTTCGCTTTCCACGACTGAAAATGGGACTCTGCGGCGGCAGAGGGCAAAAAGATTGAGAGGAGTGCACGTGAGGGAAAGGAGACACCTCGAATACCGTGGTGCTCTCGTGCAGCCACAGCAAAAGTTCCTGGCGCTGCTCAGAGGACGATTTTAGGACATAGACCTCGGAACTCTCAAAATCCTGAAGTAACTCACTAATAACTCAAATAAATGGTGGTGGTAAGATTTCTGTATTTCATTTTCATTCAAATTCTTTCAACTATTTCCTTCTTACGTTTAATTTTCCGCTCAAATAACACAAATAGCATTTTTCCCAAATTCTTATTGAACATTATGTAATATCAAGTTTTATTTGCTAGAAAAATAACAGGTTACGATAGTATTTCGTTTTTTATAACAGATAGAGGACAATTGTTTCTACAGAATATGAATGAAATGACTTTTAGTTATCTTACGATGGGACCATCTAAATGTGATGGACTGTTTGTTCTTGGAAGCGACCCGTATCTGAGGTCATAAACTCCATTAGGATACGTGGTTGCTTGATTGCTACATGATGATTATTAAGGGAGGAAAAAGGGAGGAGAGAAACAGAGTGTTTAACTGCTCTTGGCATAATACACCATCGAGTTAGACGTTTAACATTCCGTTTGATGGATAAGGAACTGAAGACTTGCAATGCTTTCAACATGTACGTAGGTAATGACTCCGTTATCGTTGAAAAGCCTCAGACGCTGCCAGGATTCCAAATCTGTCCTTCTACATGGAAAGCCACAAATCGACTCACCATGTCAACTCGATTCTTCTACCTATCATGGGATTTTCATGGTATATTCCCAAGTTTATAGCCCGAACTGTGTGAGAATACCACCTCAATCCGTCAAAGAACAACGGGTTGGAGAAATCAATGAAGAGCTATATCGCAAAGCTGGGAAGGTAAGATGATAGCTGGGGAGGAAAGAAGAATTCACGATAAAGGGACAAACAAGCTATTATCCTTTTCAATGTTTTGGCGGCCGAGACGCAGGCCTAAAATTTGAGGGGGAATTTGTGCCTTTCGGGAAATACCGGAGGCGTCTGTCGTTGGAGGGCGGGGAATTGCCTCCGAGACGAACGGCTCGATCTCGACGTTGCCGAGATTGTACTTCAGTCGGAAAATTCGCGCGGCGCACAGTGAAAAAGGCCCTGGGAGCTGGCTCTCGGAAAGTAACGTGCCGAGCAACTTTCACTTCGCGTACCCCGGCAAATTTTAGTCCAGTCCCTAATTGCCAAATATACTTAACATTTTTCTGCTTGGATAGGTAGGGTAGGACGTCACCAGCGGAAAAGGGCACAAGATGCTTATAAATATATGCTCTCTTCCTTCCGCCTCTTTAAGTATGTAAGTGGAGAAGCCGCGGGAGCCCATTTGACCTGTTGGTGAAAGATTCTGCGATGGTATAGCGAGTGTTGTAGAAAGGGGGATGATACGAGCGGATGGGTGGCTCTTAAGAAGGCTGGAGTGGCAACTGAATCATTGATT
Organism: Ceriagrion tenellum; assembly: GCA_963169105.1. Taxonomy (NCBI): domain Eukaryota; kingdom Metazoa; phylum Arthropoda; class Insecta; order Odonata; family Coenagrionidae; genus Ceriagrion; species Ceriagrion tenellum. The sequence continues at coordinate 167,960,398 of OY720634.1, forward strand.
GCAAATTTTAATAACCTTTCAAGTAAAATTTACCCGGAAGTAAAAAGTTTCAAGTAAAAAAACCCGGAAAAAATTTAGACCACAATTTACAAAGTACATTTATTTATGCGGTGAAAATGACCATGCATGAAATTATATAAATGATGCTAGAATTGGTTTTTAAAATATTTGCCGTAAAGCATCGCTACGGATTCGGTTCACGACGCGGCATTCAAAATGGGATCAGCGGCATCAAGCGACATTTATGTACAAATACGTTTTTTTACTATCACTCGCAGCCAAAGTTTTGCTTAAAATAATTAATAAGAGGCTGGAGAGTAGGGCAAAGTACTATTTGGGCGATGGACAGTTTGGGTTTCGGACGGACAGGTCAACTCAAGATGCAAATACGGTGATGAGAACACTGATACAAACAAACACAGAGTACAACCTCGATGTGTTTCCTTGCTTTGTGGATTTTGAACAGGCATTTTACAGGGTGAATAAGAAAAACGAATTCAAATACTCGGTAGAATGGGAATAGATTGGTGACACAAGATATTGATCCGGAAATTATATACAGCCCAATGGGCACAAATTGGGGGTGGCTGAAGGTGAATCAGGATGAGCAGTTAGAGTCTGCGGAGTAAGGTAAGAATATCCGATGTTGCCTTTGATTTTGAACATTTATGCAAAGGAAATGGTAAGAAAGGCATGGAAAAACTTGATGGGGGGAATCAAGGAAGGAGGGCAGCTGATAAAGTTGTTTAGGTTCGCGGACGATCAGGCGCTGATTATTCGAAGGGATCACATAATAACACCTCCTGCCACACACCCATGTGGCGGCTCACAGAGTATTATGCAGATGTAGATATAGAAGAGTTATTACATTCTTTAAAATCTAAGGGTGGGAAATAAGGAATGGAGATATATCATGAGAAAATAGAGGTAATGAGATTACCTAAGACAAAGAAGACGAGGCGGGTAACAAAAGTGACAGGACACAAATTATAGCAAGCAGAGCATTTATATTACTTGGGCAATTACGCTGAAAGTAAATGAGTTAGTGGCAAAAACATAAGGGAGAGAATAGCATAAGTCAAGGAAGCGTTTAGTAATAAAAGGGAGCTGATGACAGAGACCTTGAGTAAGTATGTGAAGAAGAGTTTGGTAAAGAACTTGATATGGAGCGTACGGCAGAAACATGGACCCTCAGAAAAGAGAACGTGGATAGACTGCAGGCGTTTAATATTCGGGTGCAGAAAAGGGTGGAGAATGCGCGGTGGACAGAAAGGAATACGGACGAGAAAGTATGGAGGGCGAGGAAAGGAAACTTCTGAATGAAACCCTAGATAGGTAGTGTAGGTGGGTGGAGGATGCAATAAGGGGTGATGGGTTGATCAAGAGTATGCTAGAGGATGTTGGGCAAGCGGGGAAGGGGAAGAAAGAAAATAGGTTTCATTGATAGGATGATGAAGGGTAGATCGTATGGTGATGCGAAAAAAAATTCTAGAGATAGATATGACCACGAAAGTGTAGAAAACCGGAAGAATTTCCACTAATTTTCAACAAAGCCTTCCTTTAATCGGTAGAATATTTAAATAAAAAATTAAAAAATCGATACATTTTAATTGCAAGTATACGTATGTAAAGTGTTAAGCAAGTATGCATACAAACGGAAATTCGTTCCAATCACCCTAAGTGATGGCAGCGGATTGATCACAAGCGATCGCTTCGCGCTGAAATATGAGTGAGTGAAGAAAGAGGAGTCGTTCGTAGGCGCTTGGAAATCACAGAAGAATGCCCAATTAAAAAGCCGGGTGGAAGGGAACACACGCTGCCCGAGCAGTATTTCATCGATTGGGGAATTTACTGCTACAACAGCGTAAGTAGATTTACGTTTTTCTGAGAAATCGATTGGTAAAGTTTCAATTTTGTGTAACTGAACCATGAAAAGTGAAAGGGAAGTGAACATTATTTCAATTGTTTTGATACCTAGATCACGCACATAATTTCAAAATGATTATGCTCGAATATCGTGCATAATTACAAATTTATTAGAGATACAATTTCATTTATATATGCTGCCATTGTATCATACGCCGAAAAATTATATCAGTTTTTACGCAGACCCCTAATAAACCTTCTCTCCCTCGGTATCGTCCGACGCTGTTACCATGTGCACGAAGAGCATGGAGTGTTTGTTTATTCGAGCTCCTAACCTCTATTGAGTATTAGTAGGACATTTTGATTGGCTAGTCGATAATAATAGACTTTAATAATTTTGAAAATTACATTTTTCGCTCAAGCATTATAGAGCTGTAATATAATTAATAAACTGACTAATAGTATCCAGGTCCTCGAGTCTAGCCTCTAGAGATTCAAAACTTATGGATACAAGTAAGGATAATAAAAGTTTGGGTACAAGAAGCAATCATGAGCAGTCAGGGGCTCGTTCAAATACGCCCCTCTCACCCGAATCAAAGAATTTTACGCACAAGAGTGAACAATTTTGAAGATCTGCGAGAAAAATAGCATGCAAAAATAGTACATTGACATTAAAATTACCAGTTACCATTATCACTCAAGAGACAAAATACGATAATGTGGGAGCATAATACTACCATTAGATAGTCTGGGAGATCCTCGCCTGGAAGATCGCTCTGGTAGATCGCATTCCTTAGAAACGATGAAAGCAGGATACATGAGTACCATCAAATTGCATCTAGAGATTTTTCTACGATTGGATGAATTACTGTTCGCAATATCGTGGTCCCAGTTGATCTTATATTGACTCCAACTAAAATTATCGTCTACTTTTGCACAGATATTAGCGCACCAGAGTGACTGGAAGGAGCCCATAATATGCTTTAAATTTACTCTCTGTAAGCAAAGTTGTAATCGTCCGATAAAGTTACGTCACAGTGTACAAAATCGTTAATTTACCATAATACGATGACAAACGCCATAGGGTTGCGTTAAAATCCTTTCCCTTTGGATTTCCGGAAAGAATGGCGAATCCCAAACAGGGCCAACATGGTCCGCAAACCACCCTGCAGAGATTACTAATTGAACAACAAATAATCTATCTCCCGATCAGAGATCGATAGCATTTTCACTTTCAGAAAATATAAGTTCGACCTCATTCCGATACTGGGTCATCTTGTACATGACATGAAAGCGCTTTTGCTCAAAAGGTCTACTAGCCCTCTCCCGATTATCATTCATGCATGGAAGGAAATTCCGATTGCCCGTTCATTCGAATGAGGAGCACACGTTGGAATGGAGAGCATCGGTCGTCCGTGAGTTACGTCACGGAAGAAGTGGGCCTCCTCTAGAGGCATTGAAGTGGGAACCGACGAAAGCGCTGGACCGCGGAACTTTCAACCGGAGAACCTAACCAATTAATCTTGGATAGAGCGTTAATCTCGCGTCATTGAGAGCACGTTTCGATAATTTTTTAGGCAAGTCAATAAAAAATTCGTTGGACACATTTCCACTAAAATCACGCGGTTATGTATTGGAATTCACCATCTACACAGTGATGGGAAATTCACAAGAATTGTTATTAGAACTTATTTCTTAATTTCACTCATATTACCCAATTTTTTTGCGCAAAATACAAAATTTAGACAAAATTTCATTTTAATTTGTTATTTTTGACTATAAGGTTCGTCACGAGGCCTTTATGTTCCTTATCAACGGTTATATAAACTATAAATATATTATTTCGTGCTTAGAAGAAAATATGTACGCATATAATCCATATTTTACGAAATACATGCAGAGAGCCATGAATCTGAGTGTTAAAATAGCATTGAAATGCCAAACCCCAAATCTGAATGCAATTTATTATTGAAAATTATGCAATTTTTTAACTTTTATCATATAAAATCATAGATGAATACATATATTCAGCGTTTCACACAAATCGCGATGAAAAAGCATCCGCTCGTTTGTTACTCAAATGCCAAGGTTGATCGCATGGTTTGTCGGTACAAGCTGAACTCACAGCTGACAGAACATTCCACAACTCTTAACTGTTAATTTTGACACTCATTTTGACAATGCATTCATTTCAAATCTATTGAAAAAACTAACGGATAATTATTTACACATTCCCTGGATATATTGTTTGGAGAGATGAGTTTCATTCAAAAAGCGATAAATTCGAAAAAATCTGTGGAAAATTAATATTTGCATTGAGGGTCACGAAAGCCTATAAAAAAAACCTTATGGCTTAAGAAGTTTGAACAACTACAAGGAAAAATTATTGCACCATTTACAATTTCAATTTTTCATAGTTTTCTAAAAACTGGAAAAACTGGCGTATCGTGCCTGCAATATTATTTTACTAAGATTAAAGTCTTCCAGATGGACAAAAAAAAGTAGCATTCAACTGATCATTGGATATCCTCCTCTAAAAATAGGTTATACAATTAGAGTCATACCGATTCTAAATGTTTGGAGTGTCTCATTTTTCATCGAAACTTAGTACTTAGGAGAATGATAAAAGTGGTTGAAGTTAATAACATGCTCAAATACTATTATACTAACAAGGCCCTATAAAAACCTATTCAGAAAAATAACTATCGTCACACTGCCATTTCCTAGATCCGTATTTATATGATTTAATTATCCGGATTACACTCCGTGAGAAAAGACGCATGAGAATCAACAGGGCCAAAGAGTCGGCCTGATTAAATCTCTCTCCCGTCTGCACATCTTCGATGCGAGGGACATCAGACGAGTCTACCATACCAGCAGCGGCACTCCTATCCTTCTTCCCGAACAGTCGAGATCAGGACAATTTCTCTTGGGTCACCAAACAGTCTCAAATTAGCCGCAGCTCCCGGCCTCACTGCGACCGTAATAGCTTTGCCCCGCAATATCTTACCTCTCGCGCCCCACGTATAAAGGCAATTTCCACCTTATTCGACGATATGCCAAGGACTTTTAATAACCCGACACGCGCCGCCAACCTCATGAATCACCGCATAAGTGGAAAGGCGAGAATTAGGAAGGAAGAGAGGGCGGGAAAGAAGAACTTTCCTCGAGGGTCTACCTTCTTGAGATCTCTCCCCGCAATTTCCTCCTCTCCTCGAGAGAGCAGTCTGTACCTACAGCAGCGGCATTCACTTAGCCACCACCCCCTCCCCTCTCATCCAATCTCTCTTTGCCCTCTCCCTTCGTACGAACACCCCGACCGGCTCAAAACATGACTCCCTCCTCCATCCGAATATGCCTCGCTCGGCCCGCTGCCGGCCTCATGCATAAACTTCGCACCCTAACCGTATTCTCCTCCCCGCACTAACTTACTACACCTGACTACAATATACTACTAGTCCCGCCGGCCAAAGAAGGGGGGTTAACCCGCTACCCCCGCTTGGCTGCCGCCTCCGAAACCGCTGAACAACAAACCATCCCCCCCCCCCACACCAACTGGTCTCCTCAGTCGCCCACGACGCCTCCCAAAACCGTGCGAGTTCTCCACGCGGCTACTATATGCACCACCACCGCTCGCACTCGAGGCTGGAGAAATGTGAGACGTGGGGGCGGGTTTAAACCACAACCCTCCCCGGTATTATGCCTCAGGGGTGGGTGGCCATCCATCTAGGGGCGGCAGAGAATCAACCCCCTTCCTTTCTTCGTCCCAGAGCGCACACACGACCACCACCTCCGGCCATCCCTAACAAAAGACGCTGCCAACCCCACCCCCCTGCGCGCCTGACTCGGCTACAACACACACCGCCGCCTCCTTAACCCTTAAAGCTCACTCCCCCGCTATCTGCCTCCCTCTCTCCGCCCCCCCCAATCCAACCCTCACCCCCACAATACCTGTCCGACCATAAATTTCCGCGCGTGGCCATCGCAGGCGCAGCTGACACCGCTCGAGGGGGATCGGACCTCCGATTTGATCGAGGAAAGGAAGGAGGAGAGGGAGAGCCTGTCTCGCCGACGTCGCTTGAGAAGGGAATAGAGTGCAAGAAGGGAGAAGCCGGGGGTGATGGAAGAAGGAGAGGCCCACCCATCGCTGCGGAAGAAAGGGGAGGAAAGGCGAAAGGAGGGGCGAAAGGGGGGGAGAGAATGCAACCAGGAGAAGGAGACAGCCCTGAAGCCATGGGAGGAGCGACTATGGGAATGCTCCCGGTCCGTTTTTCAGGGGAGGTACTGGAAAAGTATTGTGCATATACGCGCTGAAGAAGCCTTTTTATGGAGAAAGTGTACCAAGAGTAGCGCGTTTGTGAACACTGACAGCTTACCCCGCGAATTTGAATGCCTTTTTTCCAATTATTGGCAAACAATCACTGTTCCAGCATTTCAGGCACAGTACACCTGGCATTGGAATTTTAGCGGTTGCATACAATAATGGAAGAGGAAACGAATGGGAAGATCAGAAGAGGAAGAGAAAGAGCGGAAAACTACGAGAAAATTATGATATGCTTAAAACTGAAGAGTTAAGGAGGAAGCGGTGAACGGAAACGAATACAAGCGAGGAAGTACTTGGCATGATGAGTGATGAAAGGAGACTATTTAATGAGTTTAGGAGAAGGCAAAGTATTTGGCTGAAGGAGGTAATGAGATGAGGGAAATGAGATGCTAAGGGTTACTTAATGATGTAGAGAAAAGAATATTGGGCAAAAAGGGAAGTGAAAGAAAGATAATAAGTTCTATCATTTCAAATAGAATAGGAATGGCAGGAAGTATATGGAGATGAATACAGAAATAATAGAGGGAAATAAGGCCCTTCGCGAGTAAAAATCTGAAGGATAATCTCTGATATTCAATGTCACCTAACTTTGACCGGTAGGAAACTTCAATGGATGAATGAAAACGGTATGCGGAGAAGAGAATGGCATTGTGAGCCGCAGCAAACAAATCTTCGGATCAATGCAAATGAGGCAAAATACTAGAGTACATATAAAAGCGTATCAGGCTCAACTTTGTGGAAGCAATTGATATTTATATCCATTGTCTTTCATTTTTAAATGGATATCAATAAAATACTAGAGGTTAATCTTACTGACTGCTTATATAAAATGACACGTCATCTCACACGCTATCGACACCGCAAAACGAAACGAACTGTGAGCGCCCTTGCAGGGCCACCATACGTAAGTGGTTCAAGTCATTGTCTGTAGAGTGATGACTCGCCCTTCACCCGCTTATGAATAGCGTGCACTGGTTTCTTGAAAGTCTGGCCAGAGTAGGCAAGAGAGAATTCAGTGGGGTTGGGGCGAGGTAGGGGGAGGCATGAGCGATGGCCGCGGAGGATGCAGCGGCGGTGAAACGTGAATGTGTGCTCGAGATAGGGGAGCAGTGCTGTGGGTGGGAAGGGCAGTATATGCGACCTAAGCAATATAGCATATGCCTGTGGGCTGCGTCTCGAAAAAGGATGAGTATCCGAGAGGTGGGCTCCGGCCCTTCCCCCAGCCGTATGAGAAGGAACAGAGTGGGAGGGGCCGCAGGCGGGGGAGGGGGGGTACGGTGGGGGAGGAGGGCGGAGGTGGAGGGAGGGATGTTGGGGGGGATGAGTGGTGCACGAAGGCCCCCAAGTTGCTGACCAAGAAGAATGTGACTTGGATGAAGTTCCTTCGCTGTTCATGACTCCGCATGAAAGCGGTGCAAAGGGTGGGGGTGGAGGGGGAACGAAATGACGCTCCGATGTATCGAGGGGAGGAGTGCACCACAGAAGAGATGGGGGAGTTGGTGCGTGCGGCGAGGAGACACGGGAAGTATGGGCGGCGCGTGAGGTAGGAGAAGAATATCAAGAGGGATAGCGGACAAATCCCCATCTCTTGGAATTTGAAAGGGGTATTCCTGAGCGAGAAGCGGCGCGTGAAAGAACGTGTGCCCGGAAACCAATGTCGGATGCTCGTCGTATGCAAGTGTGCATGAACAATCCGTTCATGCACACTTGCATACGACGAGCATCCGACATTGGTTTCCGGGCACACGTTCTTTCACGCGCCGCTTCTCGCTCAGGAATACCCCTTTCAAATTCCAAGAGATGGGGATTTGTCCTCGCGGGATATCCTCGCGGGAAACCGAAACTACTCGTGACGTAACAAAGGATGACACTGAACGAATATTCTAAACTTTCTTCCAGAAATTCTCCTTTTGATTTCGATTTGAATCTCTAAGGTTTGAAAGAAACTAAGAAAACTTGCACCCACGTACGAAGCTTTATTTTTTGGAGTAATTAACCGGTGGTGGCAGGTTTAAGTGGAAGTCAGTGAACATCCTCTAGATTTTTGCATTTACATTCCCGTCAACAGATTTTTATTTTTTTTTATCTCCGCGTATGCCTTATCCTCCTTCATCCCGTCTTTAATACCTATTATCATTCTTCTCCTTGTTGTTTTTTCAACATTCTTCCCTCTTTTACGGTCTTGAACAACCCTTTGTCCCCATATACCTCCTGTAGCCACATATTTTTGCCTCCGTCTAATTCAATCTAAAAGTTTCCTTTCCTCGCCCACCATGCTGAGCCCTTCCATGCGGTATACTTACTCTAAAATGAAAATACCATAAGTGGAAAACCGAAAATATTTCGAGGTGTCGAATACCTTTTGAAAACGACGTGGCCACGCGAATGAATCCATAATTCCGATAGACTGGCGATTAACTCGCATATCAATGAATCATAGATTTGAAGGATGATCATGCATCACCAGCTTTCATCGATATACAAAAAACTCCTATCCCTTTAGATTGTAAATACGTTTAGAAATATGTTTTTTAACTTTACACTGAGGATAGGTAATTCTATGCCGTAAAAATTCCGGGTATACTTTTTTTAGGAGTGGGTATGTACTTACACGGGTAAAATAACGCGTCCATTGCCAGACTTTCAATATGTGAGCCGCATGTTACGATGCTGTGCCTTCGATGAGATTTCAATCCAAAACTTCGAGTTTTCCAATCGTAAACAGCGCTTACGAGCAAAACAGCCGGTACATATTACGCTTACTACAGCGAAAACTTTATGAAGTAGCGATAAAATTATACATACGATGCTATAAATTTTACGTCTGAGATGCAAACACCTCGAAACATTTTTGCATTTCTCTTGCCTTTTGGGGCAAAAAAGAAGAGAAAATACAAATTAGTGATATATATAGGGCAAAGAATGTATATCGGAGAGTAAGCTACAACCTTAACTAGACTGAAAAATGAAGAGTAGCTAAGTTTTTTCTGGTAGTTGAATGTAAGCTTATGTTTCCCATTAAAGTCCAAGTACCTATTAATATACTAAGAACGACATCTACACATTAGAACTGTAAATATTCCATCGCCTACGTAGACGAATTCATCAACCACTCTTTGCAATCGCTAACATATCATCTACTTGGCTTAATTTCCAAACGAAACACGTTAATCGGCTGCGAGATCATGAAAAATAGAAAAAAATGATAACAACCTATTTACAAACTCAAAGGATAAAACAAAGATTAATGTAATGACAAAAGTAATTTATGTACTCACAGTGCTCGCTAAAAAAGGTCAGTAAAAGATTAATAGATATTTTTTTACAAACTGTGGATTACCAGTAACCTTTGCCAAATTTATGAAAAAAACACCAGACTTTTGAAAGAATCTTAACAAGATTGATTTAGATGCTCACGAAAATACGGCAAAAGAGCTTGTGGCTAATGTGTGTCCTAAGGAAAAAATTAACAGAATCAGAATTATCAGAATATATGTGTCTAAAATCTTGCAGTTTCCTCTGCTTGGAGGGACTGAGGACTGTTTAGAGAAATGCTGCGCATTGAAATATTTGTTATGGTTGTCATTTTCATATAAACTTTTTCTTCAGTCCCTTGATCCCCTTGATCGAGCAATGAACAACCTCACATTATTCCAAGCGAGGAGAATAGTCGTGCATAGTTCGATGGACTAGATGAGGACCGGTCTCTCGGGGAACTCCTCGTCTCCTTCGTAGAGAGGTTCCGCGGCGCCAAAGAGCGGCTCGTGTCATGTTTCCGCAGTTGGAGGAAGCAAGCAGGGAGACGTGGAGGAGCATCTGAGGTGCGAGGGGGGAGCCGAGGCGTCTTGAAAGAGGCTTAGTGCATGTTGTGACGTCGCGGAAGGTGGAAGAGGAGGAGGAGGTGGGGTACGTAACCTGTGGGAGGAAGGGAAAGACAATGCGGCGGGCTGTATGGCGTAGACGAGAGATGGAGGAGTGACGAGGAGGACTTGTCTCCTCCCCGACGAGGAAGGATGAAGCAGACGTCGCGTGCGGGTCGATGGAGAGGACGAAGGCAGAAGAGACGATGGCTGAGGGACGCCTAAACACGGGCGGACGGCAGTCTGTACTCGTGACGCGAGAATGTATATACACAGCATTCTACGCGTGCATACATAAACCTGTATGTACATGCAAACTTTTAAAAATTCTCAAGAAACAAATATTCACTAGAAGAGATATTTATCTCCATTGAAACCGCATCCGAAAGTCTGGGATTACAAATTAATGAAGATAAAACGAAATACTTGAAAATGGAAAGAAACTAGGACAAAACTAGAGAACATACAATAAAAATTAATAACAAATATTTTAAAATAGTGGAGAGCTTCAGATATCTAGAATCCTTACTAACAGCAAAAAATCAGATTTCCCTTGAAATTCAAGAAAGGTTACACATGGGTAATAAATGCTATTTTGCACTGCAGACTATTTTTAGGTCAAGAAATATTTCAAGAAGCACCAAAATAGTCATGTATAAGACAGTGCTAAGACCTGTTGTCCTTTATGCCTCCGAAACATGGACACCAACCGTAACACAAGAAGAAATAATCAGAAGATGGGAAAGAAAGATTCTCAGAAGAATATACGGAGCCATGATAGATGCAGGGATATGGAGAATAAGGACAAATGCTGAAGTCTATGAAATGTATGGAGAACCAAACATCATATCGATTATGAAGCAAGGAAGACTTCGTTGGGCTGGTCATGTACAACGCATGGAGGAAAGCAGGGCAGACAAAAAGGTTTCCACTGGCACTCCAGGAGAGAGTAGAAGCAGAGAAAGACCACAAAAGCGGTGGCTATATGATGTAGAAGCGGACTTGAGAAGACTGGGGATCAGGAGATGGAGGAGAGTTGCGGAAGATGGAGATGAATGGAAAGCAGATCGTTCTGGAGGACAGAGCCCTACCTACATGGGCTGCTATAGCCAAGGATGATGATGATGACGAATTAAATTCAAGTAACACAGGAGGGAAAGAAAAAGGATGGACCACACATGAAAACACACAGCAAAACGGTGGCGAGAAGATGGAACGATGGCCGATTCCAACGGAAAAAATTAGACTGTTCAGGCAATCTAACCGCGTACCTTCCGGTTTCGCGACCTGCCAAAACAAATAAAAGACAGTGCAACACTCGCAATATTTAAGAGAAAGCTTATCAAACATTAACTTGTTTGAGATCCATGTACATAGATCATGTTGTAATGGATTTTGTTCACTGATATGTCTGTGGTAAATTTATGTGTTTGAAGAAGTAATTTAGTTTTCTTTACTCTGGTTGTTGTACCATTCCATTGTTAATTTCCATTGTTAATTGACATTGCTAATTTTTATATGCACGAATAATTCTTTATTTGTTTCTTGATGAAGTATATGATGTATTTTCTTATTATTTGTCCTTGCACATCACATTATGTAATACTTTGTTCTAAAGGAGTTCACTCCTAGAATAATAAAATGACTTTACTATTACGAAACCGGTATGGATTTTGACTCGTTTTATTTATTATTATTATTTTTGTTTCATCTTCCATAACTTTTTGTGTTTTTATGTGTGGCCTATTCAATCCCTCTTCCTTTCCGTATAACTGGAATTTTTACCTACGTGCCACTGAGTAGTTTATTTAGATATTTATCACACCGCCATTGTGACCGTCCCTGCATGTGTTGCCTATGCACTTTCTCTCACCTATCCGACTGAAATATTTTTCTTTCAATTTTCTGATTAATCTACTGTTTAAAGTTTCTTCATTTTCTTGAAATTATTGAAAATCCCTTTGATTTTTTTAAGCGCGCAAGGGATTTGTCTCAAGAGCTCGAAATAATCCCGATCACGTAACTAAGCAATCACGAGGTACAGCAACCGACATGTCTAGCTTTACGTGTCATAAATCCACTCGGATGGAACACTTACGTGTCCACCATGTTGTTTAGTGTGTCTCCAAATGCAATATTTAGTTCAATCAACAAATATTTCCGCGAGAAAACCTCGATGCGTTAGGATGCGCGAGTTATCCACATGTGGTTAAAATGATCCAAAATCGCGGACCATTCGCAATTTTACCTCGAGACTCCTTGGTTACGTGATCGAATTCTGCTTCCTCCCATTCCTCGCACACATAAGTAAATATGCAGGGAAAAACCATTTAAAGAAAAAATTACAGCTTGCCTATTAAACTAAATTTAGCTTTTATCGCATCCAAAGATAATGTGGAATACCATTTTCGCAGAAGATGCACAGGCCCGCACCTTTTAGAACTACAAAGTTTTGTAAGAATATTTACGTCAGAATGTAACAAACACTTGTGTAATTACTTAAAAATTTCCATATAAAGGATAAAAGATATGGTTGGGAATAAATAGAATATTCAATTAAATCTGTGACGAGAGAGTCCCGACTGAAGGTAAAATACAGTACATAATAAATGACTCGGCGGATCATAGTCTGGGCTACGGGCGTTATTATTTATTACTCTGCTAAGGCGTTTTGGATTGTTTACTATCATTTGCTTTAAATGAATTTCCACCATGAAGTTTTCACTAGGAAATGTTATATCAGGTTGAAAGCATTCATGAAAATATTAGCTGTAACCTTGCATAGTAATAATTACTTCCACACCAAAATGAAAAGCGATCTGCATTAGACAGCACCGGAAATATATCTGAGAATGTTTCTGCCTGTTATATTTCAGCACTGAATACACACGATAATTACATTCAGACTCAAACACCGGAAAAGTTTTAAATTAACATGGAATTCTGCCAAGGGGTAGAGTTTAATCTTTAGGAAATGGGAAGCGGAAAAAAACGGCAAGATAAAATAATTTTGAACGACGTAATTACAAAAAGTAAATCTTTATTCAAGAGTTCGAGAGACATAATTATATAGCGTGTCTTTTTTATTAAGCCTACGTCATTTTCCAGAAAATCTGAGAAATGATGTTTTTCGATTTCTTTACTTTATGGAAAATATGAGAATTTTAGCAAATAACATGATACGACGTAAAAGGAATGAGAATTAGAACGAGATGATACAAACTACGATGATGCACGCAAGCAAAACATAAAAAATGACCTATAGTAATTCTAAGAAGGGCTTCATAAACATGAATTATAGGAACAATACGAGCGTGTTTTTTAATTTGATCTGTGAGTGGGAAATCATAAGGAATCCATGAAATTAAAGTGACATTTGAATGAAGAATTAGGTAGACGAAAATTGCTTTCCGTATATTTTTATGAGTTTAAATAAATAAGTAATAGTTTGAGCATGCCACAAAATGCTATATTCTCGCTCACGTCAATGATGCTCAAACATTGACCATCCAGTATTGTTTTTTGTGTTTAACATCGAGATGACATTGCATGACAGATTATACATTGAAAAATGCATCTATTTTTTAATGTTAGATTTCGGATAACTCATAAAAACTGAAAAGTATAACATTTTTATGCCAATTCAAATGTTGGCCTTCTGAGGACCGACATCAAGGCAAGCTCTCACTATGTGAAAATTAATTAGAATTTGAAATTATTTTAGGCATACATCACGTTTAATCAGACCTTTTGGCATTTATATCATATCTATTGGGCGTACCAATGTGCCTTTCAATATTATGTTTTCCAAGGCAAAAAAAAGAGCAAATTTTGGCAGGCGTTAATCTAAAAACTGCATGTAGTTAAAAAAAAAGTATTAACTGGAGGGGTTTTTATGTCTCATTTCATCTCATGCCTGAAAATTATAAAACTGATAACACTAACTTTTATCGCATTATCTAAATCTATATGACATTGAAGAAATCCTACCTCTTACGGCTTAAGAATTTTGATTGACCGCTGTGGATAATTTCATCAGCATCGGCGTTTTACAGAACTTTTCAAAAACATTAAACAACTGGAAAACCTCGAAAAAGTATTCTTATGTAGACTCAAGTTTGGACACTGATTAAAAATGAGTCGTGGTACCCACATGAATGCAAATTACACCAAATTTTAGCTTGTTTCATTTGACGTTTAACAGTAGTTGTCAATTATTTTTACATTACACACTCGATTTTTTATTCCGGTGAAAACAAGAAAGTGCCGGTTTTTGCCGTTTTCGAACGGAGCGCTCTCTTTGACATTTAATTGTGAAAAAACTTGAAATTTAATCGTAATGAACCTGAAGTATCGTGTAGGAAAAACATATCGAAATGTATTTTTAAACGTTTAGTTCTATCTCTAGTACCATAAAAATTTATTAAGAAGTTTATGAAACAACTTTTTCTTGGCTATGAAAAGTAGTAGAAGCAAGATCTTGGAAGAAACTCGAGTCCACATAATTTTTGCACCGACAGTAGGAGAACCTATTTATGGAGACAACTATCTCGTCATCCATTTCGTCACACCGTCATTTCCAATATCCTTTTCGAAGAAAGAAGAACTATTTCTCCAAAAGGGCATAAGGGGTTGAAGGAGTAAAACAAAAGGGATTTCGAGGAGGGTGGAGGCAGCACCCAAGGACAGGAGAGAGAGAGAGAGAGAGGTAAAGGAAATTAAATGAGAAGATCGTCTTGAGGACGCGGCTGGAGATATAGATAGGGGAGAGAGGGAGATGATAGGAATGTGTGCGTTGAGTCCGTGAAGACGGTTGGGTGAGAGAGAGGTGAGAGGTGTGGGGAGAGGGGAGAGGAGGGGGCAAAGGAGTTGGAAGAAGTTCTCGGCTCCGTGAGTGAGTGAGTGAGTGAGGAGTGAGTGAGTGGTTGGCGAAGGAGTTATGCGGTGGGAAAGAGAAGAGTTTTTGAGGCGAAGGTGGAATTCTGGGGAAAGAGCCCGCAGGAAGGGCAGGGTCCCCTCGATCCCTGAGGGTTCTTGGGAGGGGTCACGGGAGGGGTTTGTGAAGGCGACAACGCGGGGGACGGCCAGGGTGGGACGAGGGGTTCGAAGAGGGGTTCGCAGTGGGGGCGAGGGGTGCCGTGAAGAAAGTAATCATCCACCGGTGGCTCTCGTCAGAAGTTCACCGGGACTCATAAGACCCCATAAAAGGCGACACTCAATAGTGTAGATAAGGAGTGAAGTTCAAAATAAACATTAGTATTACAAGACGTATACGTTTAAAAGTTTCTCTGACTAAAAAGAAGGACTAAAAGGACTTCTTGGGTAAAATTATAGCCAGCCACTCTATATAGTTTTCTTCACACTGAGAAATTAACGATGGATCATTTGCTAGGACCGGTAATGGAGGCAATGTCCTCCTAATTACTCAAAGCGCAGGCAAGGAGAGAAGTTCCAGATCAACATTGTCATTACAAGAAGTAGATACGTAAGAATTTCATGGAGCTGAGGCATTTAAGGGATAAACTGGAGTCGCCTGGTATAGAAAAACATATATTGAGCGAATTTAGCAATAATTTATTAGTCGGGGTCGATAAAGGATTGTACAAGATTGGCAATAAATTATATTTTGAAAAGTACATATTGTGAGAGATCACCTAGAGATTATTAGCCAGGGTCGATAAAGGAATCAGTACCCAATGACTTATTGCCAGGTTCTTTCAAAATCTTTGTAACCCTAGGGGCCTATTTCCACAGCGAATTTCACCTGGTTCCTAAGAAGTCTCTATTACCATTAATTTTTCACATCTTCACATCTCCGAAGGGAATTATTACCGCTGAAAGTATACACAATGCTTCCAAGTCGTCCAAAGTAAATATCGATGTTTGAAAAAAATGTCCCTTGTCTCGGTGACTGTGGCACAATGCGCCAAATACCTAATCACAACCTAAAATACCTCAAATTATTTTTCCATAGTGAATTTCTCATTTTTGTTTCCACCTATTCAGGTAGGTAAATTGCACTTGCATTTCTCTAATCGTTTGACCATACACACCAATTCGCGCGATTTCCTCATTCAATCCTAGATAAATCTTACCAGTAATCGCCTCATTCCAAACCTTATATCTTATTTCCCGAACCCGCTTTCTCAGTAAACCACGAGCCTCCGCATTTTGCTGTCCCAATCGTACTATCAGCCTTATTCATTCAGTTTTTCTTTCCTCCAGTAACTCACGATGATCGTTCATCTCTTCATCATGTCCTTTTTTATATGTTGGTGATTTACCATTTCTTCCTCATTTTAAAATATTTTTTTACTTTTTTGGACTCATTAAATTCTCCCCAAAATTGTGCTGATTTCCCGTTTATGTTAGCGCTTGAATAGTTATGCCTTCATTTTGTATCAACTTGGTAGATCTAGGTGGAATATCGTGAAAAGAAGATGCGAGCTACTTGGTCACATTCTGCGCCATGAGTGAATTGTGAAAACTACACTGAAAGGCTACATTAAAGGGAAGAAGATCCAGAGGAAGACCAAGACTACAATTCATAAAGCGACCAAGACTACAATAAAAGACGTCTATTGTAAGTCCTATGCAGAAATGAAGCGGAAGGCAGAATAGCAATTCATGTGGAGAGCAACAGCAAACCAAGCTACGGATAAAAGACTGAAGAGAAGAGGTAGGACACTGAGTCAATATTCCCAACAAAAGTGCAACCCAAATTTTCCCTACTCCTCAAGTTCGAACACAGGTTAAGTCGAAATTAACATAAATTCTTTCCAACTTAATTGTACTTGGTACATACTTAATGAATCCAACATATTCATTTTAGGATATAAGAGAAACTGATGTGTGTGTGTGTGTGTGTGTATATATATATATGTATATATATATTTATATACATATTTCATCATTTCCTACTTGGGTCATTTCCTACTTGGGTTAGCGTACCCCGAAACACCTGTTCTATATCTTTCACCACTGTCTGTGTGCTTGAGTTATTCTTTCATTTCGCCTTCTGTGTATGTCATTCTCTCTCTTCCGGTGGGTGAAAAGCTGCCCGCGCGCCATCTACTGGCCGCTCTCATGGGTCATGCCTTGGGGAGTGTTCGTTCATATAAACCCCCGCCGATTCCAGTAGTTCCTTTGTAGACTGGGTAGCTCGGTGGTCTGAGCAGTGGACGCGACATCCAAAGGTCCGTGGTTCGATTCCCGGTCCAGTCGAATTTTTTCTGCTTGGAATCGGCCATCATTTCATCTTCACACCACCATTGTGTTTGTAAATTTTATGTGTTCCTATCCACTTTCTTTCTACCTTTCTGTATAAATATTTATGTGAGTATATATATATGTACACTGTATGCTAGCACTCCGCTTTTGTGTAGGAGATTAGTGGAAAAATGATACAAATATATAAAAATCATCTAGAATTTCCGACGAGGTGAATGCCTCACGTTGTGTATAGATGGTCACGAAATGAGCCGGTCGAAGAGGGAAAATGAAGGCTTAACAAGGACCGGTGAATATATACACATTGTATGAACACTATTCTCTTTTATATTCGAGTGAGCCGCGTAATGTTTCAGTCATTTGCTGAAACATTACGCGTCCCCAAGCGTCGCAAGAACATCGTCCGCTCGTTTGTGCAGCCCAACGTATAAAGTAAGAAAATGTACAAGGTGCAAGGACAGGCGTCTTCAGGAGCCAAGCTGACTGCGTATGCTTCACTATGCAAGTATCTGCAAGTACTGAGCAACAGTATTTACTGCAATGCTTGTGAAAAAACCGTGAGTATCAATACAACTTTTGAATCTGACGACTTTAATAATTATAATTATTACCTTAAGAATTGTTTGACATTCCCCAATAAGTCAATATTGTAAGATACATCTTTAACTATACATTACGTGTGTTTTTAATTATAATTCTTTATAAAAATACAAAGACCTATTTTCAGCATTTCTGAATTACTAACTTTAAAAGTAATTCTGATAATAATTTATCTTTCTCATTATTTTTCAAGATATCATCGGACAAAAAGTCACATGTGAAACAGCACATTGACAGCTCATCGCATCTATCTCAAGTGAAATTAAAGGAGACCGTGAGCTTGCAGAGTTTACGACAGAGCCAACTATCGTTTACATCCACCGGCGATGAGTTTGCTTTGGACTTGTGCGAACTATTTGTGGCATTGAACATTCCTACTCACAAATCAAAACACCCTTTATTCACATCATTTATGGAAAAATATTTAAGGAGGACAGTTCCATCTGAGAGTTCTCTTCGGAAAACTTACTTACCGATACTCCACGAAAAATTATGAGTTTTTAAATACTTTTGCGTAGTAAATGCTCTAAAAATCTTTTACGTACCTGCTCTTTGGATATAAGCGTTAAAAACTTTGGTTTAATACGATTTCAAAGAAATATTCAGGTGTGTCAATCATTGCGTTACATAAATAGTTCACTAAAATATAACAAGGTATAAGTAAGTTTAAAATATAACTTATACCTTGAATACATGCCTTTCAACATGCATAGTTTGCGTCGGAAATAATATTATCTACTGGAATACTTTTACTATTTCCTGGTGGTAATCCGACTGGAATAAGATTAATAACGAAAAAGTATTAACTCTTACGAAGAAAGTAATTATGTGCCCTTGCCAATTTTTATTGCTCTTTTAAGTGATTGCCTTACTTAACATTTTTTTAAAAATGTTCTTGTGTTTTAGATCACGAAAAGTATCAAGGATGACCTGAAAGGAAGCAAGTTATATGCCATTGTTGATGAGACAACTGATGTTAAGGGTTGATATGTGTGCAACATATTGGTAGGAAAATTGACACCAGATGAGCCCAATAAGCCCTACCTCATGGCATCCAAGGAACTTGAAAGAGTAAATAATGAAACGGTCGCTCGCTGCATTGACGAATCCTTGAGTAAGTAATGATACCTAATTTGGTATGGTGAAATGTTTGCTGAAAAAGCGAGCATATTCAAATTAGAACTAAAATTAATTAACGGTATAACTTATGTTGATGAGTTTTTACCGAATCTTTACCTTAATTATCGTAATGTACTCACCAATTTTTTACAGCTTCCTTGTTTTGAGATAATAGTGCTAGAGAAAATTTGCTTCTTCTCCTAACCGATGGAGCGGCGTACATCGTTAAAGCCGCCAAGGTTTTGGTGGTTTTCTACCCTAAAATTACAATTCACATCACTTGCAAAGTGCATGCTCTTCACAGGGTATGTGAAGAAATTCGCAAAAGATTTCCCACTGCAAATAAGTGGGTCTCTACCATTAAAAAGGCTTAATAAACCTAAAAATAAAATTTCGTTGCTAATATATTACTGCAGAACTAATATTTAATATTTTCGTAGGTATTTTTGAAAGCACCATCGCGCGTGGAAATATATAAAACATTTTGCTGTGATCTGCCATTGCCTCCGGACCCAGTCCTCACGAGATTTGGAACATGGCTGGAAGCTTGCGTGTTCAATGCCCAACACTTCGAAAAAATTAAGAATGTAAATAATTATTTGTAGTTATAATTGTGTACTGATGAATCAATTTCATTATATGAAATAGAATTCCTGCCATTTTGCTCAGTTAAAAATAACTACAACAGCACGTTCTAAATTAAAGAGGAAAACTGTATTTTAATTTTTTACTTCAGGTTATACAGAATATTGTCCCTGAAGATGATGCAGAATGTGTAGAAAATGCTCGAGAACTCTTACAAGATAGCACACTTCCACTGGAAATGATATGTATTTTAGCATCCTTTGGGTTTTTGGTTGAAAAAATTAAATACCTTGAATCTTCCATCCTGAGCCTCAGTGATTCGGTGTCGACAATTATGGATGTGAAGAAGAAACTTGCATGTGCAAAGGGTGAACAAGCCGTAAGTGTTTATGCCAAATTGTGTAATGTTTTGAGTAAAGACGAAGGCTTCGAGTTGATGAGTGATGTAGCTCAGATTCTCAATGGAGAGGTCAAGGGGCAGACATCTAAGATTTTCCAAAAACTCAATGTAAGTGAAGTGGCTACGCTTACGTACGCTCCTATGACATGTGAAGTTAAGCGATCGTTTTCGACGTACAAACTTATTTTGAGCGACCGTCGCACAACGTTCACTATGGAAAACATAGAAAAATACCTTATCTGTCACTACTTCATGAAATAATGACGCGTCGCCGAGGCAATGCAACTCAAAGTGAATGAAAGTACGTAAATATTTTTTCTATATTTTATATTATGCAATTAAGAAATAAAATCTGTTATCCATAACCTGTATTTTAACTTTAATTTCCCCTTTTCAAAATAAAGATAGATATTTATCAGCTATAAAAATTATAGGGGTCAACATTATTCTTCCACAATTGCTGATCATCAAACGAAGTGTTATTCAGAATTTAAAAAATATTTTGTAAATTATGGTTTTCTCCTTTCTCATAGTCCATAAAATAACTCTAAAACCCACGAATCCGCATCTCTACGCTCTTTTCTCCATCAATTCAGTTAAATTCAGCCACTATCTCAAGGAAATAACTCAGACTTTTGAGAGACTTTTTTCAATAATATTGGTGACTTTTTAGGCGACTTTTTTTGCAAAATTGAAGACTTTTTTCCGCGCTCTATTCATCAGTGATAGAATGAGGATTGAGGAGGAAGAATCGTATAGGAGGGGCGGTGAGGAGAAGGAGTAGGTAGGAGGGTTGGGGAAGGGGGGGAGGGAAGGAGCCAAAGACCTATACGGGAGAAGGAAACAATGTAGCGAAATGTGGGGAAAAAATTAATGGGAACGGTTGAGGCCAGGTGGACAGAGGGCGTTAAAAAATCTGATGCAACATTGTTCTAATGTCTTCAGACTAATGATAGTGGCTGTGGGCGGGAGGGAAGCCAGAATGGCTACATTGTAGCAGTCATCAAATTTTACATTGTGGGAAGCAGCATGTGTGGGGACAGAGAAAGAGAAGTTGGTTGAAGAGGGATTGCAAGAAGCACGGTGATTATTAATTCTAATATTGAGGGGGGTACTACAGAGCCCAATGTAAAAAGCTGTACATAATTTACAAATAAGGATGTATACTATATTTGTTGTGGCACAGGAAGGGGAGGTAACAGAAGGAAGATAACGATTAACGAATTTTTTGGGTAATCGGTCTGTAATTAGAATTAAACAAGTTTTGCAACTTGGCCGGTTACAACGGGTGGCTGGAGCTTTAGAAATATTCAAAGATTTATGGAGGGGGTTAGTGGCTCTAAATATAACAGACAGATTCGGGGGACGTTTGTATACTACAGAGGGACATTTAGGGAATAAATTAGTAGTGGCAGGATTGCTAGAAAGTATTGGGAATAATTCTTTGAGGAGATGTTTTAGGGACTGTACGCCTGGGAAGAAAGTGGTGCAGATAGATATATTGTTGTACTTAGGACAAGAAGTCTTTAGGTCTTTTAGGTCTTTGGCTCCTTCCCTCCCCGCCCTTCCCCACCCCTCCTACCTGCTCCTTCCCCTCACCGCCCTTCCTATACGATTCTTCCTCCTCAATCCTCATTCTATCACTGATGAAGGTGCGGGCGACCCACCGAAAATTTTAAACTCGTGAGTTTCCTTATATATATATATATATATATATATATATATATATATATATATATATATATATATATATATATATATATATATAAGTTTCCCAGAGGAAGGCAGACGACAAACACAGAAAACAAAAAAATGATGAACACACTTACAAAGTTTCTTGATATTTCGGTGCCACTAGCACCTTGGTCGCAAGAGCGAAGACTGAGAAGGAAGGGAGGACTGAGGCGGTAGGAAGGGAGGACTGAGGCGGAAGGAAGGAAGGGAGGGGAGGGACGGGGGAAGGGGAGGAGGCGGAGGGAGAGGAAAGGTGGGGGCGGGAGGCGGGAAGTGGAAGAAATTCGAAAGGAAGAAGTAGTATGGGCAGAGGTGAAAGAAGAAGTTAGTGGGAAGTGAGTATCGGTCGTCAAACCGATGTAAAAACTAGGACATAATTGGCAAAGAAGGATGAAGGCAAAGAAGGAAGGAAGGATTGGCAAAGGCACGCCGTGCAATCGCCCACGTTGCAAAACATGTGGCATCCTTCTCACCCAGCCTCTGCCTGATAAATTCCTTGCCGCTCATCTTCCTTCCGTCCCCTCACTCTCCTGCGTTTCCCATAATGTTGTCTATATCCTTCTTTGCCAATTATGTCCTAGTTTTTACATCGGTTTGACGACCACTCCCCTTAACATCCGCATGAATGGCCACCGCTCCAGTTGTAATGAACCACCGTCTATTTCTGTTTCCCTCCCTGTTGCCACCCATGTTTCTTCCCACAACTCCACCTTTAATAATATTTTTAAGGTTGGCATTCTCGCCTCCCTTCCCCCTTCCTCCTCCCCACTCCAAATCAAAGATCTTGAGTCCTCTTGCATTTACTTATTCCAGGCTTTCTCTCCGCCAGGACTCAATAAATCCCACTAACTTCTTCTTTCACCTCTGCCCATACTACTTCTTCCTTTCGAATTTCTTCCACTTCCCGCCTCCCGCCCCCACCTTTCCTCTCCCTCCGCCTCCTCCCCTTCCCCCGTCCCTCCCCTCCCTTCCTTCCTTCCGCCTCAGTCCTCCCTTCCTACCGCCTCAGTCCTCCCTTCCTTCTCAGTCTTCGCTCTTGCGACCAAGGTGCTAGTGGCACCGAAATATCAAGAAACTTTGTAAGTGTGTTCATCATTTTTTTGTTTTCTGTGTTTGTCGTCTGCCTTCCTCTGGCAAACTTTTATATATTCGTCACTTAAGTGATCCTAAGTGCAGTTATATATATATATATATATATATATATATATATATATATATATATATATATATATATATATATATATGGGTCATTCCACCACAACTCGACCAGAAAATTGGCAAAATTGACCCTTGAGGTAACCGATTTCAACCAAATTTGGCAAACCGTCTTCATTTGATTACAAAATAAAAACCCCATAGCTATTTTGTAATCCATTCAACGGTTTACGAGATATTGCAATGTTGTAAAACAAGAATTTTACAAAAGCGTCGTCGCATTTGACGGCATATTTCCGGAAATAAGGAAGATAAAAATGCATGCAATAACTTATTTTAAAGGTATTAAATTAAGAAAGATAATTAATGGATTATTACATAAAATTTAAACAATTAAATAAAGTTTATAACAAATTCAAATGTTAAAATCGATTTTTGACGATGTAGTTATGCCTTCGATTTTCCTCATTTTTTTATATGTTGTAGATACATCCCTTCTCTACAAGTTAAAAAAATTTGGTGAGGGTAATATTCCATTTAAGAAAGAAAAAAATTTTTGAGTGAAGGCTGGTCTCCCGCCGCGGCGGCGTCCGGCTCTCGCGCCGAACGTTCAGTAGTCGGTTCTCCAGATCTCATCAGCGCGCTTCCTTTTCCATCTTCTTTTCACCAATTTTAACTGTATACCGACCCTTTGATTCCCTTTACCCATGTCATTCGCTATTTGCTTCCCACTGGAGTGACCGTCGCCTTACAATCCAGGATTAGCTACAACATGCTTAACAGCGGGGGCGACCATGGGCACACCAGCGGCCGTGCTCGGAGAACAATAGACAAACCTCGCCCCGTCTTAGACCTCCAATGCTACTTTCCTCTCTTCCCCTATCTCATTCGCCTCGCATACCCTTTATTATGTTCCTCCTAGTCCGTCACTCGGGCACTTTCTTTGAAATGTTGCATAGAAATGCCATTTAGCATCACCGTCGAAATCTTCTTAGTGATGCAACTGATTTATCACGTCGTAGCGGTTCTTATATTGAGCCACAGCACCGTCGGAATAGTAATTTATTCTACTTAGGTAATGTACTCTTCTTCGAAGAAAAGTTATCAGTTTCCCTTGAAAGGTATAGAATGCACTCACGTTATGTTCCATACAGTCTGAAATAATAACCAAACTGAAATATTTCTGCTGTAACACTCAAATGGATGTACTGTAGTCTGATCGTTACACCAATGGACCCCTTGTCCAGCATCTTGGTGAAGAAAAGAAAAAGTCTCAGACAAATCGGCCACATCGACAACTTTACGCAATTTCAGATTGTCACTGACATTTTAAATAAAATATAGTTTGCATGCAAGCGATGTAGTCATGCCATCTTACTTTGGTGGTATTCTCAGCGAAAGCCTCACAAAAAATGTTTACGTCCTTGACCTGCGTGGTTAACGCAAAATGATTTTCCTGAATCCATTGCTTGAAACGAACCTCATCCGTACTTTTTCCCCTGATGGACTCTGAAATAATTTCTGTCATTCAGTCTCTACTCTCACATTTTCTGACGACATCATCACCGTTTTCGCCCTCTTCTCGTGGCAGTGTTTCTGGGTACTCACTCATGACGCACATTTATAACGGAGGTCGAGAGTGAGAATTCCAGGCAATCCCGATAGGTTTCGAAAATTTTTTTCTCCGTTATCCGACTTTATTTGCCCTAATCCAGCCCCGAGGTATTGTAACTTGTAATTCTGGTGGATCATCCAGACACATATGGTGTGAGTGCCAGGTTCACCAGCCAAACGCACTCAGGAGGCTTCAAATCTGCAAATTTGGAGAAACCAATCTTTGAATTAGGATTTTTCTCTTAAAAGGCTTCATAGGCTTCCCTCAAATTGCAAAGAATTAACCTTTTCTGCTTTACTACGCGCACATTTCCCTCCTTTACACTCTTGCACTCTTTTTTGCCCGCCATTTCTCTACTAGTATCTGGTTCACGGCAGAACTCAATCAGTTTCAGTTCAGTGTCATTTAAGAGGTATTTGTTTCGTCTCGCGTTCGCAGAGCACAGAATTCCTTACTCAGATACGTATTTTTTCATCTTTTTGACCAAATACGTCGATGTTTGAAACTCCTGCTTTATCTTTGAAACACTTCAAGATTTAGGAAGGACAGATAGGATTAAAAATTTTGCACTCATTTTCGTTGCGTTTAGGAACTTATCCTTCAGCTTCATAATCATTTCCTTGCCATCTTGGTGGAAGTGATCTTCTTGTTCAGGAATATCTTCTTGAATATTCACCTCCCTACCAGTAACCTTTTGAAGAGATAATCTCAAAGCAGCGGTTGCCACTTTTAATTTCTTCGCCAGATATTTGCTTGTCCTCTGCAATTTTTGTTGCTGTTGTTACAGGTGTTTGATCCAGGGATTTTAACGTTTTGTTCAGTTTTCCCAAGCGAATTTCTTTTCCTGGAATGTACTGACATCCTTTGGTTTCATCAGTCCCGCTATCTTTCACAGAACTAACTGATGACTCTGACTGAGAACCTTGAGATTTAATAGCGAATGTAGCACTGGTTGAAGGTCCTTCTGCACCATAAACCCTAATCTGGTAATCGTCATTTGTGGCGAGCTCTGACTGACTTTCCGGCTCATGTTGAGAGCAACCTGGATTGTTCTTTTCGGCAATATATTCTGGCTTGTTGAATTTTTTCACACCCACTTTACATTGAACACAGAGTTTCCTACCCTCAAATACAGGCACTGTGTCATGATAGAAATTGTGGAACTCGCTTGTAATTGTCCACAAATTAATCGAGCGAATGTTTCTATGCAAATTCAAGGGATTGCAGTTTTTGACGAACCTCGTAGAACAATAAATAATCCTTACAATGACGGTTGCACACACTGAGGACAGCATCCACACCACTTCTCAATTCGATCAACTCAATTTCACGAGTAGAATAGCTCCGAAAACTCCTCAATACTGTTACACTCGAACATTTCTGGTTTAAAGCATCACCAACTGAACATATCATAATCAACCACTGCAGACCAAAAAATGTTTACTCGCACTGAAACACGCACTCTCTAAAAATGAGACCAAGGAGAGTTTTGAAACGTCACTGACGGAGGATAGACGGCAACTGACGAATTGCTTGCAAATGCGATATTTAGTGAGGGAAAAAAATGTCATGGTTCGCATTTACTGTTGCTTTTTTATCAGGGGTTAATATGCGAATGGGTGAGGGTGGGCGACGGCTATTAGGCGCAATGGTTGTAAAGATGTTTCTCAGAACAAAATAAAGGGTGTGCGAGGAGAATGAGATAGGGGAAGAGAGGAAAGTAGCATTGGAGGTCTAAGACGGGGCGAGGTTTGTCTATTGTTCTCCGAGCACGGCCGCTGGTGGGCCCATGGTCGCCCCCGCTGTTAAGCATGTTGTAGCTAATCCTGGATTGTAAGGCGACGGTCACTCCAGTGGGAAGCAAATAGCGAATGACATGGGTAAAGGGAATCAAAGGGTCGGTATACAGTTAAAATTGGTGAAAAGAAGATGGAAAAGGAAGCGCGCTGATGAGATCTGGAGAACCGACTACTGAACGTTCGGCGCGAGAGCCGGACGCCGCCGCGGCGGGAGACCAGCCTTCACTCAAAAATTTTTTTCTTTCTTAAATGGAATATTACCCTCACCAAATTTTTTTAACTTGTAGAGAAGGGATGTATCTACAACATATAAAAAAATGAGGAAAATCGAAGGCATAACTACATCGTCAAAAATCGATTTTAACATTTGAATTTGTTATAAACTTTATTTAATTGTTTAAATTTTATGTAATAATCCATTAATTATCTTTCTTAATTTAATACCTTTAAAATAAGTTATTGCATGCATTTTTATCTTCCTTATTTCCGGAGATATGCCGTCAAATGCGACGATGCTTTTGTAAAATTCTTGTTTTACAACATTGCAATATCTCGTAAACCGTTGAATGGATTACAAAATGGCTATGGGGTTTTCATTTTGTAATCGAAAGAAGACGATTTGCCAAATTTGGTTGAAATCGGTTACCTCAAGGGTCAATCACCTGGTCGAATTTGGATGGAATGACCCATATATATATATAAATTTTCGCATTTACTCGCTCCTGTCAAGCATGCTTCATCGCATATGCCGAGTAATAAAACTAGCAGGCCTTTGTTTTCTTTTACCCAGGATAAATAAATATATGTTTACCTGGGAAATACGATGGCGGAAAGAATGAAACACTGCCATTGATTGTTGAACGGGTCCACTCGTGCGCACGAGCGACCTGTGGACCTGAGAGTTTAATGAAACCGTGGCCGAGGGGAGAATGCCCGGCTTTGATGGTAAGCGGGCATCTTGCAGGGAGAGCGGACAACTTGGAGGCAATACGGAGGGTCAAAGCGATGCCAGAGGGACAGGAACCCTGGGTAAGTGCCCAAGGAGGACGATTAAGGGGAATTGTGAAGGGGGAAACATGAAATAAATACCATAGTCGATAGAAGAGACACGCATATACCAGGGGAAAGAACGGAGAACGCAATGGGTCATACACCAAAATAGTTTTCATATTATTGGCTGCCTTCTATTGTCTCAAGTGCGCAAATTACTTCGTATTACACAACAGCGCACTTTGCTTCATTTGGTCAAACAAACCCAACTGAGCTGAAGGCATCGCACTTCACAACAGATCGGAAGCCATGTTGATGTGCGCTAAACAACAAAAGGAATTCGGTAATGGCATCGATGATTGCTGTCAAGTTTGTTGATTTTCAGAAAAATGCGTCAAACATGCGAATGGCAAAGTTTTTGTTTACTCAATGATCAAAAGCTTATAATGCGAACTACAAATTTTGAAAGAATTTAGCAATTTCATTCAAAACATTCAGCCATGACTTTTGCTTTCCCATTGAATGCTACCTACCGGCAGATTACGAAACTTTCCGCGCAAATCTTTCCACTTGACGTCGTTCCCTAAAGTGCGTTGAGATTCCATGAGCGCTAGCATCAACATCTTGATTGAAAAGTTTCTCATTATTTGACTTATATTTCCACTTCATTAGTTTAAAAAACTATGCTTATACAAAACTTAAAGGACCTTTGCTGTAAGCCAATATCTTCTTAACCCCATCGAAAAAGGATAAGCAAACTGGCCCAACAGCTGAAAAACTTACTTTTGGACACACCATAAAGCCAGATTATTTCGCTACATAAAATATATCAATCGAACACTCCATTAATTACACTGCTCGCAAATGAGACTTAAATACATCCTTCAATTTAACAAAATGTATTGAGCAGACCAAAAATAAGAAAGATGTAAAGGAATTTCGCCTAATGCCAAATTTAGGGCAATGGCCTGTCACAAATGAAAACACAATTGACTGATTTATAGCAGAGTTAAATATAGTTGGGCTTTGCTTATGCATAGAGAGAGTTCGTCCGAGTAGTATTTCCATTCTCTGCAACTGGCAGACAGTGACTGCAAAATAACATTTGCTGCCAAAGCAGGTTAAATATAACTACAACAACTAATACCTCCAATCTAAGTAACGCTGGAGGAAATGAGTAATGAGAAAAATATTTATCGTGAAGCCTAAGGGATGCACGCCCATGAAATGGTCGCTCCTAGGCTACTTCAGTAATAAAAAAATACTTGTAAAGTAGAAAAAATAATAACAAGATCAATCAGTAAACGAAGCAGTAATCATTAAATAAAGTGATTGTCGTCTAAACACGACATATGGAATTTTTATCACCATGCGTGAAATATGTCTCAACACCATGTTCATATTTAGGAATTTTTCACGATGTACCAAACATGGAAGAGGGGAAAGATGGACGAAACAATACTGAAAACATTTAATTAGATTTAGTTTGACGCTGGCCGTCGTATATTAGGTCATGAGCAGTGTCAAGTTAAGTTCCATATTGAAGTAATTAATAAATGCAATAGACCACTCCACACAGAATTCATTACAAAACGCGTCAGTACAAAAATAAAATGAAATATTTTACTTTGGTTGCACATGAGCTCGAGCTCTGCGAGTCCGTTGGGAGGGAAAGAAATCTTTGTGCACATGCAGAGGGAAGTAGGGGCAAGGCGAAGGAGGGGGGAAGAGTATGGGAAAGAGGGAGGGTTGTTAGGAGCGGAGTAAGGATTTTGTTAGAAGTCTGAGGAAGTAAATTTCGAGTGTCACTTGCACGGAAATAATGATGGACGAGGGTAGACTGTTTAAGGGTTGTAAGGGATAAGAGGAAGAGGGTGGAGCAAGTGGAAGGGGAGAAGGCGAGGGAAGGGGCGGGGAGGAGGCTTGGCCAGGTTTTAGGGCGTGAGGGGAAAAATGGAGGGAATGTGGGATATCCATTGAGTGTCCCTGGCAGGGAATTAGTAAATTTAGTGCATTGGGCGACACCTTTTGACACCGCGTCGAGAAGCTATATGTACTACCTGCGACCTCCAAAGGCTGCTGACGCCGATGGTATGCAGATTTTCACCCTATATATCCAAAAACTTATTCCCGATAAAGTTCAAGGGTGTTCATTATTCTACAGTAAAATTTATTCGCTACATCATTTACTAAGTTACAAACATAAATGAAGCGATACGAATGACTATTGCCTTGAAGCTAACCTGTCCAAATTTTGAGACTACTTTAAAAAACTTTAAATTTTGTAAATTAGTCCTTACACAAGTACAACATAATATCAGTAATATTGCAAACACGGTTAAAAACAAATAAGAGTCGTGAAAAAAACTCAATAAAGTGTGAAATGCATATACATTCAGATTCGTTGGGAGGCTGAATTGCGGTGAATAATTTTCTTTCCCATGTAGTTAAAATTTGGAAACGAATCTCCCACGCGGAATAGTTGAGATCAATGGGTTAGAATGACTCTAAAACAAACTCCGAGCACATAAAATTAAAGTTCAAAATAATTTCTGAAGTCTTCTCGGGTTTTCAGCCAGAAAAGAAATACTGCCTACGTTTCGATGGCTTCCTCATTCATCGTCCTCTGGGCTAAAGTACCCTTATATAGATGGCAGAGTAAGCCATCAAGACTTTGGCAGCAGTCAGCAGTCAGATAAGACCTACCTTATCTGACTGGATACCTGAGAAGAGTCCATCAGGCATGTTCAACGGGAAAGCACCAAGTCGTTCAAGGTGAAAGAGGTTTGATTTTCTGTAAGCCTAATTCACTCGGTCATCAACAACAAAAATTTCAACTGACATGAACATGGCTGTAGCTAGTTTCGATTATTTACCACGCACTAATTCCAAATCAAAAAAAGCATACATTTTTGAAAATATTCAACCGACATAACCTGAACGGTTTTTTTGCGCATCATAAAATGGATTTTAAATAAAATAAAAGAAAATGATGGGATAACGTAAAATGGAATAAAGGAGAAAGAGGGGAGAAGGAGTAAGAGCAGCAAATCAGACGACGCTAATCAAAGCCAACTCCAATGAATTAAAATCGGGCAGAAATATTAAATAAAATCAAACGAATGAATAAAAATGGAGAATCGAGGATAGGGGTCTTTCATTTATAGACCGTACAAAAAAAAGTATTTCTCTCCTCTCTATCCGATTCCTGCCTCCACATCGACTTACACGGAATTCATTCACTCATCTCTCTTTCTCTCTATCTCTTTCCCTCGCGTATTTCCTCCCTTCACCCCTTTCTTCTCTTCTCTCACCGTCTCTCCGATATCCCACTCCTTTCCCCTCTCGAGCCCAACCCTTTCATTCCTCAAACAGAGCCGCCCCAAGTGCCCCGTCGTCATCGTCTACGACCAAACAAAACCTCACCCTCCTCCATACGCTATCCACAACCAGCCAGCCCACCGCCACCCTTTGCACGCGGCTCCTCATTCACCCCAAACCATCTCTCTACTCTCCTCTGGTTGTTCCTATTACCCGGGCGGCAGAAATCTCGAACAGATTCTTCCACTACCCCTACCCCCTATAGAGACCTCCAAAATCCTTCCCTTTCTCACCCCCCCCCGCCCCTCTCCTAAAAAGGCCTCCTCCTCAAAGCCCCCAAGCACCACCGTTGTTCTTGCCCCTCCCCTCGCCCTCGGCCGCCAAAATCTCTGCTCCCGCTCGTCTCTGCCGCTCCTTATGGGCAACCCCTCAGAGGTCCCTCTTCCCGACCACCTCTCGCATGCAATAATGCGGCACTTGCCGCGGGAATCTCTCCGCCGCGGGAGGGAGTGGGTGTGGAACAAGGCGCGCACAAGGGATATTGGGCGTATGGCGCTGGGGCGTATGGCGCCCAGCATCTGGAAAGGTAAGGACGGCACCTACGCAAAGAGAGAGAGAGAGAAAGGTGAAGAGAAGAGGAGAACATTTTGGATGTGTGAGGCAGGAGGAGGCGAAACATACGAGATGGAGAGGGAAGTGGGAAGGTGGTGCTGCAGTGCAGAGATGGGAGCAACTGCGAGTTACATACTAGAGACGCGACATTCTACAAGGTTTTTTGGCCGGGGATGATCCAAAATTCCGAAATATCCGTGATTTACTAAAATTGGCAGCTCTATTAAAAGTATGTAGTTATATGTTTACACATATATTTATTTAAAAACATATAATCCAAAAAGTCTTTACAGTAGTGACTTTTTATTTCTGAGTTTCAATTGTTTAGCCTTCGATAATTCAACGCGCCACACAACGTACAGCCAGTAAATAATTGGGTATTGAGTTGATGAAGGAAAAATGTTTGGCCAGCTGAATGTCTCGTCAGGCACTGTCTCCTCCATCCCTTCGTCGTATTCATGAGAGAAACGGAAGGTGATTGAAATGAGAGAGGTTAGATTGCGTAAATTATGATATAATACAATACGGAGAAAGTTTATTTCTCCATAAACAGCTTTTACTTTAAAATGTAAAAACATATATTTTCTATTATATAAAATAATATTTCAGCGCGTATCGACTGTTCTTGGGCAATGACGGTACTTAAGCAATTCGAGTCATGCAAAATGTCTTGGTGTGTCACCTTTGGCACGCGTGTCTTAGGTTCGTCATCACTGGTCTGGTTCATCGCTATCTGTCTCCTCATATGAACCCGATTTTGGCAGAAACTCGGGACCATGAACTACACAATGCGGATCAAACTTGCTATGAATATTTGAATCTAATCACCAGAAAACTTGGTGAGAAGAGTCACTGTAGGTCTTGTTGCTATCATATGTAGGACTGTAGGTCTTCTTCGCGAACTCCATTCCTCTTTTGCTTTAATTCTCAATTTACCTACGGCTGCTAAAGGTGAATTGAGATTCAAAGTGCACCGGATAACCAGAAGCCCAGTTTTATGGTTTCATACGTAAACTCACGTGGTCAATTTTCAGTCATGGGTCCCTATATCTATGAGAATATCAAAATATTCTTAATTTAGAGGACGATTTTTATGGAGAATTGAAAACTGAATGGTAGGAAAACAATAATTAAAAGGTTGGAATTTAAATATAATTAATAATCTGCAGAGAGAGGAAGAATACTGATTAATTTCCTAAAAAGCGAATGTTCTAAGTTAGCATAACGAATTTAGGCGTTTTATGCCTTTTTAATCCCAACAAATTCCTCGTCTAAAATCATCCAACTCGAGAAAGTTTCTTTATTGATTATCTGATGAAACGTAAAGGGCGAAAAATCACAATAGTAAAAAAGCCCAGAAAATTATTTTAATTGGGAATGTTACGAAGCAAAAGTGACCGAGTATTAGTACTGCAAGTTTTCCAAAAAAAATCTCGACCAACTTGAGTAAATAGCTTCCACGCTGAACTTCAGGACTCTTGAAGACTTGAAGCAGCACCACTTCCCGGGACATGGAGTTGTGCAGTTTTACTTCTCCAAATCTTAGAGACCCTTCTGGCGATTGAGTACTTCAAGGTTAAATGGGTCAAAGAGGTTGAAAGTTTGTGCCCTTGAACTCAGCCAGAGTTCTAATACAGAGTAAGGGCACTTGGACTTAGAGAGCAATATTGCCACTTTTAGGAGCAAGGATATTTTATGAGACGAGTTTAAGACGGAACATGCAATGGCTCCTGATCAATTAAGGTTGAAAGTGCTTCGATGAGCTTTAATTGCTCCGAAACTAATTTGGGAATTAAAGTAGAGAAGCCAGCTAAAGTGTTTAAGACCCAAGACTAAAGAATGATTAATTGCGTACCCTGCAGAGGAGAAAGGTGAAAGATGAGATGTAAAAAGCAAATGACAGCCTACCACATCCATTAAAAAAAATGATAACGAGGGTGGAAAAATAACATGAAAAATTGAAATGAAAGAAAAAAGAGCCTCAAATTTGGGCCTTAAGTTAAAAAAAAATATGTACATTACGCAGATAGATCTTATACAATTATGAGTGTTGTGATTTCGAGCGTTTCTTTCGTCCCTCAAATATTCGTCCCATTGGTAAAATCTGAAGGTTCTAGCAAAACAGAGAGGAGCTAAGGCATCAATAATTACTGAAGCATGGATGTTTTACAATAAATATTTCCTTTCGATACGGATTTTAATACGGCTACATCATCTTCAGATGAAGAAGAGAGATTAATCATCCTCAGATTTGCCTGAAGATGATGCATTGATATTGAAACCTGGATCTAAATTAAAGTACGTATTGCAAAAAATTGCACGGTTTATTGTTTCGTGATAATTGTTCCAAGTTCTACTTCCCAAAAATTCGAGAGAGCAGCTATTAAAAAAATGTCCCGTGCTCATGCGTGCAGATTTTTCTTGGCTTTGAACTTTGTACGGTGAACAATAACAGCATCCACCTCCACGATAATGACTTTCCTATGGCCTTCAAAATGATTCCACACCCTAGTAATCGCGGTGGCACAAGGTATTGCACGCTTCTCTGGCACCTGTTCGGAGCTTTCCCGCGCGCCATTGAGTGGCATGATGGTGAAAAGCGGACAAGGGCCGGGCGAGTGGGAGGGGGCGGGAGGAGGGGCGGTAGCTCAAGCCGGGATGTCTGGATTCTCGAGGAGGGCAAGAATTCAGCCAAAACATGTAGCAGACATGTTGGGTTAGCAAAGGGAAAGGCTGCAAGGGTAGAGGAGTGAGGGGTTTTTAGGAGGTATTCCAGCAAGCAAGAAGGCATTTCTTTGGCAGCCAAAGTCTTCCCTGTTCACGTGGGAGCCTTGTGATGGTGGACGACAGAGAGGGAAAGAGAGGAAGTGCAGGGTAGGGTGTGGAGAGAGGGGACGTACGGTGAGGAAACTATAAAGAAACTTCCTTCCCGTATCACCCGGTCTGCCACACAGGGTGCGTGTTCCAATACAACGAAGGGAACTCTTTGGCATCCTCACAAAGAATTACTTATTTCAGTGTTTTAGTCCATTAACCATTTTTTTCGAGTTTATATCACCAAATCCGCCACTAGAAATTCGGAAATACAAAGCTTTTTTGTTTCTTTACGCAGAAATGACTCAAATCTCCTGTGACGAGACCGACAAAAGGTAAATAAAAATAAGGGACACTATACTTACACTTCGACAGAAAATAAGCATAATCAATTCAACGATAAAATAAAACAATGCTATTGTAATGAAACTGAGAAAAACTAAACAAAGGGCACACTTTCTATTCGCACTTATGCCGGTTAAGGAACATATTTGATTCTATTGTTAAAATTAATAAGAATCGCTTAGTAGAAGATAGTACACCAAAACTACTACACTACAACTTTTGTTTTAGAAATAGAATTGTGATCAAATAAACTAATAAACACATAGCTGCGACTCTTCAATAGGCTTACAAAATGATTGTGTCCAACGTGTGCAAAATTCTATTAAAATATTTCAATAAATTTATAAAATCTAAAAGAAAACAGTTTGAATGCATAAAACGAAGATAATGTACTTTCGACTTCTTCAACCAAGAGAATTCAAATAAATCTAGTAATTAGACATTTTTACGGCAGTATATCTCCCGAAAATAATACGATAAGTACGATACTTTGATTACATTTAGGTGCTTTTAGATGCCATCAAACAGAATGCGTTATCGTTTTTTAGCTTAGTTTTGCAATATCCTTTTCGTGCAGTCGAATAAAAACCTCGACATTTCAATGCTAATAACCTCGTGAAAACTTTAAAGTACCATAAATTTCAGACGCTTTCCCAAAGGACATTCCAGAAAGGAAAAGCGGCAGGACAAAGAGATCGATGATGCCACAAAAACGTCAGTGATAAAGCGATGGAATGGGAAGATAACGAGACGAGACTCGAATGGGAGAAGTGAGAAAAAGAGAATAAGAGATGGAAAGAGAAAGAAAGAGGGTTGGGAAGGGAGTCCTCAAAAAATTTTGTCGCAAGTGTTAATGATACAGACATTCCTAGTCATACGGCCATTGAAACTGATACGAAAGCCTGGCGGCGCAAAAGCCATATCCAAGGTCCTTAAGGATGAGGCACTAAAGGAGGGAGAGAGGGGATTAGAGGGGATGAGGAGGGGTGGCGTGTGGAGGAGCGAAGCGATGAAAAGGATGGATGGGGAGAGGAAGAGGAACTTTAGAAGTGGAAGAAGCGGAAAAATGGGAGTCGCCCAATGCTGCGCAAGTCTGGAGATATTATATTAATCGCAACTGGGAAGCCATCTTGAATTTAACTAGAGAGTGGGTAAAGCTCACAAAAAAATGTTTTCTCTGTTTCGTCTGTAAATTCGGGGATGACAGCAATGGACAAAGGAATGAACAAACAGCTTAATTGTGAGACCTTTCCGATCATAGCGTTGAAGTTATCTCATATCAGAACACATCAGCTTACTCTAACACATACGAACGGCGCTGAATGAAGCGATGAGCGCTGGCGAATTGTTTTGTAACCTGCGGATAGGCAGAATTTTGTCGGTGAGCGACTGCCACGGTCAAATTTTCTGAGTTTAGTTGTAGAATAAGTTTTTAAAAGCGCAAAATGTTAGTTGCAGAGTAGACAAAATTTTTACAGTGTGAATGCTCGCCGCTTTTGCGGAAAATCATCAAACTTGAAAACAATAAAGTTTGCCATTATCGCAAATCTTTTATTGTTTATCTCACACAAACTTTGCTCCCGATCAGTTTCAAAGTAAAACAAGGAGAGTGCAATGAAATAAATGCAAATTAGATTCATGGTAACAAGTGCTTCGTTATTCCACTCATAGCTTTACGGTCACCAATACATGGGAGGGGGGCAGTGAGTCAAAATAAGAGTAGACACAGATTAATCCCTTCATTTCCAATGTATGCCATGTATAAATAAAATTTAACCGCAAGTATCTCTGAGAGAAATTAGTTGACAGTTTCCAACTAGCACTTTCATCCACTCGAAAATTTTTCCGTCGGCCGCAACCTAGCAGGGGCGCTAGGAGTCGAAACGAAAGAAGCAGCGAGAGTCAGTTGTTACCTTCCGGGAGCGTGTTTATGGAGCGCACATGACGCAGTGCAGCTTTTCTCGTAGGTGGGGGGGGGCGTGAGGGAGGGGCAGGAGAGGGGGGTTAGCAAGAGGGGGCTGTCTGTGCTCATTCGGGAGTGCATAGAACGCTTACTCACGTTAGGATATTCAGGAGTGAAAAGGTAAGAGGGGGAAAAGTCACCTGACTCGGGGCTGGGCTAGTGAATAGCAAATGGCGGTTCCGCTATGAACCTACTCCAAGTTGATTTTCTCCCTTCCCCACCCCCCCAAAGGGTAAGATCATGTTATACAAAATGTCCTTCTTGAAGAATAAAAGACTCAATAAAACGAGGCTCCGAGGATAGTAAATTTTTCATGAACATGCATTTTCCAGGAGAAGTTAGGTTTTATTTAGGAATGTGCATTGGCTTAAGTTCTTCCATTATTCCCAGCGGAATACACGAGACAAGACCAGCTAAGAGAAAAAGTTCTTTCCGTTGAGACAAAGACAGTTTTTTCTTTGCATACGAGCGAGAATTTTGAATGTCATCTTCGCTTGAGCAAACGAAAAGATAGTCTTGCCT
This sequence comes from Ceriagrion tenellum, assembly GCA_963169105.1. NCBI lineage: Eukaryota > Metazoa > Arthropoda > Insecta > Odonata > Coenagrionidae > Ceriagrion > Ceriagrion tenellum. The sequence goes on from OY720634.1 coordinate 167,997,252, forward strand.
TATAAATGCTGATCATGTCTCAATGTTCTGTTTTTATAACCTCATTCACGAAATTAATTATTACGAGGATTTTTATACGCTCTTCTAAGCACTACTAACGTTAGCATTAAAAAGGAAACATTATTCGTTTTATACCAACGAATTTAAAAAGAACATATTAATGGAGTAGGCGATAAACAAATCAGCAATCAAAAATTATATATTTTTGCTCGTGATGAATCTTGTTCATTTATTCCGAGCTACCAAAAGGGATGGAAGATAAAGTTAATTCATTAAACCAAGGAAATGCCATAATCGCACCTTGCTAAGGAAAACGAGCGTAATTAAAAATCGGGAAAAGCGAGAACATGAGGGAGGGAGAGGTTTCCTCCCCAACCCCCCACCCTCTTCTCCCCTTCCTAACTTCATTAGCTGGTTGTTCCCTTCCACTTCATTCTTTTCATCCCACGTCTTCCTCGCTCTCTCCTCCCCCCATTCCCCTTTTCCTCATCCACGGTGTGAAAAAAGCTGCTCAACTTTAATTTCAAGGCGAGCGGTGTGAGAATCTCTGCAAAAAATCGAGAGGTATTTCAAATTCCAATACTTCCTTTTAACACCTTTGATCTGATACATCCTGTTCTAGGTAGACGCCATGGGTTGGAAATATGATGCTTTCTATAAATAAAGCCAGGATAGGAAACATTAGACTACTAGCCCTAATTCGCGATAAATGAAGGCAAATTTAAGGAGAAGACCTATGCAACAATAGGATATGGTAACCGCCGGCAACAAAAGGGGTCAGAGTAATGGATACATTTTTGGGAGCAGAAAAGACTTCAATCTTCTCGTGTTCCAAAAGAGTACCTAGAGAAATTAACAAGGATATCGAGACACATTTATGACAGCCACTCCTGCAAAAAAACCCTAACCATACGCTGAACTAGTGCCAAAAATGTATCCTTTCAGATTTACATTGGAATATTTAGAAAATAAACAGTTAAAATAAAAAAACTCCATGCTGAGTATATGTAATACTATTATAATTTTATTGACCAATAGCTACAAAGTATAATCTTATGATAACTGCTGGACACATTTCTCAAGAAGAATATAATACCTCAGGCTTAATAAATAGCCAAAAATTAGGTAAACCAAATAGTTTTACATAGTGTATCAAAAAGTGTTTCTCAATAGATGAAATATTTGCTGTTTACCAAAGCTCATTTCATCCCACCATACTTAAAGTAAAAGCGACGAAGATTTTCCACGCTAAAATGGTAAGAGGAAGAATTTTATGAGTCACAGATTTAACGCAGTCAACCTGAAATATAACTGAAGAAAAACTCCAAATAAGAAAAATGGGTAACCGAAGGTCCAGCGGGGCAAAACAAACATTCAACTCGAAGCTAGAACCAAAAAAAATATTCATCCGCCACACGTGCTGAACAGACAGATATTACAGTCTACTTAGTTATTGCTCACGCCAATTCACATTCATTTATGTTATGTAATATAGACTTTAGAGGAAGGTGGATGCCCGTAAAGACATTTGCGCTAACCTTATTAGTTTATAAGAAATTCACCTGAAAATTTAAGCAAGCCTCCACAACAAACTTAAACGATACTGTTTCCAGTTGGATCACATTCTCACTCTAATGACGGAATTTTCACAGTGGTTTAGGTGCTCAAAAACCCTCAAAAAAAACAAACTCAAAAAAACAAAACAGGGAGGTTGGTACTCATGTTACACTTGCCGCCGGCACACAATCAATTTTTTCCGATTCCGGAAAGAAGTAATCCCTATTTGGAATGTCAAACAACAAATTGAAGCCAGGTAAATATGCAGTAAAACATCGCGTAGTAGTTAGAAATTAGACTGAAGGAAGAATGGTGATTAGGATCAAAAGAGGAAGTCCAAAGTACTTCTTTCCATTTTTCGGGTTTAGGCCATGTCGTTGTTTTCCCGAAAACGTTTCTCCTCCTATCCTGGAGGCATCTTCACGTTGAAGATAGTCGAAGTCGAAGGTCTAAGTCGAATTCGATGGTCGATGGTCGAAGAGGTCGAAGTTCTTTTACCTGAAGACTACTACAGGATAGGAGGAGAAACGTTGTCGGAAAAACAGCGACGCGGCCGAATCCCGAAAGGAGAAATGGAAAGAATACCTGCTCGCCGCGGAAACCAGAAACAGAACGCCCAAAATACTTGTAAGTGTAGAGGCTCCATAGTAAATGACGAACGAAAATATAGCAGATGCAGAAGAAATACTGTTTCTAAACGAAAAAGAATTGAAGGTTTCCGTTAACCAACCCTGGGCTTGATACACAGGGGGAGACGACATTCAGAGGGCAATAGAGATCAAAAGTGAGACGGCGGATGAGACGAGAGGAGCATCGCAGAAAGATAAGGGGAGGAAGAAGGCGGAGAGAGACTGAGGGAGCAATAAACGTTGGGAGGGAAGCGAGTGGAGAGAGAGGGATGGAGGAGAGTTTGCCAGTAACCCGAGCGACACGTAGGATGATCCCACGCGGCCAAACACCCCCGGTCAGGTCCGCCACCACCGCCGTAAAGCCAAAACTTCGAGCCCCACTAGGATTGGGGAGGGGGAAAGGGATGCGGGGGGCTACTCAATGGGGAGGGTTAGAGGAAGGGTAGGAGGGAGCGGGTTGAGAAGAACCACTGCGTACTTAGGGAAGGGAAGGTGAAGCCGTGCTACCCGCGACATTAATTTTAATTTCAGCGCTAATTTCTTACGCAGGGTTCTAAAGGGAAGCAATGTGCTGGGAACGGTATGAGGGGGGATCACTTTAGGAGGAGATTAAAGTACGGAGGTTGGGGTATGGGGACTTGTAGGAGGGAAAGGAGAGATTTGGGAATGAGGACTACTATAGAAATGATCCAGCTATGCTCCAGCAGACGCATCGTCGCAGACGATATCGCAGTAACAGAAGGAAATCGAGATCATCTGCGAAGTTCAATAAACGCAATGGACCAAGTTCTCCAGGAATACAGGATGAAAATAAATAAGATGAAGCCAAATCCTCGCAGGTGGAAGAGAGAAGCTGAAAGCAGAAGTCGCATTGAGAGGAGAAAAAACGGAGCAAGTGGAATACTTCGCCTACCGAGGAAGTACCATCACCTGTGACGGAATAATTCCGCAGGGTATTAAGCAAATAACAGCACATGCTAAGAAAGTACTCTCGATGAAATGACAGATACTTTGCTCGAAGAAATTTGGATTGATAACAAGGAAACTCAGTGCAAAATACTCGTGTCGAGTGTAGCACTCTTTGGATCGGAAGCATGGACCATAGGAAAAAATAAACCTGAAAATAATAGGAGAAGCTTTAGAAACCTGGTGCAGGAGGAGGATTCTGAAGATTAAATAGGCGGATATAATAAGAAATGAAGAAGTATGCAGAAGAGAAAAGGACCCTATGGAACAAGTGCCAGATCATCAAAAAAATAGATTTTTCATGAATTTAAGGAAAAAGTTTAAGGAAAAATAGAGAGAAAGACCCAAGAGGATAGTGAAGGGACGTAGGACAAATAAAGAGGACAGTGTATGAGAAGAACTACCAGGAAGTAAGGAAAACAGCTTTAACCAGGGACGGATAGAGGGCTTCAATCAACTAACCTTAGGATTAACGATAAATGATAATGATAGGGATATTTTTGTGGGTCTGGGATCCCTTGGAGGCGGTTTAAATTAGTACGGCCCTTCTTCCAGGGCGAAATCTGTTAGAGTGGCTCGGGACACGATGGCGAATTGATCTGAAGCGCACCCATGCACCAAACATCGACTCAAGTCCCGGCAGTGAAAATGACGCGGTGGTTTCACCAGGGAGCAGGCTTGAAATTTCGTCGAAGCAACTCGAAGGAAACAAAAAAACAGTCACACCATCAAATTTTATTACTCTTCGCGCGGATTTGACAATGTAAATATAATGCCAGGTAGGTATTGAAAGAGTTAAATGAAATAACAAAGAAAGTGTTCGGCCAAATATCTGCAAGTGAGATCATGAAACGGCGATATAAAAATAGTTCCCGAATCTAAAATAAACTTTGGCAATTAATGTAACTCCAAAACATACAAAATACTGAAAAACAGAATGAGACCGGAAACATGCGAATTAATTTACCTTCTCTGATGGCTACTTATAGCTACAAAAGAATTCTATATAACTATGGGGCAAAGAGAGGAGGATTGGAGATTGCTGTTATTTGTGCTAGAACGACACCCTGACCTCATTTGTAAACAATTTATCATTGCTTCAAAGGTAATCAAGTCTTCTTGCAATGAGGTTGGAATCAACTAAGCGTTCTTCCACCGAGTTACGCAAATGGATATTTGTATATGCCACGTTGGACCAATCAAAATGTAAGAATTACACGGACAAAAAAAGCTTGTTTGACCTTCCGACCTTGAAATAGGAAGGTGCAACAAAATTGTTCCGTTGACTTTGCAAAACTAAAACATTAAAACCCTGTGATTTTTCTTAAATATCGGATGAAATTTACGTTGCGTACCAGTAAAACGTTATTCGAATACACTCAAAGACAACGATGGGATCAACCATGTGCAAAGAAAAATAACGGCGAACTTAAGTTACAAGCAAACATGTAACCATAGCCGACAGCTCAAGAAGACAGATAACGCAAAATACACGAATAATAGACCTCACTTGACTAAGATGAAAGACGTACTAAACGAATTTTTCCACGTAAATCAAATTTATTATCGATCGTCTTCACTAATTAATGTTTGCTTCCTTTCCTCCCGCGCTCATTTCTAGTCCTTGACGTGCCCCTCTGCGCTTAATGAGCTCCTATTTCCTTCGTTTTCAACCATTGCCTTCGTAAAAATCGATCTCATCAAATTTAAGAGATGAATTCCCTTCCCAATCCAGTTCTGCTGATCTAACAAATCCCGTACTCTTAGCCAAGTGAAACCTTCAAATCAACGGGGAAAGGATTACTGCCCGGGAGGAATTCTGATTTACGATCCGCTAAAGTTTTCCGAGCTCTAAACATCCCCAATAAAGAGAATGAGAATTATTCCCTTTAAAGGAAAGAAAATGTTTTTAAGCAAAATAAACCGTGAAAGGATGGCTATAAAATCCTTTAATTAGGTCATAAACTACGAGCAGGAAGTTTCACAAAATGTCCGTAATAATCCTTTTATGTGCTCCGTGTTCCCGAATACAGAATGTGGAAATTTTACGATTTTAATCAAAAGGGCGATTATGTTTATAATGCATTTGAGCTTCAGTGAGTGAAAAAACGAAGGGGGAAAAATAAGAGAGTTAATTTAAATACAAATGGAGCAAACAAATTAATATATGCTCATTTTGGGCTTTCTAATGCTATATTACATAATTCAGAGGCCATTTCTCTAAACAAATTGCGGATATCACGAGTTAATGTGACATATACTGCAAGTAAGGTTGGACGTTTTTAGTATTTTCTTATCATTAGGTTGATCAAAATAAAATTACCGAGTAAATTAAAAAAGATAACTGTATTAATCCGAATGAGTAACCTCAGAATCATGATTATTAACCAGTAATTTACGCCTCAAGTCAACTATTCGGCAAAAGTCTAGTATAGAACTTCGAGAATCGAACTTCAGATACCGTAATGGAATGCTGAGCATCACTCAAATTGCTTATTTCCCTCAAAGGCGCTTTCCAATTTCGTGTCCCGTTACACTGCGACAATGAAAGATTGATACGCTCGACATCCGACCCCTAATCCCAGATCCTCTCCTCGCCGGGAGCGCAGCATCCCGTTTTGCACTGACGAGGACCTTCGGGGGTTTAGGAATTTTTAATCATGTCATCCAGTGGAACGGAATTAATAAAAGCGTCCTCGCAGCTGCAGTATCAATGAGTTCTACATAAGCGATCGATATAACGAACTCCTCTTTGCGAATTTTCTTTCTTCTACAATCTCTGGGTGCTCAAAGTGAGAGAGAAGGGAAGAGATGCGGCCGAAGGATGAATAAGAAGAGATAAGGGAAGGAGTGAAAGAGGGGATTCAATGCGCAAAGGAGGATCCATTGATGTGACTCCTCCTCCTCACTACTACCCTCTTCGGCTCCAACCCGGTTGACTAAACAAAATCGCATCAAAGAATGGCGATTGAATTACCCCCCTCCACTCCTTCGCCCAATTTCCACTTGCCCCATTCCGCCCGCTCTTATCGTTGCCATCGAAGAACTCCGGATTACTCCGCGCAATTGCTTTCCAGGAGAGCAGCCAGCGTTATTTGCCCCACATTCCAATCTCCGCAGAGCTCTTCCTCCTCCACGACCCAACTCCCTCTGCAAAGCACGGCCCCAAACCTTTGCTCCGTCGCTCTCACCTCCCCGCACCGCACCACCCCCGTCTTTTGTTTCCATGTCGCGCTTTGGCCTTTCCGGCGCCCGCCCCCTAGACCCCTCCGAAGCTCCTCCCTCCCCCCACCCCCCAATTGGCATGCTCCCACTCACCCGTTGGATGCCGTGATGTGACCGCTACGGATATGCGTGCCACGACGACCGCCTCTTCGATTCGCTTCAAGGGATGGAGCGGCGCCGATTTTCACGGATTGACTAATTTCCTTCCTTTTTTCTCTCCTCCATCCGGTTCTTGTTGCTAAGTCGATTTCTCACACGAATTTCTACCTACTATACTAAAAAAAACCTTTTGGGGATACGACCCGCAAAGCAGATGGGATGACCTTTTTAGCGAGTGCCACCAAGTGGATGCCAATTACTGTTTCGCGTCAACTCCGTCGAAAATTTGCGAGGAAAAACCCAGAAAAGCATTGCTTTCCTGTGAGAGGGTAGGAATTCAAGGATAAATAGAGGAGGCATATTATTTCCAATCACTGTTTCCTACCTTTTTTTTCTGACGATCTTCCGCTATTACTTCCTTCGCACAAGGTTTCAACCTTGCCGAAAATGGCAAGTTTACTATCTTCCAAACAGATTTAAATTAATGGCTCAAAGACCAGTGGCATTTTTAACAGCAACGTTTCTTTGGGATTTTTCCTCATTCTTCTTTGAGGGACACTCATTTCCAACTTCAATATCGTACACTTTCTCTGGGGACCTTAGGGCAGCAGTAAACGTATGACGGTCTACCTAAGTACTCTAGAAAATTATATATGGATCACGGAAAAATTTCTTTGTATGATGGAAAACAACGGTTTTTCAATCCTTAAGTTCTTTCTAGTAGCCTGGACTGAGTTATCGGAAAACATAAAAACTCTTGTGCATGAGTCGTTATGTCATCCTTTGCATCAAGTGTTCGTAACTTTTGGATGAACCTAGGGTCTAAAATATTAAGGATCTGCGCCAAATGGAAGTACTATTTGCAGAAGTTATCTTCATCGCGGAAATGTTAGCATCTAAAAAGGAACTTTGGCAAATAACTTTCGAAACATTAACTGCCACTCAACATGACTGTACCACTCAAACTTTTAACCCGAATTCACAACTTATTTTGCAATGCATTTTTCCAATGAATTCTGATGAAAATTCACTGAATACAAAGTGATTCAGGTAAGAACATTCAAATAAAATTTCCTAGAAGGACGGTCATCGCTACCATATCAATTTATCATATCTCTAAAATTCCATTAGTTTTTTCCTAAGCCAAAAACGTAAATATACCCGGCTTACACGATATGGCTAGAGCAACGAGTTATCACTCTATCATTTAATATTGTTGTTGATTGTATTTTAATATAGAATTAATAAGTTATCAAGAAAATAATTTATTTTTGGGACGACTTAAGATAAAATAAGGTTGCAAGAAGTGTAGAGTTTTATTATTTATATACTAGGAATTATTTCAGGTTTTCAGAGACATGTTACCTTTTCTAAAGAGAGTAATTAGGCTCTCATTAAGAGTAATAAATATTTGGAGGTTTATAATACATATTAATAAATAATTAATAAATTTAAAAAATAATACCAGTATATTTTTAATTTACCCAATTTCGTTGTAGCGTATAAACTTCGAAAGTCTTCATTGACATTTTACGATGGCACAAGTTAGCCATAAAAATATTTCTCGAAATATATCCATTGCCTCTTGTTATTTTTTAATTCCTGATCAATTAAAGTTTTACAGGTTAATTAGAAAATGTGTACTCTATGCATATAAAACATTGAGAACACTTCTACGGAATGGGAGAATAACTAACTTCTACGTGCCACTGAAATGCTTCGAAATAAATATGAGCAATTCATTTCACAAAGGATAGCTGTGGAATTATTATCTGATATTTAAAAATTTTTAAAGAACTTTTCAAGTTAAAAAAAATTCAAAATATACAGGCAATAAGTGCTTCATTCCATTACAAAGAGAGTATTAAATTCAATGTTATATCACACTGTCATAACTGGTCAACTTGATGCCAATGAAAAATAGATAACTACAATCTCCATGACAATGTTCAGGATGGATTTGATTGTTTGTAATCATAATATATAAAGTCGTAATTTTCATTATCAGGGACAGTTAAATGTTTTAAGCGACTATGTATATGCGGTCACAGCACTTCTACCCGTATCTTTTAGTTGACTGCAACCGTTGTCCCCTGGATAAAACTGCTCATTACTTCTTCACATTTAACGAAACGTGATACATAAAATTTTTACCGCTCATTCATTTTTTTCAATTTAGGCTTACTTTTTAATTTCCGAATCCATTCGTTAGGTTATCTATTATTAATAAGTTATAATATCTTCCAAAAAAATTAATCTGATTCATCGACTCATTGTAAAAATAGGCCTCGACGTCACCCAAATAAAATATCTATGCTGATAATATCAATTAAACAAAACAATACAAATCGAACAATATATAAAGATATGATTTCAATAATTTCCATCTTTTCCAACGACCAACTCCTTCAAAATACAAACTCAGCTCACAGCAACGTGACGGATTCAAGAAACGAGGAAGCATTTGGGGGAAGTGGTGATGTCATGAGAAAGAAAGAGGTGAGAGATGAGGTGGAAGTGGTGACAGAGTACGATACGAAAGAAAATGACAAACGAGCTGCAGGATGAGAGAACATCAAAGAACAGGATGGAAAGGGGGGAGAAGGAGGTAAAGACGAAATGTGGAGCTGAAATGAGGATAACAGGAAAATTGAGTGAAAAAGTAACATGTTACGATGCAGAAAAATCTCTCAATGATGTTACGTTCACTTAGAGACGTAAAAATAAACAAATATGCATAATTTCCAGGAATTTGTAAAATCAATGCTATATATACCCTCAATTCCAGAATATTGCACAAGGGAATCAACCGAATATACAATAATCGTTCTTACACATAAAATAACGACTTATTTCGGCCATAACAATTCTGCATACTAATTTAGACAGCTATTTTTTTTATAGGCGATGAAGGAGGGGCCACCGTATTGTGTCTAACTCGTAATATTACAATAAATATGATATTATCAATTACTTTGTGCACATAAGAGAATTCAAAGAAACCATTATTTCATATCGTCCATTCGAAACAAGAAAAATAACTTTAGCTGCTGTCAAAAGTTATAGATGATTTTCATTTCTAATAAATGAATCGATGGACTTTCTCTTCAATTCTTACAAAATAAAATCATTTACCGTTTGATCCGCAAACATATGAAATTGGTTTTGTTATTGTTTACATTACATGTTTTAAAGAGAGTAATATCCGGAGCTTAATCATTCATGTTTGCCAAAGATCATTGGAAAATCGTCACGAAGGTCTGCACAGTGATACAACGTAATGAAATGTAATACGCTTATTTTTATGACGCAAAACGCTCAAAGCCGATAATTAGCAAACTTGATAGAGAGAACTTTTAACGAGAGATTTCAAGAGCTGATGCAATGATATTAAATAAATTATAAATTAATAGTGCAGAGAGTTCTCAGAAACTGCTTTAAACAGATGAACGAAGTGGCAGGCATCCGTATCTCAATAAGCTGAACGTATAATTCCAAGTCCTCACTCGGTGAAAAACCAGGGAAACCTGTTTAAAACAATATGCAACAAAAAAGTAATGAGAAAATATGGGTAATGCAGAATGAATTTCTGCCTTCGGAGCCGAGTGTCAGGAAAAATAGTTTTGCCTTTCCAATAAATATTTTGACTAAAACCTTCACAAAATAATGAATCTCCATCATGACGCAAACTAACAGCCAGCCTACTGATTATAGAAATGATTTTATGACATATCTTCCCTGGAAACATCAATTTGATAGGGTCTCTTCAATGCCCAGTAACATACTAATTCAGTCAGAAAACGTCTGCATCCAGTACGGATACAATGTCGAACCTTACAAAATGCAATTTCCACTTAAAAATGTTATAAATCACGGCTGGACGTTAAGGGTTTCTACAGAGCTACGACTGTGACATTCAAATATATTCCGTAGATAACAAGGGCACCACAAATGGATGCGAATGTGAAACACGGTCACCCTTCCCTTAACACATTTCAGGAACAAAAACACGCGGAAAAACCACAGTTTGCGACTGTTCACAAAAATTACCGCGGATAGATCTTAAGGAAAACTGCGATATAATGACCCTCCCAGTCGTCATCCATTTTGAGGGTGAAGTTCTCGATGAAAGTCGAGAGGATAGGCGGAAGGACTGATGATGCAAATATCGGGATGACGAGCGGAATGGAGAAGTGGGGCTCACTTTGAACGGGTGAGAGTGAAGAGATGAGGGAATGGGATAAGAGAAAGGTCTTTGGGGATGGAGAGAGGGGAAGGGGAGGGAGGAGCTGTAGGGCAGGAAGAATGGAGGGAAGGAGGCGCAGGAGAGGGAAAGGGGGGATTATGGGTATGGGCAAAGCGGTATTTAGAGGAGAGGAAGGGGTGGGAGAAGGGCAATAATTAGACAAGTGGGATAATTAGGTCGGATGGAAAAGGAGGGGTGGGAGGATGGGGTGGGGCAGAGGGGAGGGAGGAGGGTGGCGGGGATAAAGGAAGGGGAACTGATGTAGGATAACGAACGGACGAGTTTCGAAACAAGATTAAGGATTTTGACAAGAACTCGGGAGAGCTCCATGGAGCGGCGATTATGAGAAGATGACACGGGGATTGAATTCAGGAGCGGCCGTTCATTTTTCGGAGACAATGCGGATGGGTGGGGGGCTGGGGGAAAAGGGTGGAGAGATAAGGCATTTTGAAGAGGAAGGGACGGATCAAAGAAGAAGAGAGGGTTCCATTCCCCCAATCACTATCGCCTCCCATTAGAGAGCTGTCCTCCGTACTCCCTCCAAGACGAATGATCCGAACAAATTCAGCGAATCAGTAACAAACATTTCCGCGCGTTTTGCAGGATCCAATAGCATTTATTTACACCACTCAAGTGGGCGACTCAATTGCTAATATATCAAGGGAAAAGGAGATGCTCATACAGAGAAGTGAAAAGGAAAGCTCCAGACTCAGAGGTATCAAAAGGTAAGAAAAACATATTGAATACTTACAAGCTTTTAGTTCATTTCAGATTCCAGATTGGCAGATGGCAGATTGAATAGACGGGTTCCTTTGGGCAATATGGAAAAAAATTGATATCTCATTTGCTCTCTTGTAGTAAAAAAAATGGAAAAATCCTGCCGATCTCAATTGATGTGTTGGTCTCCTCTCCAAAAAAGTAACATTGGAATGTGATAAATCCCTGGCGTTTTCAGGCCAATAGAATCCTTCGCATTCAGCAATTGGTTCCTTCATTTAGGAAGTGGTATGAAAATAGTATTAAAATTAAAGTATTGGGGGATATGGAGAGAAAATTGCTTTTCGAATGCTGGTGGAAATGATGTCCATTACCTGGTGGAACACCCGAGAAATATTTCAACGGGAGGTTTACCGGGAGAGCACTAAATCTTAAAATGTAATCGATTTCCATTTGTTTGGGTACTGTCCTTGTTGTGTTTCTCACCCAAAAGTAGTATACTCCTATAACAATAAACTTTATCGGAGATTGATTCCTTTTTTCGGGTTTTTCGCCGCGTTGGCTCATATTGAGGACAATATTTCGCCGGCTGTCCTGCTGGCTTCCTCAGATCCATGGTACCATGTTGCATGGTCACATGGACCTGAGGAAGCCAGCAGGATAGCCGGCGAAATATTGTCCTCAACATGAACCAACGCGGCAAAAAACCCGAAAAAAGGAATCGACCTCCATCTAAGCCCCGCGGAAGCCTTTATCAGAATAAATGTTATCATTTTTCAATAAATTTTTAACTCAAAGTCATGCTGGACATTCTCACCGTCATGCTACTACCTAGATAACTCGACCGCGTACACAGAGTGTAGGACACCGCAGGCATCGGTCAGTGTGGGGAGGCTTGGGCAGAAAAGGTGACGAAACGCACCAAGAATTCGAAAACAGTGAGGGGAGGATGGATAACGGGGGATCGAGGGGGCGGGAGGGGGAGGCGGAAAGGGCGAGGAAACATCCAAAGGGAGATATTTTTCACGATTTAGGGGGAGGGAGGGTGGGTGGGAGAAGTGTGAGAGGGAGCAAGTGGGGTGGGGAGAAAGTAATTCGCTTTTTATGAAACACGTGCCGCGGCGTAATCCATCACAAGCTTGTCATCGGGCGCGAATGCCTCGCGAAGGAACTAGCTAGAAATATAGAGAGAGAGAGAACGCTTATGATGTAGAGGCAGAATAGAGCTAGGAGAGTTGGGGGGGAAGAGGGATGGGGATGGAGGGGTTATCTAAGGATCAGGCCAGCATAGTTTAAGAGGGTAGAAGCTTCAGGAGTTGGGGGAGAAGTCAGCTGGCGGAAAATGGAAAAATGAAAAAGAAGGGGACCAAGAGATGTAAGACCGTGGAAGAAATAAAGGAGGAGTTAGGGTTCCGGTAGATGGGAAGTTATGGAGAGGATAAGGAGCCAGCCAAATGGAGTAAGCAAGGAAAGATGATTAAAGTGCCGGAGGTGTATATGTGGGGGGGGGGGGGACTAGGAGCGACGAGGAGCAAGGCGAGGTGGAGACCAACATTAAATGATAAAAAAGTTCTTTCTTTGCCGTTAATGCTCCCGGACTATACTAATAAGTCATACAATCGCTTAATGCAGCGGGACTAATGAATTTTTAAGATACGAATCGTAAAGCTAAACGGCTTATAAAAATAAATCACTCGCAGCAACGCGTGTGCATGAAACTGACTTCTAAATGCCCCCGGAATGTGATCCAGTGTCGTCCATTAAAGTACATTCATCGATGGAAGTATGATTCAGGTGAAGTAAAAAATTGCGAGAAAAACCAACCGACTAATGTATCCAAATTTAAAGATGAGTCAAGATCAGAGAATCAATCGATGAATTATTCCGCAATCCTGGATTAACACTGAGTTAACCTTTCTCCGGTAATTCATTTTCTTTTCATTACTTTTGAAGAGGGACGGAGAGAGTTTTCATTTTGGCCCCATTTGGCATCACTGAGAGCGCGGGGTGAAGTTTTTGGATGTAAGGGGATTAGGATGGGATGTGGGATGGGTAGGGGAGGATGAGGGCGACGTGGGCGGGAGTCTCGCAGGAGCGGTTGAGCGGGGAAGGGCAAGTGATAAGGATAGGAATTCAAAGCGGAAAAGGGGATAACAAGGAGATTTAGACCGTGGGATTGTGGAAGATTTAGGAGGAGGGAATGAGTGAGGAAGGGAAGGGGAGGATGTGCGTGGAGGAAAGAGGTCGGGCACGAAGAAGGTGGGGAGGGAGGGTGGAGAGGGAGATAAAAACTTTTCGCTTTCGTCAAAGAGACTTGGATCCTTTTTATAATAATGTGCGGCTCGCATTATTATCCTGCCTCCCCTACACGGCGACCCTATCCTTTCCTCCTTCCCCTATTTTCTCATTACCCTTCCACCCGACCCGCTTCTCTCAACTGAATATCGCATATCTCCCGAAAAAGATCTCCCCGCCTTCCGCTTTAAAAAAAAGAAGACAAGTGCACGGCGGAGGGGTAGTAAGGGAATAGCGGCGGATCCTTCTCCGACGCCGCCGCTTTGAACAAATCTCTGCATTCATCTTGCCCCGCCGTTCTAAGTCTAAGAAACTCGCATCCAACTAAGTTTCGAGGCCATTCTTTCAACCGCCCGGCGAGCGACGATCCCACAACTCCTTTCTTACTGAAGTTGAACCGCGACAGCTCTCTGGTGTTAAACTGACCCACAGCGTATAAGCTTATCGGAGTACTGCACAGGCAATGCCAAGCACACCACACATGAACGATACGTGAGAGCGACAAACATCCAACTACGCAATGTTTTTTATCCAAGAATGCTGTCAAGCAAGTCCTTTTTTGTGCTTTCAGCAGTGCTTGCATAGACTTACAGCTTAGAATAGCGAGTTTTTTTGTTAGGATTAGCATGCCGGAAAGGTCACGCGTTAGGTGAAAGATGTTATTTTGTGCATTTTGACTGAGAAATACTGCATTGCAGAGAGGAGAGAAAGAGCATTAAGATTGGAAAGACTTGTCCATGAAGGCTTACGAATGAACAACGGAGACATCTGTTCCATCTACCCAGGTTTAAGATGCGGAAACCATTTGCTGAGGAAAAAAGTAAGGTACGCCCGCTATCTTTATCTCCGATACGTCCTAGATGAATCAATTTTTTCCGCTACATTAACAGAAAATGTTAAATGTAGCTGCGTAAGTAAACGCTAGAAATTTATACATATTAAAGTTTCCACGCAAGAAAAAGTCACTGTCATAGTTGGATAAAAAAATTTATTATCCTAGTGGGAGAGTCCAGAAAAATTCTATAAAAACGCATTTAAAGTTATTTATTAATATACAAATAAATTTAGGTGCACTCAATATTAAATATAACAACAGTTTCATTACGACCTAAATTCTACATCCTAGGATAAATAAGTCGTAAAACTCTCGATGCAACAACATTACAGAACATAAACTTAATTCTCTGTCAAAATTTATCGTAATTTGAAGTCAAACTTTGTGAAATAATCCATATAAAAAGCAAACGCTTAAATTTTATAATTTTAACACTGTTCATATTTGTATGATTTTACACTTTCCCGGCGAATTAAATTAGTGTAAATTTCTCGGGCTCGCCACCGGGTAAGATTTTTATAGACAGCCGACGTTTCGGGTTCCGACTCGTCACCCATTCCCAAGGCTAATGATGCTTGTTTAAAAAAGATTGTTTAATTTGGCGCTAGGCGGGGCGGGATTGGTCGAGCCCCGATTGTTGTATTGGAGGACCGTTGACCAGCGGGGACTTAGCTCTGGTGTTCTGAATTCTTCTCAGAATTCTATTCCAAGAGCTGCTGATCGTATAACCAGTATCCCGGTTGAAATTCTTCCTCTCCAACCTTATCTCTATCGCCTCTTTGGTTAAGCGATCCCAAAATTGGCCGGATCGCCAAAGAACAGTCGTGTCATCCCAAATGATCTTATGGTCCCGACTCAGGCTATGCTCAACTACTGCTGATTTTTCCGGTTGACCAAGCCGGAAATGCCTACGGTGTTCCTTCAGACGAGTGGATATAGTTCGCCCAGTCTCTCCCACGTAGACTTCACCACATTCACATGGGATTTTATATACCCCCGGAGTCATGAGGCCAACTGGGTCCTTAGCCCTCACAAGGCGGTCTCTTAAATTGGCCATAGGTCTATGGATGCTCTCGATATTGTACCTCTTCAGAACCCTCGAAATTCTCCCTGATATGGTAGATACGTAGGGCAAAAAGGCCCTGGATGTAGGTTTAGGCCGGTCAACCTCCAAATCCGATGTTTGTGAATTTTCACGGGACTTTTTGAAGGCCATCGAAATTTGCCGCTCTCCGTATCCATTCTGCCGGAAGGTTTTCCGAAGGTGGTCCAATTCCACAGGAAGACTCTCTGCGTCAGATATTGATCTCGCACGATGTATGAGAGTGGAGAGGACAGCACTGCGTTGAGAGGGGTGATGGTGACTAAGGCCATTCAGGTACAAATCTGTATGCGTCGCCTTCCGATAAACGCTATGCCCCAGTTTGCCATTTTCTTTTCGGGTGATAAGGACGTCGAGGAATGCGATTCTATTATTTTTCTCCATCTCCATAGTGAACTGTATGTTGGGATGTTGGTTGTTCATATGGTCTAAAAATATTTTAAGAGCGTCCGGTCCATGAGGCCATATAATAAACGTGTCATCCACGTATCTGAGGAAACACTTCGGACGTAACGGAGCTGTTGAAAGGGCTTTTTCCTCAAAGTCCTGCATATAAAAGTTGGCAATGGCTGGTGACAGAGGGGATCCCATCGCAACTCCATCTGCCATTTCATAGTATCCACCGTTGTACTTGAAAAACGTGGATGTAAGCGTATGATGGAAAAGCTTCACCGTCCCGGTGTCAAATTTATCCTCCAGCAGCTTAAAGGTTTCAGCGAGAGGAACCCGCGTGAAAAGAGAAACAACATCGAAACTAACCATAATATCGGTCGTCTCCACTCTAAGGTTTTCCAGGATATCCACAAATTCTGAACGTCGGCTGTCTATAAAAATCTTACCCGGTGGCGAGCCCGAGAAATTTACACTAACTGTTCATATTTCCTCGACTAGTTTACACATTTTCTACACATAATCAAGTGAAAACTCAACTTGAAAGTTTTGCCTCTTCAAAATAAGTTTAATTCATTTAAAACCAGTATCGAAAAAATAAATCAATTGAAAAATTACGAGGTGAATTTTTATTTTTAGTGAGCAAGACTGGATGAAGAACAAAACATCATCGGAGATGGAAATAAAACCTAACCCCATACTCACAGCCTCTACAGCCTGTCTAGCGGGCTACATTTGTTCTGCGAAATAATGCTTCTCTAATCAACCACAAGTAATCAAAAAGGAAACAGGGAAAGCAAAAATACAGCGAGGTTAAGGAGTTTTTATAGGGTGAAGAGAGGTGAAAGTCTGCGTTCACTCAATTCTAGGATTGATATAGAGGCCGGACAAATAATCTTCTTTTAACTAACGTTACCATCTACGCTGGAAAAATTACAAAATTTTTTGGGGAAAATACATCAAAAGTCATATTTATTATTATATTCGTTAAAAAGAGTGACCTTAAAAGCAAAGATTCCATTGAGTAAACAGGAAATACAAATATTCTGTAAAGTAGTACTCTAGTGCTCTGCTGCTCCAACCATGAGATTTTATCACAGTTTCTGAACTAAGAACACAACCCTAAGACATTTGCCAATCGACAGCCGAGGTGAAATTTCTATCCGCGACCTTCGCGTTTCAAGACTGGCACGTCTCCAACGTGACTTTCCTGGGTAGGAGATAATAGTCTTTTCGTTCCAAAGGAAATATATAATTTCTTTTACATCAATCGACCGGGAAAGATGGTGATATGATCCGCGATTTTTTTGTCATAAATTCAGTCTGAATGAGTCATTTCCGCTTGATCCATCACAGGAACCTTGATTATCCCCGTTGACCTAAGTTCACGACCTCAATACTAACGAAATCATGGAACTAGAATTAGTATAATTCGAGTGAATGACCGGTTTACGTTAATGGAAGAAGGGATATGAACGCTTAGCAGATAAATGGGAACAAAAAGCTGTTTATCAAGAACGAAGTATTCTAAATATAATTATATCCCCTACATCAATATCCAGCTCTTCAAGCATGTGATTTCACACGAGTGTAGCTGGACCTTGCCAAGAACACGCTCATAGGTTTTCGGATACGTCACTATACCTTATATTACAATAAAGGTTTATAACTGAAATGGAAATCGAAGTTTTGAAGAAATAAAATGAGCATTAACGTGAATTATTCCTCAAAACAGTCATTGATTCTATTGTTTTATTTGTTTCTGAACTTTTTCTGGGAAATTTACTCAAATTTTTGTACAGTCTGAGCTAAACATAGTAAAATAATTATATCCGAAGACATTATAAAGCAAGGAGTCTATCGCTTCAAAACATAAAATGAAGCAATAAAAGCATATGGTAATATATATTTA
The DNA here is from genome assembly GCA_963169105.1 of Ceriagrion tenellum. NCBI lineage: Eukaryota > Metazoa > Arthropoda > Insecta > Odonata > Coenagrionidae > Ceriagrion > Ceriagrion tenellum. The sequence continues at coordinate 168,015,225 of OY720634.1, forward strand.
CACAATATTCAGGAGCATAACTACTTCATGGTCAAACTTAAAACGAGAATATGCTTTCCTGAAAATATTATTCTGTAACTAATATTTTCTCCGCTAAAGTCAACGTTTTCCTTTTTACGGGAGTGGTCACGCCAACTTCTCTCTCGTCCATGAATGGCAAAGAAATTTCTGTGACCATTGATGGTAAGAAAGTTCACTGTAGACAGTACTAAGTTGTCATTTTTATTAATTATGACGTAGTTACGTAAAGTTAGACCGAAATCAGAGCCCATTACAACATTACATGGATAAATTACCCACTGGATATCGTCGGCAGGTATCATTAAAGCAATATCACCGCCTCACTACAACACTGCGAATTGCATTTAGAGACGGGGGAAATGCTGCAGGTATCACAAATGCGAATTTGAAAGTTATCTGAGGGAAGGGAGGAGGCGGAAAGGGGGGGTCGGGAAGACGAGGAAAGTTTGCGGTGGGAGCAAAGCGGAAGATGGGAAGAAGAGGGAAGAGCGATTAAACTGCTACTGAAATTCCTCAAAACAATCATTGATTCTATTGTTTTATTTGTTTCTGAACTTTTTCTAGGAAATTTACTCAAATTTTTGTACAGTCTGAGCTAGACATAGTAAAATAATTATATCCGAAGACACTATAAAGCAAGGAGTCTATCGCTTAAAAACATAAAATGAAGCAATAAAAACATAAGGTAATATATATTTACGCAATATTCAGGACCATATACAATAAAGGAGGTAGAGCTGCGGAGAAGGGACGCGAAGAATTGCTATGCATTGTTTAGAAGAGCGTCAACGCTCGGGGGCAATATCTCCCGAGGGATCCGACAGCAAGAGATAAATGTAGCCGCTCAGACATAATTGACGTTTAAACTAAGTTAACAGCTACAAGTGACAGTTCCCATAGTAGCGATGTTAAAGTACCCATGTCATCGATATGTTTGAGGGCTTTTTACCATCATTAAGGATATGAAATAACATTCTGAAACACTTTATCAATAAATATGTGACGAAATTATAATTTGAAAATAAAATAGCTTAGAGAGACAAAATAAATTTAAGAAATTGAAAAAGAACTTAAAATTCGAGATATATATCTCCAACAACACTGAGGTTAAAATTTACACTTTAGTTTGCATATAAAAATATTTTAAAACCATCAGGTGTACCTAGACACACGAATTTCCGCAAAATATTGACAGACCGTAGATTATTTAGATGAATGATAGATGGACTCAAATTTATACTCCATATGCCTAAGCCTGAGTTAATAACTCGTGGCTAGGTTCATATCAAATAATAATATTGAAATGGTTTAAGATTTTCTCGGTGTATTATGTTTAAATATCTTTCTCGGGCTTCGCACCGAGTAATGTTTTCAAAATCCGCGGTCGTTTCGGAAAACGACTTGTTTTCCATTTTCAAGGCACGTGTTATTTCCGCCGTGACCACTATAACACTAAAATTAAACAAGATGTTGATGCCCCAACAATGAAGGTTGCGATCCCTATGATTGGCTGACGTGTTTCGCTGGCCGTTGAATCATTTTCTCGTCTTTTTAATACATTTGATCACTGGCCACCAGGTATTACTCAGTTGGAATCCGGTGTCTCTATTAAAATTATGCGGATGCAATCGTGTCTCGATGGCCTCTTTGATAATGCGGTCCCAGTAACGGTGTGCATGGCAAAGGATTTTTGCATCGGTCTTTTTAATGGCATGGTCTTCGTCGATGCTGTGTTCCGCTACTGCCGACTTCTCTGGTTCCGCCAACCTAAAGTGCCTACGATGTTATTTAAGCCTGGTTTCAATTGTTCGACCAGTCTCCCTCACATATATTTTGCCACATTCACATGGAATCTGATATACCCCTGGTGTCTTCACGCCGGTGGGATCTTTTGCCTTAGCCAACTGGTCCCTTAATTTAGATGGTGGCAGGTGGATCGTTTTGATGTTAAAACGATGCAGAATGCGGTGAATCTTTCCCGATGTAGTGGAGACATAAGGGAAAGCTGTGGCCACAGGTTTTTTAGGTAGCTCTCCTGCGCCACTCTCCTGGGATTCACCGAATCTTCTTAAGACTTTAAAATAATGTTGTCTCCCATAGCCATTCTGCAGAAATGTCCTTTCTAGGTGCTGCAATTCAGCTGAAATGCTTCCTTTGTCAGATATTGTTTTGGCTCTATGTATAAGCGTAGATAAAACTGCGCCTTTTTGTGATGGATGATGGTGGCTCCGTCCGTTGAGGTAAAGGTCAGTATGGGTAGGCTTCCGGTAAACGCTATGGCCTAGGCTCCTCCATTTCGGTGCCCTAGACTAATTTCTTCTTGCCTTTCCAAAGATTCTAAAAAAAATTGTTTTCCTCTAAACCAGCAAAGTTTTTCCATCCTTCTTCACGACTACTTTTTAATAACCTTCATTCTATACTTATCCTCCATTCCAACAAGGTGTGTGAAACGCATTTTGCTAAATGCAGATAAGGGTCAAAACTCATCTCCATAACACCCTTGTTCCCACAAATGTCCCATTATCACTTCTCGTCAATACTTCATTGCTAATTAAGCCCTTCGTTTTTCGCTCATACTAATAAACTTACTCTCATCCTGAAACTTCCCAAGCATGTTCATTTTATACCATTTGATGTCGTTCAATGATTAAAATTATAAAAACTTAATATCCATCGAGCCATTCCCTTTCAGGATAAGCAGAGTCAATGAATTTAGTTACAGCCGTTAGCCTGAAAAAAACTAGCTCCCTTTCACTAGTTTCCTGCATAATTCTCCATCGTAATTAGTGGTTTCTCTTGGCAATATCTGCTACAAGAGCGCAATCAAACTATTACATCGACGCTACACCGACATCCATCTTTCTCACATTTATCCATAAAGTACATTTAACACCCGCAAAAACAATGCGTATCCGAACTTTATGCCATATTTTATTTCAAACCCGTCGCTCAAGGTCTCATTAACCATCAAACTCCATCCAACCATCATACGTTGCCATCATTGTATTCAATAGATGCTCATGCACTCCTTCAAAATCAACAACAGGTAATTTCTATTCTCCACGTCATATCCTTCTCTAAATACACAAATCACAATATAGTTTCCATCGAACGTCCATACGTTTCTCTACCATTTGTGGTTATTGCCATTCAATCCTTCCTATTTCATGAGAACTTCCGGTGGCTCCCACGGTTACTTTTCACATCTCACTTTTCGCAATGCACCATCGACTGCAGTAGCTCTTCATACAGCCTAACTAGAACATGGTCAAATTTGATTCTATCGCGTATGACTTTGAGGAAGTGAAAGATATCCATTTTGAATAATAACACCAAGGAATTTTCCAAATATATTTAAGGTTGCGATCGATTACACCCTGATGAGGTATCTACAAGTTATTGCTTATCAAGGTGAAGCCGGTTGCAGTCTTAGTACCATGTGGAAAAGTACTTAGAATCCTCATTCAAAATGGCTAATGCATTATCGTTTTCAAATGTAACCTAATACAGATTTGTATTTCGCAGACCGCCAAAGCACTAGTCGTATCCTACTCTCAAATGACACGGATTCTTCTCATACGTGCCTTCCCCTAGGCCCGTCTCAGTATTGACGCTGCATCACTGCATCAGCACCATACACGCGGTAGCGTTGGGTGGAAACTCCATTAAGTAGGCACAGGAGCCAGTCGACAATACTACGGGAGGACGACTTCCGCAGCCGCTGGGGGACGGAAGGGGAGGGGGACGCAAGACGGCCACATCAGCCCGCCCCTTTTGGAGGCTAACTTCTTTCCTCCCGACCCGCGAACATGTGAACGAGAAGGTGAGAAAGAGTGAGAGAGAGGAGGTGGGAGGACAAGAGGGACGAATGGAAGACAGAGGGCGACGAAGGAGAGAGGGAGAAAGGAGAGAAGAGAGAAGGTGAGAGACTGGAGCAGAGGAGGGAGAGAGAGAGAGACTTATGAGGAGTCATTAGAAGGAGGGAATTTGCGAGCGGTGGAAGGAAGGAAGGATCGAGGAGGAATTGCCGGTAAAACGGACACTCCGAGACGAGATGAGGGCAAGAGGGTGTTGGGGGGGGGAGGGGTGGGGGATGAATGGATGCGGAGTTTGGGGGTTAACTCCCGCGTGGTTTCACGGCGATGTTGACCAGAGTTGGCCGGGGTTAAAACGGGAGAGGAGAGTGGAGAATGGCAAGCATTGGGGTGGGGGGTGTCAACCTACGACCCCCGAAAAAAAGCTCAACTTCATCTTCTCACCCTCTTCTTACTCTCCATCTCACACCCGGAGAGAATTTCCTCCTCTCCTACCCCTGTGGAGGATACAGGCTTAGATTTTCCGCAAGGAGACGATGAGTGGGAAGATTAAATCTAATGATAGCATACGAGGAAAGGAAGGTGAACGGAAAATGAGTATTGAAGCGAGATCTTTGTATTATCATTCAACACTATATCTTCCATGGTTCCCGAATAAACTTATTGAAATTTGGTGTTTAGTTTCACTTTGGATAAGGTTGTTGATAATAGCTCATTATCCAGATGACGATGTCTGAGTGTGCTATCAAAAACCCATAAAAATCTTAAGCTAAGTACTGCAATTTCTGGACTTACTGTGAAACGCTCTTCTATCATGACCAAAATAAGAGAAATGACGTTTATATATAAATATTTACGCATCGTCATCAGCAGTAACCGTCATTATAAAAATTGGTTAGCAGCAGATCTCCATTCGTCTAAAGGTAACTGCTGTATTCCCACTTTTTTATTTTGGCGTACTTGCGACATCGTTCAGCGGAAGTATAATTTTCATGTTTAAGCAAATGCCTGGGATAATTACGCACGCCATATTACATGCTGAGGCATGAAACACTTGAGGGGGATGAGAGGGAAGTGGAGAGTGGGAGCAAACTAATCTACGGATTGATGATTGCTCGTGATGATAATTCTAATACCTTCTCACAGTGGCTTCATAAACTTCTGGAGCAAGTTCTTGAAGACAAGCCAAACTGAAATTACTTAAGCTAACTCCTATCGGCGTATCGTCGAAACCTATCTATACGCGCGATCTCTTCCCTTGAAACCTCACATCACGACAACCACTAGTCAACCATAATAGATTATTGAGAGCTCAGATAATATTATAAAAAATTTGAAAACGATATTATAAAAAATTATGGAGCGAATATTATGGGTTATAGCTACCTAGTTCCGATATGTTTAGGATGGTCCCAGCAAAGAATGTCACGAAGTTAAGAAGTAATTAAAAGATAATGAAATGGGAATAAAAACGAAATTGGATCCGGGAAATAGTGAATGTTAGTGGTAGAGAATGAAGATAAAGAGATTCGATGAATGTGAGCGAGAGTGACAAACGTTTTCGGCGCGCGGATGAAGAAAAGAAGACTGTGAGGTAAATTACAATGAAGTGGGAGGAAGAGGTAAGAGGCTAAGGAGGAAGCACTGCTCCGATTACGGGCGGGCAAAAGAAAAACAAGACTTCAGGTGGTTACTGAGAAATGCCCGTAAATTGTTTTCAGGCGGAGCGTATTTTTATAATACCATACTGAAGAATAATTACCTTACATTCCTTTACTTCAATTTAAAAAAAGATTTTCATTCCTTATCTTAATATTGGCACAGCAGAATTCATCTCCAGTTACAAAACGTTTTGGGTTATACTTTCAACTTGTTCAGCAATGAATAAATTAATTCACAGATTTATCGCGTACCAAGTTCCATTTTTTTAAACCAATCATTTTCTGAAAATGGTAGCTAACTGCGAGAGCAGATATTAGAATTATGAATAAATGCACCATGGAAGCGAGAGAAAAACCTAGCACGATAGCAAATAAGAGAGCACACAAATCCATAAACAAAACATTATGCTAGCGGGTCAAACTGAGATATTATCAAACTAATAAATAAACAAATTATAACAACATGCATGCTGCAAATTTGAAGTATATCAACCGAGATTGGGAAAATAAGAATAAGAATCGATGAGGAAATATGTTATTAGCAGGAGAAATTTGAAGCGCGCATTATCGCCCGCTTTGCAAAAAACATGAAATGAGTCACAGATAACCTGCATGGGAGAGAGGAACTCAAGAATAAACTGTGCGGGATCTCGTTTCACCTCAAAAGGAACACAAACTACGTAGGCACACACAAAGTGGTAAATCGTTTCCATTTATATTTTTAGCAAAACTTCTCAGGAACGGGATCGAAGTAGTAGGTTTTTCCAGGACACAAACCTTAGGCCTTGTGAACCACCATCGAGATAAGGCGTCGGCTGGGGGGGAAGTCGAGAAAGGGGAGAGAGGGAAAGGGGGGGTACAAGATTGGCGTGCGTGTTGCCGCGGCGACGCGAAGGAGTAGTAGGAGAAGGAGGCACGGGCGGTCGGGGGCGTTATGAATGGAAAACTCCCTCAACGGCAGTAAAAACACAGCAACACTTCTGCGAATTGCCCACGGGGGGTGGTGGAGGGAGATAGGAGGCAGGGTGGAAGAGGAGGGAGGGGGGAGGGGTGCAGTTGGCGAGGGGTAAGAAGGGAAGACGACAACAAGGGCCGCGAGAGAGGGATATAGAATGGGAGGAATGGGGAATGAACGCGGGGATGGGGAGAGAGAGAAGATAAAAGAGATGAAGAAAGATTGCGATGTGGGGAGGGCAGGGTGGAGTGGGTGGGTGTTCAGAATGGATGAGGAGGAAAGGGGTGAGAGAAGGAAGGGATGGGAGGTGGTGGTGAGCTGATTCGGGGAGAAAAGACCGTTTTACTCCACCCGAGAGAAAAAGAAAGGATGTTTTATTGGCCCGAGGAATTCGCAGAGGGAGAGAAAGAGAGAGATAAGAAGAGCGTAGTGGTTAAGAGATCCAGCCTCCGGAGCAGAGAAGGAGGGAAAGAGTAGGAGGATGAAGGAGGGCAAGAAAAGAAAGGCTTTTTTTTGTGCGTCGTGTCGTCCGAGTCCCCTGTCTGGCCCCTGTCTGGCCAGCGTGTGACTGCGAAATAGGCCGAATGAAAACAGCGCTCGGCTAAATAGCGGAGAGTCACCGAAAAGGGCCGCTCTCGCGATGAATATTCAAGAGGACTCGCCGCCGGCTTAGAGGATTGCCGCCCATTGCTCGGGTTAACGCCGGAACGGAAGAAAATTGAAACCTCTCTCGCCGACACCACTCGCTCTCATTTTTCTCTCGCCCGTATCCTTTCTTTACGTGAAGCGACTACCTAAACAACTAGACCTCCCATCCCCATCTCTCTCTATTCCAAGAAAAAGATCTTGGTAAACACAGCTACTGCATACTATCGACAATGAAGAGTGTCATTACCACTCAGGAATGGCTACTCATCACCTACAGCATTTTAATGATTTCACGGTAGTAATTCTGCAATAAGCCGAAGTAAAGTTACATGAAATAATATTTTTAACAAAAAATAAATTCACTCGTGGGTTGCTTGCATTAAGAGTTGCAATTAAATACGGGTAATTTATTGTGCTCCAGAAATAATTATTCCAAATTGACTGAAAATAAATACCTTGTAACAGTATAAGGAGCTGTGACAGTATAAGGAGCTGAAGGTAAACTAAATCACAGGCCATCCCTGTACCTTATACACCACGTGTAGCTGCAATGATGAACAATTATTTCAACAACAATTTAAGCTATCATGAGCGAAAGGCGATAGTATTCTTTCCGCGAACTGGCTATGAAATAAAATGTTTAAAATCTACATGTAACTAGTAACCTATAAAATGCATTTTCATTCTGAGCATTAAGTATAGGTTCAGAATGATTTCGTAATCAGAATTCCAACTATTTCGTTTCATAGTGATAAATTCGCATGCACTACGAGGATTATTAATTGTAAAATCCATCAGGTCATTTAGGAATATGAAATTTTATCAAAATGAACTGAAAAATTTAACTCCACCAAGCCATTGCCAGTTGTTATTTATTCATATGGATTAAAATGTAGTCACACAGAACACGTAACTCCGCGGATTATCAAATTAAAACACGTCCGTCCACACCAAAGATTCGTTCTGAGACATTATGCACCGCCGCTAAAAGTCGCCGCCATCCTCTAATAGAGCGACTTTACTAAAAATTAGGTAAGTAAATAGTAAGTCATTACAGACAATTAGGTGAGTAATAGTAAGTCATTACAGAAAATTAGTAAGTAATAGTGAGTCAATGTGGCATATAAAGTAATTATTTCATCTCATGACAGCTCATTTCTCTATGAATCGTTATGCTTCTACGCTTAAAAATTTCATTTGACCAATTTTTGCACATAATTTATGCACTAAAGCACCGAGCATATATCACAAGCGTAATCCTTTCAGCACATAGTCTAACGGTCACTACGCACAAGATTACGTTCTCTGTCAATCAACTAATGGCTAAACATCATTTTGATACTAAAATAGAGGTAATTAAATCTTTTCCCAAAAAGATTTCAGGTCATAACATCACGGAAATGTGTTCAATGACATTGACTCAAAATGTGAAATGCACGCATTTCATGCGTAAAATATTATGGAATCGACAATTTATTATATTATTTACATTTAAAATGACTTAAGACCTCAGAGAAAATTTCCCTACGGTATATTTCACTGGTTTCATGCAAATGCAAAACACAAATCTTAGGAGGCCAGAGTAGTTAAAGTGAAAGATTGTCCTACACTAAATTATTTAGAAATGTGAAATGTTATCAAGGAGAATCAAAAAGTTCAACTTCATCAAGCTATTTTCAGATGTTTAAGCGCTGTTAGAAGTCTATAGGGACCATAGGGAACTTAATAATCACAGAGTGTACCTTACCTTCATGAAGAAAATTACGTTTGTGAAAGTAAGATGTACAACAATGACTGTTCATTTTCCATGATTCCATGATTCCATGATTGGAATTTTCATGATTTCCATGATTAGAATTCCCGAAGAAGAGTTGGTCATCTTTGGACTTTGATAAAATGTTATCGCATATCATATCTCTGCATCCCTAAAATCCCGAGTGAAGAGATATATTTCAATTCCATTTTACAAGTGGTAGAGATACTCGAGCAAGATAAACGAGAAAATTGGAGTCAATTGATACCATTTAATTTGAAAAGTCAACCCTAATATGTTTAAAGAAAAATTCACTGATGAAGAGAGAACAGAAGATTTTTAGTGGTGCAAGAATGTGATGGAATTTTATGGATTTTTAATTATATTACGGAGGGCAGCAAATATTATTATTTTGACTTCTTCTGCATTACTTTACGACGACTAGCAAGAGAAGCTTAGATATTCCGAAGTGTTGAGCGGTGGGGAGAGGGAGAGAGGGGAAGACAGACGTGCGTCCTACCTGTATGCGTTCTCTGGTGGGCCTTGAGATGCGAGCTCTTTGTGTAGACCTTTTTGCAGCCCGGGAACTGGCACTTGTGTATCCTGCGCTTCGAATCCGGTGAGTGGTCGTGCCTCGAAGAGTGCCTCCCCGATCCTCCGCCCGCGCTCACCGCCGCCGCTCCTCCGACCGCACCCGATGCCGACGACGGCGGCGTCATCGGCTGCTGCTGCGCCGCGCCCCCCTGCGGCGATGGCTGCGAGAAGTGCGCCCCGGACGTCGTCGCCGCCCCTGACGCCGCCACCGCCACCCTCGCCACCGAAGAAGACGGCGAAGACGTCGAAGACGGCGAAGAAGAAGCGGAAGACCCGGAGCCGCCCCTTGGGGCCAGCCTCGACACGGGCCCGCCCCGGCCGCCGACCACCGCCGCCCGGGCCGGCCCCGACGAGGTGGAGGAGGACACGGCCCCCGCCCCCACCACGCTGCCCCCGCTGCTGCAGTGGCTACTGGTACTACTGTTGCTACTGCTGGACCCGTGGCTGCTGGGACCCGATTCCGGGCTGGAGGGCGGTGTCAGCGTCGACACCGTGTTCCCGCCCCCGCCACCCCCGGGCCTCCCCGAGGACGAGGTAGCCGCCACCAGCCTCAACTGCAGCGGGTCGCCCCCGGCCATCGCCGCGGCCCCGCCCTTGCTCCCGTCCTCATCGTCATCCTCCTCTAAGGCCGCCCCACCCGCGACCACATCGTCGTCCAGGGCCTCGTCCTCGTCATCCCCGCAGCAGGCGGGGTCCCCGGTTGCCGGGACCCTCGCCGCATCCCCTTCTATCCTCCGGCGGTCCAGAGAGATGGACCCCGAGGTCGTGGTGACGGTCACCCCCAACCCGAGGATGTCCCTCAGGGGCCTCTGGCCCCAGTTCCCGCTGCTCCCGGACGAGGCGGAGCTCAGGCTGACCGAGTCCAGTTGTCTGTCGCTGAGGTTGAGGTCTTCCAAACTGAGGCGGTCGTCTTCGTCAGCGCTGGCCGCTTCCATCTTGATCACGGGAGGGTTGTTATTGTTGAGGGCGCAGTTGCCGGCGTTGGTGCTGCCGACCATGACCTGCGCCGCGGTGCCGTTGCGGGGTGCCCACGTGACCCTGGAGGACACGGCCATCGTGGTGGCCTGGTTGGGCGCGCCGCACACGTTCCAGGGCGTTTCCAGGTCGGTGGGGAGCTTCTTGTAGGACTGAAGCTTGGGCTCGTCTTTGAGGTACCTCTCCATCTCGTAGCATGTCTGCAAACAAAAAATTATTATAATGTCAGCATTGGAAAATTTATTACAAAAATGATAGTATCCTCTAAGTTAAAATATATCATATTAAATCGCGAGACTCAGAGGGACAAAGAGCATAATTTTAGTGCCGCACGTCATCTGTTGGTCCGATAGAAGTGATTAGGCGAAAAAGATACATTGCCGAGCAGATAAAGGGTAGACGAAGATTATTGAGATGACGGATGTACCCACGCTTCGACCAGAATTGGTCCGAATAGGTCCCTCCATGGGTCAATTTGGTGGTCCCTGATTCGATGACGTACTCCGGCAGACCGCACGGCGTCTACCCGTAAAAGGGAGTCGGGGGATACCTAATCCCAATTTTTTGGGCAACGGGCTCCTCCGGTTCTCAAAAGATGTGTGCGGTAAGTCTTCGCAAAAGCGAGACTGACGGGAACTCGTCTTACGTTGTTGGGGTAACCCATCAGATACGAGCACTGCGGGGAGGCGGAGGCCCATTGTCGTCCTTTTGACGTCAATCCGCCTCGTGGTATCGGCCTCGCAGGGGTTGTGGTTCGCTAAACTTCCCTTCCTTTTCCTTACCCCTTTCCCACTACCCCCCAAGCTTGGTGATAAGCGAGAGCTTCCGGCCGAGCGGGGAGGTTTTTAGCCCGCGGGGAGACCCGTAACACTTGCTGAGCAGATAAGTGCAAAGATTTGTTCTTAACACACACAATAATTGGCTATAATAAAAACTGAGCTCCTCTCAAAACACACAACCCTACCGATAGAGCGCTCATTCACCTCCCTACAACCTTTTACTTTGCACCATTCCACGGTTGATATCGTAATATACGGAGGCTCGCAGGGTAGTATGTGGATGTGATTCGGTGCAACGACTTTAGGATTAAAATCATGGAACCATATTTTAGCATAGTACACTTCTCATTTTTCCATAATCTTCTTCAGACATGAAATATAAGGAAAGGCATATTTATCATATTACTTCTTAAAATGTAAACTAAAATTCTAAAATTCACAACTACACATTGATAGTTTTCAATGTAGAAACGAATCTTGCGATATATCGGGAGATATCAATGTGCGTAATGACCATACGCCACACACCTATAACCATGCCTGCTCCTCAGCTTCCTAAACACACTACGTTACAATCAGGCAATGACCTGCAACGGTGGAAACGACATTTCTCTGTCTGTGCAATCTTAAAGCAGCATTGGACTCGGCTCACATATAGAGATCATTCGTCCAAATTCTTCAGTCTGCAAGAGCCAGACACCAAGGGTAAAATTGAATTGAAGATCATTTCAATTCGTCAATGCTATCCATACGTTTCACCAATCCATGTAACTGCACACTGCGAGCGATTTTTAATCTTGTGAATGCAGATAATTTCACGTAAGTACAAAAAAGTTTACGAAATTAAAAACTGCTCCCAAAGGATGGTTATCAGACGACCGTCATGCTAGAATAAGATTCTATTTGCGTTTCCTCCGTTAGAAGATTTAGAATAATCTTCAGTTCACTCGTTTGTTACTCTCTTCTTGAATTTATGATTCACTGAACGATAGATCCTAAGATTCGTTGACTGTAGCCTTCCATTATTCCATATCTAATGCGAGATCCTATCCTTCTCGGTAGTTATTCCTGTGTACTTTATTCTTTATTTTTCCTAAATATTCATCCCTTGGCCTTCCTTTTGAAACTTTTCCATCTATTTTTCCTTCAATTATATTCCTCACAGACCCATTGTGCCTCAGGGTGTTCCCTAGCCAAGCATTTCCTTTAGTTTTTTATACGGTCTTATTCTCCTCTGAATACGTTTCCATTTATTGTTCCATCCGTCCACTTGATCTTCAGCATACTCCTCAAGCAATGGTTTTCCAAAGCTTTAAGTCTTTTCTGGTCTTGAATAACATATTGAGCGTGAAATAAATGTTAGCAGTCGATAAGCCTAAAACTAATGTTCGTACTTAAGTATATGAACACGAAGTTCTGCTTACTCGAGTAACATTGACTTCCACCTAGTCCCGCATCCTGAGTGTGGGACTAGGTGGAAGTCAATGTTAGTCAATGAAGTAGATGAGAGGATGCATCATCCGTAGTAACATTCTGACGTTCTTGCACACCACCACTCATTTCCCCTTGGATTGGAGCTAAGTCTCCTCATCAAAGCATCCCCAAAAAGAGGACATTCAAGCCTTTAGATCGTCGCGAGACAGGAAGAGGGAAATGGTGATGACACTGAGGAATTGAGGAGGGATTGGAAGAGAGTGTGAGACACGGGGGAGAGGAGAGAGGAAAATTTAAAGGTAACAAATAAGCGTAGGAGGAGAGCACATGTGGAGAGAGGGAGGGAGAATGGTTCCAAACTCCCAACACCCTATCAAATCCCAGCACCTCCTGCCACACTTCGCTCCACTTACGAGGGCTAATTCAAGAATAACATCTCGACGCGGGAAATCGCGAGGCGCGCGATAATCTCATAAGAGGATTGCATCGCCGCCACGACTTCAGATAAGCACTATTCCTTCCCATCCTCCTCCACTCCACGCGTCACACAATCCCTATTCACCCCATCTCAAAATCAGACCCGAAAACACTGCATCTTCCCCCATGCGCCCCCCTCCCCTCCCCCTGTTTCCAACCAAACTTGTTTTCGTCGCTCGACGAGACGCTAGAGACTAAGGGAATCCCCTCCGGTGACTTGGCCCGCGCGCCGCCAAAACCCACCCACACGCCGCCTCTCAATCGCTCAAAGTCTAGCTCATTCCTATATCGACTAATTTGCCAGCCGTGGCAAGCAATCATCGCGGCAGGGAGACGCGAGTCTTGCTCCTCTGCTGACGCACGGATAACCTGGAAACATGTATCGACGCATGAGTTGAAGATGCACTGACTCGGCGCCTTATATTCCCATCATCGCGTGTTATTACAAGCAACCAGAACTGCGTTAGTAGCTTTCAGTGCAGTGCTACAAACCGGATTTCAGTTGTTCAAGGACTTATATCATGGGCAGAAAGTTTAAAATACTCTTCTACAAACGCAATTTGAACATTTGTCCGAAGGTTTTCACGGCGTTAAGCAAGTCGGGAGTGTTTCCGCGTGCGATAATTTTTCGGTCAACATATTTTCCTGCCAACTTCCTGGCGTCAGAAGTTGCAATCTAACGTAGCCAGCAGGATGTCTAGAGAAACTTGTTTCAATAGGACTACACGTGGATAAACAGCTGAAAACAGACAGTCACCATTTTCTTATGTTAAAAGCCAATAGTGATTGAAAGGAAACATTTTTTTAACTGAAAAACTATTTTTAAAAAGACTTTAATCAATTGGTTGTTAGTCAAATGTGCATACTAAGGTATCAAAAACGGGCTCATGCCTCAATATCTCCGCTGGAAACAAAAATTTATGATTGGTCAGGGTAAAAAGAAACAAATAGGAATTCATTGGATTTTTTTGACAGTTATGACACCAATATTATTGAGTTGAAATGCTCATTCTCCCTCGAGTTTTTCTCCGAGGTTTTGGTAATTCTTACGGTCGGGTCCCTACGGGACAAACAAAGATAATTGCTTAAAAACAGGATAAATTAGTTTCGTGCCCTCTTTTATGTAAACTGAATGTTCTCCTCTTTGTTTTGCTCTAAGTACCTTACAGAAGATAAGAGTATTGTACGAATTCTTCCCTTCATGTCGTAAAGACAATTTCCAGGAAAATGAGTGTATTCAGGAAGAATACAGAAGAATAGATCTAAGTTTAGATTCCCTAGTCATACCTTCACCCATTTATATCATAAATTAGCAGGTACTGTAATTACAATTATCACATTACTGTATTGATTATTATGCATTTCCTAAAGAAAACTGTAACAATGTACCCGTGAAAGTTTAAACAGCAATATAATATAATATTGAATGACATCACTGGATAAATGAACTTCTAGATTAATAAGCCAGGTAATTCTGCATTTCCTTCCTTGCTACTTGCTTGGAATCAGAGGGGTACCTAGTATCTCTATTCACGGCCAATCCAGACTAAAGGCATACTCATCCCATCCTGATTCCCAATAACTCAACGCTGCCAATGCTCCTTATTCAATTCCTCTCTACGTAACGACATTTTAGTCGAGATAGATGCTCCGCGTTGCAAGCAACTACACACCAACACTCACGAGAACAACTCTCTTTGATCTCTCCCTCGGCAACCCATAGCGATAGAAACCGCGCCTCCTATACACTGAATGTTTAAAGCACATGTGCTACGTGCACGCACACACGTTCTATTCCCTCGAGTGAGTTCCCGTCTCTCTCTCTCTCTCCTTCGATGACAAATTAGTAAGTCGAGGCAGCAGTGGCGGCGCCGAGCGCACACGGACGACGCGTCGGTCGCGTGTTTTGTCACGTAAGAGTGCCTCTCTGAAGCCACCTCCTTCCGCTCTGTAACACGATGGCAGGCATAGGTGGGGGGGCACAAGACGGCGCGAAGCCTTGACTCGAAACATACTCGGTCCGAGTATGTACTCACCTATATATACTCGTCGACGCCACTCTTGCATGAGAAACGGATCCGGGCTCATGGAAGACTCCTCGTTCACACGCACTGCGCGGCGACAGAAGAGACGAATCCTCTTTGGAGGCGCCTGATGGCGGAATAACGGAGAGAGGAGGAGAACGATGATGGGAGGAAGAGTGGAGTCGGTTGGCTCGGGAGGGCGACGACGCTGGGATAGGAGTTTTGCTGCGGATGAATGTGTGTAGCGATATGTCGCAGAGGGTGATGGGGTGTGAATGTGTGTTCCGACCGCCCGCAGTTACAAACTGAACGAAAATAAGCATCGCCTGAGCCGTCTGATTCCGGGCATGATGCCAGACGAGGACTTCTCTACCATTCAAGCCTCGCGCGAAAGAGAAAAATCTCGAAATAAGAGCAGGGTACACTACAAGTCTACCATCCACCGGAGATGCAGATTAAATCATTGAGCACAGATTTACGCGGAAGAATTTACAAAATGGCACAGATTTTACGTTTCCATGTAAGTAAACACCAAATACTGTTTGTAGAAGTAATTATAAAACCTGAAAAATTAGGAAGGATCCGAATTTTAAATATTAATTACGTTGTGTATGCAACTAACCAATTTTGAAATTGCAAGAATATGACACCTCTTACACATGCCAGAATAGGTTGATTCAGAAATTGCTCTTAGAGTTCTTCAGAAGAGCTTGCCAAAAAATAAAACCCTGCTCTTGCAGTTCTGCATCCTAATGCTCCATTGTCATATTATCTATTAGATTATAATATCATTCTTACACCCTCCTTTTGGCGTCATGGTAGCATAACACTCCATTTTTTGAGCAAAACTAATGTATTCTATTAATTTGACTAGTTACAATGAGCTAAAAATTTCTAGCAACGCAAAAAGAAAAAGAAAAAACTGTTAGACACAATATAGCCTTAAAATATGGTTCACCAAGAAAAAAAGCTTGAAAGAAAGACACGATTAGCCTTACTGTTCAGGAATAAGTCGAAACTAAATGCGTAAAATGATAAGTAGATAAAATTTCGGTAACTGACTTAGAAACCATCCATTTTTGCGCGGCAAGAAATTAAAGAAACGTGGTCAAATTTAAATTTCAGAGCAGTCTTATAGTTTTAGATGCCAAGATCCTCCAGTACCCAGCGACATGGATCAAATTTTCAGTCGTATTCTTGGTAAAAAAAATATAATGACATTTGCCAAGCATCACATAAAATAAATATTCGGTCGCCAAACGCTTAGGAACGACTGATCTTCTACGGTGAGAGTAGTGCATTTCTTTAATGTGTACTTGGCCCGAGCCATTGTGGCGGTGATATTTGAGCAAGGTTTAGTGTTTTTTCCCCGCAGCACAGCATGTGACCCAAAGTGAATGGACAGAGGAAATGGAGCCATCCAACAAACATGCGGAAGAAGGAAAGGATATAAAAGTGTTACTCCGTATATATTCATGAGAGCCGCGACGGACACCCTGAGGTACCCCACACGTAAGCTCGCCGAGAGGGGTGGTGAGGAGGGAGGCAGTGAGGGCCCGTGGGAGCGATTCGAAAGCCGCAGCGGAGGTATATGAAAGACCGAGGGGCGGCTCCATTCCGAAACGGCCTTCTACACCACCCGCCACACACCCTCGCGCACGTTCCCTTCCCACCCCACACCCTCTCCTCCCACGGCTTCCCGCACCTCACAGCGGTCACTATCCTCCCCCCCTTCCTCAATTCACTTTTTACACTTTTTTACATCTTTCTGCCGTAAACAACGCAAGCAGCCTCGACCGTATCCCGAGCTATACTATTCGATACCTAACGTTTCGCATTCTCCGAACAAGGACATTGATCCACAGGCTGTATTTGTTCAACAATCCGATTCTGCGTAGGATTCATGCATATAAGTTACAGCTGAAACATGCTGGGAAAGAGCAGTATCGTCTTTTCGGTGGGTTTTATTTTTCACCACAGTGCAGCGTAAAAATGACGCCCTAAATTCGCCTCATCACAAAACTGTGCGAAACACTTGGCAGCGGCCTAATACCCAATCCGGAGGGAAATCCGAAAAAAATTCACATTTGTACTAAAAAATTGCTACTTTTAGGATCATTCAAAGACTTTTCAAGAAGAGCATAATATGTCCCAAAAAGTTCGAATAATGAGTGGAGTACCTATAAGAATAAAAGAGATTGTTTCCATTCAAGTGAGCTTCCTACAGTTTGACATCATATATGATATCTTAATATGCCATATCGTATTTTGTATTACATTCATTTTCACGCAAACAGCAGCAGAAGACACAGGCCCCATTCATTCCCTTATTTCCGCGCCATAACAAATGTGAAATCCTTCCCACTCCCAAAAAAATATCTTATCACCTGGCATCCTCCTCTCCTCTCAACTGCGGTATACTTTGCTCCCCTAATGCATTTTGAGTTCCACAGGAAGGAGGAGCAGAGACATCTCAATAAAACATCAATAAAAACAGTCCCTATAGCATTGGTAATATATCTAGAGAGTAGTACATCTTTTTAGAATTTTCCCTCCAGATAAGGACTAACTGGTTCTGGCTGATGCACCAACAATCGAAGTTACATATGCTTCTATAGGGGACAGTGTCTTATATCTGCATACTACCCTATGAGACGCGCGGACAAGTGGCAGGTGTTAGGACACCAGCCGTGTAAAGGTGTAAAAAAAAGAGGTTTCTGGAGGTGAAATTGTGAAGTGTTTTATGGGAGAGTTTTCACAGGAGTTCCGGTTTTATTATAGTCACTTACTGTACGTGGCAAGATCCAAGATTTGTCTATTCTGATTTGTCTATCCTGATTTTTCCTATATATGTATTCGGCAATGTATCTCTCTTATTTGATCGCATCTGTCGGACCTAGAGATGTAGTGTGGCGTCAAAATGATATCCTCTGTTCGCCCTGAAACACACCTGTTCTGAATTCCTCAACAACGCTAAGTCTATGGTGCAGTCTCCGAGTCTCTAATGGCTCCAAACCTAATCCCTCTATGAGCTGAGAGACACTTAATGTTCGTTTGTAGCTGTTTTTAACAAAGCGCGCAGCTTTTATTTGTATTTTATTTATTTCTTTGGTTAAATATTTCTGTCCAGGGTCCCAAAAGCTAGCAGCGTGTTCGAGGTGGAGTCTAACCTGGGCAAAGTAGCACCTTTCTTTTACTTGTTCATCCAAGGACCTTCCAATTATATGCTTGATAAATCCTAGTTCTTTTTTAACGCTGTCATACATATGGTTTGAATTTGTGTTCTCCAATATATATATAAATTTACGGTAATTCCAGTGCATTTGACTTTTTTGAAGACTTAATATTTACTCCACAAACAGTGTAGACATGGCAGTGGTGTGATAACTTCCGTAAGAAGCGTACTGTTTTGCATATAATAATATTTAGTTCTAGCCCCCACTCCTGGAACCACGAATGAACGTTGCTTAGGTTCGACGATAGGACTTCTGAGTCTGAGTCTTGGCTAATTTTCAGATAGATGACCGTATCGTCTGCAAATAATATTAGTTTACTGCTAACTCGAGAACGTAGATCATTTATATAAATTATGAACAAGAGAGGGCTGATCCCGCTTCCTTGTGGAAAAACGGATATGTCACAAACCATATCAGAGCTAATACCATCAATAACTACTTACTTGTTGTTTGCAATCACTGAGAAAATCCCGAATCCAAGTCACTAGTTTTTCATTTACTCCGCATGATTGCAATTTGTATCTAAGAAAACCAGTCGAATACTTTCTTAAAATCAAGAAGTCTCGCGCCAACTTGATTTTTAGATTCGCCTAATTTTAGGATGCCATGAAGAAAGAGCGCAAGCTGTACTTTGCAGGATTTGCCCTTACGGAAACCATGCTGACTGCTATGTAAGGAGTTACGATTAACCAGGATATTACTAACGATAATACGTTCGAAGATCTTGCATAGAATTGATGTTAACAATATAGGCCGGTCATTTCCTCGTTCATGTTTGTTTCTTTTCTAAAGTAGTGAAATAGAATAAAAGCTCAAACGATTTCGTACTGTCTACTAGTTTTTATTTCACCTCTTGCTACACGTGTTTCAACTGAACAACAGTCATCCTCAGGCAAGACAAATACAACATAAACAGATATGGGCTTATATAATACGTGAAACACCGTGTTTGCGTCACACTGTGAAAGGATAGAAGGACAAGTGGGAGAAAATGGAAAAGGGGAGGGGGGGTGGTGTGAGGAGAGAGGGTGGTTTGTTGGAGGAGGTAAAGTTATTCAACAATGGAGTCAAAAATCGGAGAATGACAGACAAATTCATTAAACGAGAACGAATTTGTCTGTCATTCTCCGATTTTTGACTCCATTGTTGAATAACTTTACCTCCTCCAACAAACCACCCTCTCTCCTCACACCACCCCCCCTCCCCTTTTCCATTTTCTCCCACTTGTCCTTCTATCCTTTCACAGTGTGACGCAAACACGGTGTTTCACGTATTATATAAGCCCATATCTGTTTATGTTGTATTTGTCTTGCCTGAGGATGACTGTTGTTCAGTTGAAACACGTGTAGCAAGAGGTGAAATAAAAACTAGTAGACAGTACGAAATCGTTTGAGCTTTTATTCAATATGCTGTTCTACAATATCTCGCCTGAGAAAGTGGAGTTTAGTGAAATAGACTTTGGCTATTTTCCATTCTTGGGGCACTTTGCCATCGGATAATGATTAGTTTAATATGATTTATAAGAATGGTGCAATCTGTGGCGCTGACTCCTTGAGAACGCGAGCAGGTTATCCTCCTGTACTTGGAGACTTGTTACATTTCATCGAACACAGTTGTTTAGTTATTCCAAAACGTTGAATAATTATTTCAGCCATTGACTTATTAAAGTCAGTTATGTCTAAATTATGAACTGTGTCATCTTTAGTGCATGAAATTTCGAAGTAGTGGTTTAATAAGTTGACTTTGTCTTAACTGATGGTGACTACTCCGCCGTTTGTGTCCAAATAAGACTACTGTCAAAGATTCACCCTGGAGCTCTCTTGCGTAAGACCTGAATGACCTGGGGTTTTCATCTATTAATTCACCTAAGATTTTTTTAAGTTTCGTCAAGTATAACGAATTATTGTCTTCATTTTTCACCGTTGAGCAACATAAATTTCTTTCGCCACAATTTCCGTTACCTTAACAGACTTAATAGAATTTCTACTCAAGTTGCGTAATTGCAACTGTCTCTTGAGTGCCTTAACCACCACCACTTAAAAACCACCTTACTTGGTGGTTATACCAATGAGGTTTTTTACTCTCAAGTTTCAACTTGTGTGTAATATGTTCATCAACTCCTTTCGCAATCCGAAAATCTTCCAAAAAATATCTCCATTATACTTTGGTGCACTAGTCTTTTGTTTTAGCGACAAATCTCGTGAATGAAGCTCCTACGAGTAACACCTCTCCAATTTTGAGGAGATGGCATTTTTCTAATAAGTAGACTTTATGTTAAGGCTTTACAGAGGACTCTACTGCTATTTTTAAGGTCTTCAAAAGTACTTTGTGATCGTTATTGCCTTCGAGAATACCTATGTGTCTAATCATTGCAGGGCAATTGACAGCTAAAAGATCTAATATTTTATTACCTCACGTAGGTTTTTATACACTTGAGTATGAGAGTGGTGAGAATGTGTATTGAGTAAGGCCTCGCTTATGTCACGCTTTCATGAACTTGCTTTTACGCTATTGGTTTTTCAACTAATAGCCGGGAGGTTGAAATTTCCACCGGTCATAGTCACGCTTTTGTTATTTCTCGAGGTAACTGATGATAATTGAGTTTCTAATTGGTACATATCGTCTAATTTGGAATCTGGTGGTCAATAAAATGAATATTTATGTTTATTTCTATTTCTTTCGTTTAATAGTACACCAAATGCTCTATATTTAATTGTCATCTATTATGTGTGCGGTAATATTCAATTATGAGTTAACTGCTAAGAATACTCCACCGCCAGTTCCATCCGGACCACATCTATAGATTTTACATCCTGTTAGGAAAAAAAACGTAATCACTAATATCCTATTTGAGCAAGGTCTCTGTCCTAGTTACTTTATCGACGTTTTCAAATATATGCGGTGTTTGAATGCAAGAAAAAGAGCAAAATCAATGTTTGAACGCAAGAAAAAGAGCAAAATCAATGTTTGAATGCAAGAAAAAGAGAAAAATCAATATATGCACAATTGGTAGCACAACTTCGGTCACAATTAGCTACATACTGGCAAATTGAATTTGGCCGTTAAATACAATAACAATAAAACGAGAGAGGAGCATATCTTCTTGCAAAGAAGGAAGGCATTGAAGCAGTGCAAACGTGTACAATGGTCGGAGCTACATCATTGTGTCGCATTTACACCAAAAACACATATCTTTGAGGATATCACGAAAATTTTTTAACAGAAAGCAAAAATAACCAGGAGAAGAGAGAATATATCATTGTTACTCGAAATGCGAGCCGTGCCCGCTGTCTGAAACCTGCACAGGGTAAATCCTCACCCTGTTATTTCGTGAGTGACATTTACAGCTGTTTGAAAAATGAGAAAATCTGCCAGTAAGCTACAGAGGGTGCACGCTGAAGTCACGCCTCCCCTTTTATGAAACGCTCGCAAGTCACACGTGTGGAAGATCACCTTTTTGAGCCGTGGACGTGAGAACCAAAGTGCTTTATGAAACGAAAACCCCGCATGGTGCGTCTCTCTTCTCCTCCTCAATCGTATATACGTTAATAAAGAAGAAGCGGAGGAGAGGAAGAGGGAAAAGTCCATGGGGAGGAATGGGAGTAAAAGACGAAGACCGGTGCAGTTTGGAGGAATGGACGGAGCAATAAAATATACAAGCGGGAGTAACAGAGGAGTAGGCTGGCCAGCAGCGGGTTTTACTGTATGCAGCGTCGGCGAGAGAAAGGATTACGGCAAGCCAAGGATACGGAGCGCGGACACAGTGGGGGAGATGACTACCCAAGGTGTGGGGAGGGTTTTTAAATGGGACATATATTGATAAAATGGTACCAAAAAGGAATAAATAATACCCTCATGGGAGGTATAGACCCTGAAAACACAAAAAAAGCGAGTAAAGAAGGAAGAAGGGAAAAGCTTCCAGCTATTCCCATCGTTCTACTCATACACCCATGAATTCATTCACGCCCATCAAACAGCTTCCTTCCTTCCAAAGGAAATTTAGAGACAAATATCTTGCTGCAAGCAGTGCCAAAAAAATTAGCTACGTCTCACTGACTTTCTTCTCACCTTCGACATTCAACACAATTTTATCGTTTCTCCAAGAACCTTGACGACATAATTATTGGATAGATTTTTGGACATAACAGCCTTCCATGAGAAAAATTTTGGAAGGCAAAGTAAATAGATAGAGTTACAGAGGAAGACTAAGAATGGAATACATCAAGCATATTTTGAAAAACATAAAAAAATCATTACGTGTGGAAGAAACTGTTGTCAGAGTGGAGAGTGAAGTAGACAGACACTGCAAACTAATTTTAGGGCCGATGACAACTTATGTCCATAGGACCTCGTCGTGACTATACTTTTGTAAAGCAACAATCAAAAATTTTAGAATTACAGAAGTCAAACATTCGAGACGTTCAAGGCTCGACGATTTTGATTTCTGCCAGTTCTTTACATGTACTTTCGAATCCCAATACGGAAGATATTCATATCCCTTAGATACTCCTTGTCTCAAGTAAAGATTTTCTCAGAATATTCCACACTCTGACTTCATTCCCTTCCCAACGAAATCTACTTTTATTCATCGCATTATTTTCTCATCTATGAATTCGGCTATTCCAACAAAGCATTCTTCTTTTATCAAGTTGGATCATTGGAATTAATTATTAGTACATTTGCTAAAAATTAAATTTTACCAAGGTGAGTACTGTGCACGTAATAGTGTTTTCCTGCCAGAGTAAATACCAGTTGGTGTGTTTGCTAATTTACTCTTAGAATTAGACTTAAATACTACAAACTTTGGAGATCTTCAGTCGTGTTTGAAGTCGTTGTAAGCCTGTTTGAATTCCCACCAAGGGTGATTCGTTGTTCTTTTATTGAGTAAGTCAAATTTGTGATAAGTAAGTCAAATTGTGTGACTGCCCCACGTGTTCCGGTGCCGTGGGAAGTCAGTCAGCTGTTGGTCGCCATATAGTACGGTTATGTTTGAGAGTGCTCCTTTTTGTTTTGTGATAAAATTATCAATCTGACGTTTTGTATCTTCATTATCGTGATCCGCCTGGTCCTTCGGAACATTTTACCAGTACCCATCGCGTACATTTTGGTCCTTCGGGCCGGATTTATCATCTTTGCCGGATTTATCATCGCCGGATTTATCTACGTCGGATCTATCTTTGCCGGATCTATCTTTGCCGGATTTATCTTTGGCGGATTAATCTTCACCAGATTATCGGTCCCGGTTTCTCGTTAACGGAGTTGTTAGCGAATCTTTGGCTGATCAATTTTTCATATAATTATCGGTTATCGGAGCAAAATCGTATCGTCGGACTAATGGAACGCATCAATGAAGTTCCACTGGTCCGCCCAATCTACCGTGAGGCGCTTGACGGAGGCACGAGAGGCAGCTCATCAAAGCAGTTCGGAGAAGAGAAAGTTGGAGAGGGAAGGAGTGCATCGTGTCGTCGTCTTCGCAACAGCTGATCCAACCCCGCTCGTACATTCATCGGACGTCTACGAAGACATCGCACATCGACAACAGAGGGCGTCTTTGGGGCTAACAGTCATCAGAAAACCAGTAAGATTGTTTCAATTTATCTATATAACGCCCAAGCTACTTAGCCAGTTCATCTAAGTTGAACATCTTATCGAGCTAATGTGGCTTAGCCTATAATGGACATCAAAGTGTTATATATTGTGAACTCAATTTTGCTTTTGTGCTTGAACTCAAGCAGAACTATCTAATCTGATTGACTGAGTGACATATCAAAATGGATGGGTTTTATGAAAAGCAAAAGACTTATCTAAGGAAAATTAATAATTCCTTCATAAACTTTAAAAAAGAAGGTGCTACAAAAATGAATCGTGGATCTTATAATGCTGAGGAAGTGTACTTACAACGAAAGGAACCATCATTAATCGAGGAAAAAATTCCTACTTTAAAGAGATGGCAATTGGTACAGCAAATGCTTCAGCATTATTGGCGACGCTGGTCGAGGGAGTACCTGCAATCTCTACAGCAACGACAGAAATGGGCAGCATCAACCCGAAACATCAAGGCTGGGGATCTTGTGATTGCCCGCAATGACAATATCCCACCAGCGCGTTGGCAACTAGCCAGAGTGATAAAAGTTCACCCGGGTGACGATGGACATGTCCGAGTTGTGACCATACAATCAGCAAATTCAGTGTTTAAAAGACCAGTGAATAATCTAATACTTTTACAATGACTATTGTAAGCTGAGTTTAAAATCTATTTGCATTTAAATATTTTTCTTATGTTTTGTAATGGTTCTCTTCTACGAAGAGAAGGTGGGCGGAATGTTTGAAGTCGTTGTAAGCCTGTTTGAATTCCCACCAAGGGTGATTCGTTGTTCTTTTATTGAGTAAGTCAAATTTGTGATAAGTAAGTCAAATTGTGTGACTGCCCCACGTGTTCCGGTGCCGTGGGAAGTCAGTCAGCTGTTGGTCGCCATATAGTACGGTTATGTTTGAGAGTGCTCCTTTTTGTTTTGTGATAAAATTATCAATCTGACGTTTTGTATCTTCATTATCGTGATCCGCCTGGTCCTTCGGAACATTTTACCAGTACCCATCGCGTACAAGTCGGAAACTCGATGCCTACGAAAATATTGCGTGGAGACAACGAAGTAAAATGCCAATCTGACACTGACTCAATGTAAGAGACCTCATCGAATTTGAATCATTACTTCAGAGAATACTAGGTCCATAGTAAATGAAATGGTGACCGACACACCGAAAAAACTCCGGAATCGAACGAAGACCTCACACCATGGATTTATTCCGTTTGTAAATTCCAGAAAGAAAAAGTCGTCATCGTCGGTCTGAGGATTAGTCACTCGACCAAGATGCTCTCGTTCCTCTTAACGAAAGAGAGTATTTCTCCATAATGCTTGAAATTCGAGCCTGGACCTTTTTCAAAAATCCTTTAAGCCACCGCATCCAACACAATACATGACCCAGGCTAGGAGTATGAAAAAACTTTTTCAAAATGCATACGTTTAATTTGGCTGGAGCATTTTTTTGCACAGATTTGCGTGTAACTTAGCATACGTTTTCTCATTAGCGATATCTATCGGGAAAATTGAAAAGAAAATTCATCATACATAATTGCATTTTTTGCGATTCAGGAGTATTTTAACACGTAGGCTTTTGGCCAATGATATATATTCCGTAATGATTCGATAACGTGTGTCAAGATTTTCTTATAAACGCAAAATAATACGCTCTTTGTTATTACAACTGCTACTAACAAGCATCATGGTGTCAGTATTCCAGTATAATTTTGCCTAAATTTTTAATAAAGAGCCAAATGAGTGACATATTAATAAGTAGATTAAAAATGATTTTTATCAAGTTATTTTAAAAATTATATAAATATATACTCAGCAACCCACGACCATCACTCCATCACCCTGAAGGGAGAGAAAGAATAACCTATACTTTACCGCTGGCACATTCTCAATCTTCACCCCGAATGCCCACAATTCATCCTATCTGGTGAGGGCGAGTTTAACGCTATCGGTTAACTCACCAAGAAATTATCGAGCATTCACGTTACGTTTAATTGAGCCTTTTCTGTTATCCCCAGCATAGGCATTCGACACAATGAACAGTGATTTTTGGTAAATATTGCGAAAATGTTGCTATGCACGAACATAACTCCATTAGCACAGTCATTCAGTATCATAAACTGTGGTGTAAGTACATGTGTTCCCTTTTCCGAAAAGTTGAGACAAAGGAAAAGGCGATTGAGTTTCTCCAAGAAAAAGGAATATTTTCCAAAGGAGATAAGATCAAAGATGACGTGACAATGAAATAATACTCCAAAAATGATTGATCAAGCGACTGAGTTTCTTTATGCCTGACTCATACATTGAACTGAAGTGGAATCATTGAGAATTGAAGTGGCGTCATCGGTGTTGGAAAGGAGATAACTTAAAACGTATTTTGAAAGACTTTGTTTCGTTTCCTCCAAAATGGAATTTATTATATACTTTGGTATTTACCTTGTTTGGCAGTATTTTTTAATCATTAATTACTTCATGGTCACTACTTATTGGTATTGATGCTGTTTTTGCATCAATTTTGATGCAGATTTTGACCCGAGATAAAAAAATGCAAAATCAAAGGTCTAATCCGACAATGAAAGAGGCGCTAAGGAGAATTGAACAGAAAAGACCCGCTTATTTTGCCGTCGTATGTTGGCATCACGTGACTCGAGGGGCTCGCGTGAGCGTCACGGCACAGATGGATAAGGAGCAGGAGGAGATCTGGCGGAGGGGTTAGAAGAGGTTTTCGACGCTCATATGCGGTGCAGTGCGGGAAATGGAAGTTCAAAAAGTTACACCAACAAATGAAAATGGGTGGGGAAACGGAAGAGAGGAAGGGAGGGAGAGGAAGAGAAGGGAGGAAGAGGGAGCTCCACCTGTGCTGCTCAGGCTCAACCAGACTCTTTACCCTCCGCCCTGCTCGCGGATGCTCGCCTAAACATCTCTCGGTCCATTCCGAAAGTGATGGGAGAGGAGAGATGGGGGCATCAAAATAAAGAGCGCTCTTGAGGGGGCGAGTGGGTGGAGGAGGAATTGAGATGGGTGGGCGGGGGGAGGAGCATTTTAAGGATGGGTGGGTGTGAGGTGCAGGAGGTAGAAAGCCGACGACGCTCCCGCCCTCATGTGGAGAAACAAGGAGTCACGCTGCCCGGTGAATGGTTCCCGGAAAG
The DNA here is from genome assembly GCA_963169105.1 of Ceriagrion tenellum. Lineage (NCBI taxonomy): Eukaryota > Metazoa > Arthropoda > Insecta > Odonata > Coenagrionidae > Ceriagrion > Ceriagrion tenellum. The sequence continues at coordinate 168,042,340 of OY720634.1, forward strand.
TAAGGGAAAAAAGTGCGCGCCAATCTCTTCTTCGCTTGCCCTGGCGAGGAAATGTGAGGAAACCGGGTGCTTTTCAACGTTGCTAGTGAAAATTTGCCATCACGCACAAGGATTATGTAAAGAAACTATGCAGACATTCCATTTATGTAGTTGAATTTCTCGCCCATCGGAAAATTTCAGTGTTGATTGGAACGATCTGGCCTGGCGAAATATTTCTGAACTCTGCCGGTAGCATTCTCATATACATGCATAATCATCACCGCCAAATGTTATGCTTCAAATTATCGAATTACTTCAGAATCGGTCTCTAAATCGAAAGCTTTTTGTCACAGAGAAATTAAAAATTTTGCAATGTGCATGTTTCATGTTTTTACTAAATAGCAACGAGCTTGGCAACAATCCCGGATGCCATTGCCAACGTTTTTCTGTTGTTTAGCACACATCTAATCTGCTTCCCATTTTTGTTTTGAAGTGCGCATGGTCCGTTCGATGAATGGAAGGAAAGTACTCTGTTGTGCTGCTAAGTCATCAGTGCGCCAGAGCAAACGGAAAGGTTCTCATTTATGAGGTGAAGGGGAGGATATTGGAGAGGACTGCGAGTTCCTGGCGTGTGAACGGTGCTGCATGATGGGCAGTCGGCAGAGGATTGCATCCTACGTCCTCCTCGAGGTTAATGGTTACAAAATTTCCGCGAAACCAACATTCTGGAGAAATAGTCGCATTCGTAGGTGAGGAATTTTTCATCAGGAATAAGCAAGTTGATTTCGGTTGCACTTATATTTACCGAGTAGTTCTCCGAGGCTATTTGTCCATATTTGGAGGAGCTGGGGATTTCTTCTCTCCGATATGATTGAAATTAATTTCTTAAATAAGCGTTTGTTTCATTTGCTCAATTTTTCAAGCGCCGGATTTTTTTGTTGGATTTTTATATCTATCACTCAACCCCCAGAGATCTGACAACGCTTTTCCTGGCGTAGTATTAGCATCTCTTTAAGTTGAGGAAGGAGAAACAGCCATCGCTATGGAGTAGGAGAATGAAGAGGAACGTCCCTCTGTTCACAATCTCCGGAACGGCTCCTTACAGTAAAAGTCCACCTGAGAGTCTTTTCTCACCCCATTCCCCTTTCTAACTCCCTCTCTCTCTCTCAGTCTTTCCACCATCCTTGCTCTTCTCCTCCTCCATCTCCCCGTACCCCGCTCCAAAGGGTGAGATGATTCGCGATTATGGCTCAGACCTCTTTTGGAGAGCGCGGTGAAACAGCGGCCGGCTTTTCCATTGAAACGACGAACTCGGGGTACACTTAAATTTTTCCCCAGGACTTTTGACCCGGGAAATCAGTTTCGTTTCTCTGCAGTTCTACCGCCCGTCTTGCAAGGGAGTAGTTTAACCACTCCCATGCGAGGGTGAGGGCTGCTTATCCAAAGCGCAGAATTTCCCACGAATACTTCTCGGGGGGAAAAAATGAAGTAGTAATGAAGCGTCACTCCGTATAAGTATTTAACTCTAGTATTTATATTAATTGGTATTGTCGAACCTGGTGGGAACGGCGATCAAGTCCTCACCTGCCAATCTAAGGGCCCCGGGATCGATTCCCCCCTGGGTGAAATATTTCACGCTAGGTTACGTGTGTATCTGTACGTCATTGTACACTTTTTGATGTCAATAAACCCGATAAAAAATGTCTGTCGTGCTGTTTTAGGTGTAATGGTTGATGAGGAGAAATACTTTCAACCTTACTACACAATTTTTTAAATTAAATAAAAATCGTTCTATCGGATAATGCAGTAACACTGTGAAACGCGTCGTACAAATACAAACTAGTGTAGAAAAGCACAAAGAATGTCACTTCATTTTGAATTATAACGAATTGATATTCAATTATTTTCAAGTAAACGAGGGTGTTTTTAATGGTAAGGGGCGTTGTCTTCCTTCTTATGCTTCATTTTAGTTTGCTTGGGCGAGAATTTTTCCTAGTCACAATGGAATTCATATTGTCATTTTATTTTTTTTTCATCAGCTGCAAGAAGCATGGCGCTAATATAAAAATATTTAATGCTGGAAAATGTACTTTTATATGACTGATATTCTCCATGATCTAATAAATATACCTAAATAACGCTTCAACTTGACTCATTTATTTCATGTCGTACGCTGATAACGTCTTCACCACAGAAGGTTTATTTTCAATTCTGTAAAAACCTATTGCGTTGAATAATTAATATATTCGTGCCAAATAGTCGCCAAAAACCATACAATGCAGGCGTTTGATATTTCTAATTTTAGAAATAAGTCTCTTTGTTGTGCATAAGCTTACCATTTCCCCAGGGAAACGGCGTCTACATCTTGGCCAATTTCTCTAAAACTAGAGCAGTAATGCGATTGATTCTTTGTATCATTAGGATTGAGGTATTTTTCTTTAAACTAAAGGCGAATTAATTGAAAAATTTGCGAAATGGTATCTCACTCAAACTCCCAACCTGAAATTTTGCAGTTACCGGCCGCGCTAGTCAATGCATCACTAAGTGTCCGACCAAGACAAGAGCGAAGGTGAAAGTTACTAATTTGCCTTGGAAAGAAATGAAAAGTAAAATTAAATTAAAGGTTGTACATTAGAGCAAGGGCCTCCCGTTAAGGGCTTTAGGGTCGCATGATTCCATTCCCTAATTGGCATAGGATGAGTTTACTGATTGGCTGTATTTTTATCAGTCAACCGTACTTCGGTCTTTTTATCAGTCAACTGTATCTTAGACAAACTCAAGGAAAAGGCAATCAACAGCGATATTAGTTCCTACATCTAATAATTAAAAATCCCATCATGATTGGGTTTCCAAAGTCATACCTTAATTTTCCTAGTCTTCTTTAACTTCGAAAAGAAGTCCCGAAAGCATTACGCTGTATGAAATACATGTATTGCAAAAACATTGTATGCACTGAATTTACATCATATCGCTTTAAAAGTACAGGCCATATTCTGGACTTAAATATTAAGTGAAACTTCGGTCAAATTGAATTTCTCAGAATATGTGAAATGCAAAATATTTAGGAAGATAAAATACTGACAATAAAATACCTTATTAATAAGCCGAACGGTCTTTGGTTCAAATGTTTTACCTTGATACAGCGAAGCTAGTATGATTCTCGCTGTAAATATATTTTACATTAAAATCACAGAGAAGTGCTTACTTTAAAATTTGAAGAAAATTACAATCTGAGAAAACAAGAGCACGACTGATCTGATTACTAATAGAATAACTTTTCAAGCATACATTGAACGCTCAACAATACAAAGTTACAACTATAATAGATAAAGTAGATTCACGAATCTGCCCATTAGTTTCGTCGTGTATATTTCACAGTTTATAAATTTCGAGAGAACTATTGTGTACAAAATTATTCATTGTCATAAACTCAGAGCACAAAAATTGCTAACATTCAGACTGTCCTTCACGTAGAGGCGCGAAGTATATTCTTTGCAAGAGATTTATGTTAGCATGATTGTAATATGAATTTACGACAGTGAGTGCATTAAATAATATCCAAGTCATTGAAAAAATACTTCTTCGTCATAGGTATATCAGAGCCTTCAGAATTACTCTTATATTTACATTTTTATTAGTATTTCAAATAAAGGAGACAGCAGTACAAAATCTACCCTATACGTATCTAATGCAAATATATTCACAAAAACGCCAGTCGTTAATGCTAATTTCATCGTTTCCCTAGCAAATAACCAGCGGAACGCGAACAAGCAAACGTGAGAATCATCTTTTTTCCAGGAATCGACACAAAATGCACGGGACCAAAAAGAGACATCAATCTCTATACACGCCAGGAGGTGAATTCTTTCTGGGGATGAAAACTTATTTATCGTTTCGCAACCAAACAGGCATAAAAATAAAAACAAGTTCCTGAGCAGTCTTATGTTTTCAGAAAACAACATCGAGAGAAAGAGGAACAGAAAAAAAATATCGACCGCCATGAAATAAAAATAAGGAATCAAAAGCAGTGAAACGGAGGAAAAAATAACTGGAAAAGCGCCGACGACTGAAGGGATAAAAAAGATGGAGACATGGAGACAAGCGCTTGAGAGGAAAATGAAAGGGAGCGATGGAGGAGCGAAAGAACAAAATAAAATGTCTTTCCTTTTCTATTCCTCGGCCTATTTCTTCCCGTGGCTCTATCCTTTCATTTCTACGCACCTCTATTTCACTCGCTCACGCCATTTTCCCCACTTCCAACTCCGCTCTACAATTCAAGAAAGAAATCAATTGCACGTAAAAGGCTTCCCTTCGGAACGGGCAAAACCTTTTGTGTGTGCGTCGACCGCCCGTCAATTTTTTTCCGTCTCCTTCCTTCCGCCCTAACTCCTTCCTATGTACCACCACTCACCTTCTCTCCCTATATTGCCCTCCTCCCCCGTATTCCCCACCCCCGTCCCTCCCTCCCCCCCAAAACAGACAAACCTCCACCCCCTCTCACTCCTCATTCGGACACCATTCCTCAGCGGAGCGAGAGAGAGAGAGATCGGATGTATTTGCGCGCCCGGCAGGAAATGACAGCCCGAGCAGGCCGTGTCAATGTCGATGCATGTTGAAGACATCCTTCCGCGGACCTGCCATCATTGTCACCCCATCCAACCATCCCATTTACTTTCGACCTTCCCACCTCTCTAAACTTCCGCCTATCCCACTACCCCTTCCGCCCCCCCCCCCAATCCCCACTCTCCCAGTTTCCCTCCCCATGATGGTAACGATAGGCGTGAAACAGCAAATATTGCAGAGCGACATACCTCGCCGGTGACAAAACCGTCCAAGTGCTGAGCCGGAGCTTCTCGCGGGTCGCCACGCCTGACCTTCCCTTTTCCAATTTCGACGTCAAAATATTGCGAACCGCTGAAAAGCTTTCAATCAATATATGTGTGTGTTTGTGTGCATGCGTGCCGTTTGTCGAATGATGGACTGACAAGAGACGGAAAATTCGTGTGAGTTTCCATGAACGTTTTTCTTTCGCAGAGTAATTGATATTTCAAGCGATTTAGCAAAAAAATCAAAATTCAGTTCTCGACAATTTTGATGAAGACTTCCGCCAGCCAATCACGAGCCACCTGGAGAGTACGACCAAGTATTTATAGCCGGCCAATTTCAACACTCGGCACTCAGTCCTCTGCTCTGAAGACGAAGAGCGAATGGCTCGTCGGTATCGGTCGGAGTGAAATGTCGGCCATGGAAAGCCTAACCCTGTACCATTCCCGAGATAACTTCATTAAATTCATCCACCGGGAAAGCCTACAATCTTTCCTTATTAATTTTACTTTTTTAATAATTTATTGTTAATCCTTCACTCTTTAACTTACTCTTAGAAACCGAAGTATATCTCCGACTTTCACTGCGCATCTTCAAAACACACACTTTGTTCTATATTTTAAATATAAATAATAGCATATTGGTGAATTAAAACCATTTACAAATGTCTCCCCGTTCTAAGAAAAACCGCTCTGTTTCTAGATTTAAGGCTTACTACCAAATTCTCTGCTCCCTGCCTAACCACTGGAGGTTAAAATTCGTCATTTGTCGTAATATAAATCTGCAAATTGAGTTGGGGTTTGATCAATAAAAATGCTGCTCAGGTGGATAAAAAACGTTTTTTGGATATAAGGTCCATTTACGAACATATTAATCATGATAAACGAAGAGATACTTGATCTCGAGTGAAAAAAGAGCTTATATATTTACGCGCTACTATTTGAGCCTTGTCATTCATTAATTATTAGTTGAATTGATTAATTGACTTCCCTCAGAAAGAGTAATTACTATTTTTCAGCACCTAACTTATAAACTAAATTTGACATGAAGCCTCAAGTGGTATAAATAATTAAGGATCTCTTACACTCTGACTACATATTAAAATTTAGTACACTTATGAGTTGCCTGCACATAGGAATTTCAATCGTTGGAGCTTGTTGAAACTCCAACAATTTGAGTGGGAGGCTGATAAAAATATGCGCTCAAGAGGAAGTTATAATCAATCTCATTATTGATAATGAAAATAAATTTGCTTGCTGGAGATGGACGAGAGCTTGGAGATGTACTTCATAAGCAATCGTGGAAGAAAGGATAGACAAGGAGGAATACAGACGAAGATCAAGAATAGAATGAAGGGAAAAACAACCACAATAGATGTCATTGCAGAAAATATGATGGAATCAACTCCTGCCACTGAGATGGCATAGTAGAAGATTGAAGCAAACGAGCCTTTGGATTCCTGACCGACGACGATGAATATTATGATGGCTGAGAAAGAAAGTTAGCATTTTAACGCTGGCGGCAGCTTGAGGACAATGCAAGGATAATCGGCGTAGGTCTACGAAACCACCAAGGACAAGAGTACACCAGGGAGTATCCAGTTATGGACCCGATATCCCTGGCCGTACTTCCAACACACAAAATCGTAGTACAACACTCTAGGTAAGTCTGTCAGGAAAAAATATCGCGTCATTCCCCTCAATTCAGTGCGGTGCCACTCAGAGCGTCTAATGCCGTTTCTTCTTCTCTATCTGCTGGGGCCCCTGCGTACCAGATCCTCCAAGCCCCCTGCCCCTCCCCTCACTGACCCCTCTCCATCTCCACTTCGACCTCCTTTCTAGCCTCCGACACACAATTTTCTCAATCAAACCTGTCTGCAGAAGGCATCCATTCCCTACAGGGTCCTTAGCGGAGAAGAAAATCCTCTTAGGCCGTCTCGAGGAGGTTCAGAGAGAGAAGAAGAGTGCAGGGGGTGAAGGAGGAGGGAGGGGTAGAGCAAGTAGTCTGCAGATGGACGAGGGTCATCGAGGGGCGAGGGGCCAGGGGGGAGGGGGAGGGAGGAGGAACAGGGGCAGCAGGAGGAGGAGAGAGGAGAAGGACGGGAGGAGAGGCAAAATGGGATGAAAAGAGGCTGGAAGACTGGAAAGAAGAGTTAAAACGATGGGAGTTATTTGGCCGCGATATAAAACTCCCTCTGCCGCTCCATCGTAAAGCAGAGCTGGTAAAACAAGTGAGTGCAGTAAAACGCAAAGGAGATGAGTAGCATGGTGAAGAGACAGGAGGAGTATTGTTCAGCACAAACAACATTTGCGTTGAAATCGGCTTATATAAAAATATATGCATATTTTAGTCTAGTAGCCGTTGGATTCTCACGAATCATTTTCATGCCATAGTTTCCAGATTTTTGGAACTAACAAGGTTAACTACAGTATAAGGTTTATTTGTTAAGGTACTTCCTTCTCAGGCAGCAGCACGATGAATACGAGTCATACAGCCAAATGAAACATAAGCATGATGGACCAACTTTTGAAGTAATGTGAGCTTCCCAAAGTTACGCTGAAATTTGTTCTGATGCTATAAACGTATACCTACCCTCAGCTTCGCAAATTATGTACGACGGTGAGATGCTTGTACTCCAACGCCTCGAGACAACTACGATGCTAAATTTTTTGCTCATCAAGCTCTAGGAAAAAAACTCCTGGCATATTTGGATGAAATGAAGTCTTAAACGGATTAAATATCATAAATAAACTAAACTCATGACAAGATAACAGAGGGTTAGTCTTCCTCAGCAAATTAATGCAGATAAGAGATGAATATTCACCGTACTCGAACACTCACCGTATCATGGCCCATCCACACAAGGAACAAATTTAGGTGTTTAAACAAAACTAAATATGAAATGAAATGAAAATAAATGAGGAATTATAATTGAGAGAGCGCAATTTCAAATAATGTCGAAGAAGGAAAGCAACGTACTTAGTTATTGAACAAGTCAAGGAACTGTTAGGCATTGAATCACCATGCTTTAGTCAGGGATAAAATTTGGACTAATCAAAGAAATATGCGTAAATTTTGTCAAAGAATTTAGTAATAGACCTTAGTCAGAGAAAAGGTGAACGACAAAGAGAACGATTTGTGGAAAACATACGGCGCAAACCCTCGCGGTGAAATGCGCGGGGATTGATGTACATCACATAAAAACTCCTAAGCACGGAGCTGATCCGAGGATTTGACTATCTCCATTGATCCAAAAAATACCACTGGTTATGATTACTGTCTTAGGGGAATTTTTGTTACAAACAATGATGAAAATAGATCTTGAAACGCGTACATTATAACTGTATTGCAACAGACTAGCATTAGCTAACTACAATTTTCTTCACAACAGTTCTCAAATTTATATAAAAAAGATACATAGCTAACAACACTTTTCTTAACGACAGTCCTAAATATTTAATCGGAAATAACTTAACAAAGACCACACTTAACACATGTAACACGACCCGGGTTTCAACGATTTATCGTCATTGTCATCTGATGATGACGATAAATCGTTGAAATCCGGGTCGCGTTACATGTGTTCAGTGTAGTCTTTGTAAAAGTTATTTTCGATTAAACATTTTAAAAATATGGAGTACCACAAAGTTACTGAAGAAAAGTTATAACAGTTATAGAATTTATTTAAAATAAAAATATATTCCTACATAATCGTAAGTAATTCAAGATTTGCAATTTAACTACCTCAGAAAAAATTTTGGAAATAAAACGGTAAAAACTGAAAATGTAATCCCTACAGTCGGGCAGGAGCACCACGGAACAGTGCTGCTGTTGCGGCAGTTTCCATTCACCATTTCGTAAGAGGTGGACTCCATTATTTTGGCTCTTACGTTCGGCGTCCTTAACGTTCATCTACCATGCAACTACATGTCAACATTCAACAGATGCCAGTCATTACTTCCGATTTCGGAAACAGACGAGCATTATTTGATTTGCATGAGTCCTCTCGAGATATGTTCTTCGACAAAGAGGGTCAATGGATAGTAAGCATGAAGTCGCAGACATGGAAGGAAGGTGTTTTTTTCTGTAGCCTGACAACTCGAATCCCTTATTTTTTTACGAGAATAAATCCCCTCGCGTAAAAGAGGTGGGTTCGAAGCAGACTGGTTTGAGTGTGGGTTAGACGGACCCAACCGCTTACTTGGCCGAAGACTTAAGTAGAAAAGATAACTCCGAATTCGGGGAACGTCTGGGGCTTCTCTTGCGGAGAAAAAGGACTTCAGCACTTCATACTTGACTTGTCCGAGCCTCACATTTTTTTTAGATCTCTTTCTTTCTTTCTCCGAAGGGCATTAAAAGGAGATCCTGGGGCTGCCGTGGGTGCAGCAAGGGGAGGCGATTGTCGGGGGGGGGGAGGTGGGCCGGGGGCAGAGGGCGGAAGGGATGGATGAAGCCCGGGGGCAGTTGGGGGCGCGCTCAAAGGCTCAAGAGGAATATTATTTTTTCTTGCTGTCCTCCCACTTGTGTCCGCTCGCACGGACTTGGTTGATTCAGGAGAGAAGGGATTTTCCAGTCCACGTGTGCGGGGGGAAATATTTTCTCAATGCTCACTCAGGTGTCATCTCTCAAGACAGGTTATGTTTTCATCGAAATGGCACCGATACAGAAGGATGTCGGGGAAGGCGAAATCAGGACGACATGACATATCCGATCAAAATCAATTTTCCCTGGACTTGAGTCTCCACAGGGCAGCTTCTCAATGAGTGATTCTGGCTCAGGGACAGCGCATTAAGGGAGAAAAGGTCAGTAAATTTCAATGCATTTTTTAAATATTTTCTTAATAACTACAAATAATAAATATAAACGAAGGTATCAACAAAAATTCATTCAAATGGATCTCTCTCTGAGGTAATAACAAAAATCAATTGTAAACATATTTTTTTTTAATCTAAATACCTAAATTGTAAACTGTATTTATTTTATGTACAATACAAATATTAGTTTTCATTGTAGCCCTGATGAAGCATAAATAAATATGCAAAACGTTGGCAAAAGAGAAACCGACTAAACATGAATTAATGACGTAAAAGCTCCAGCGAAATAACTTTATATTAATAACTACAGTAAGAATTTCAACTATGACTATAATGGAGCCATCTCTCAAGATAGGTTTATCTTTCACGGAGATTCCCGAGATGCATATGGATCGAGTGAAGACAATATCACTTTTTCTCGAATTTCAAAATCGGGATGAAATCAATACCCGTTCACTGAGTTCCCACTAAACCACTTCTATTTGGAAGTATCAGATTTGACGATGTGTATTAATCCCGAATATTCCAGTAATTTATCCTGAATCTGGTACTATGCACACCTATGACAAGATATGGGTTCATTGATATGTAAATTTGGCATGGACGATTCTAGTTATATAAATAGAACCAATGATCTATAACCATGCACATGTAACTCACTGCATCCAAGATATATCAAATTTGAAAGCAAGATAGATGAGCACCTAAAGTAGATTAACTATTGCTCTAAGAGTCAATTTTGACACTAAAACAAACCGTACGATTTCAGGGTGAATGATGTGGAATTTTTTCATGTAGGAAAAGATTAACTATGCAAATTCCACTTAGAAAGTTAAAGTCACTACCCGGATTATGTCATCAAGATGACATAATATGTTGACACCCGAGTCGTGCATTAAATTTTCTAAGTGGAATTTGCATAGTTATTCATTCCAACTTTGACACTAAAGTTTAAATACCGGTGAGATTGCAATATAAAATTGTTATCCGTCAACTACTTATGCAGCAATTTAGTGGACTGCTCCACTGAAAACGCACAAATCTCCTGAAATCGGCAAAAACAAAGGAGCCTTGCTCCTTCCGCGGTTCCGGTTCCACCCATGGTTGAAAAATAGAGTTGCTGATGACTGGCTCGGGATAAAGCTGAAAGAACAAAAAAGTGTTCGTGATTGGCCCTTTTCACGAAATGAAAGGGGCCATTAAGGGGCTTAGCTCCTTTCTATTGACCATGAATCACCCTCTCTGTGACCTAAGACGACGTCGCACAAAAAAATCAGAATAGATAAAAATTTGATTCTAACCTTTCCTAGATATTGGTGCAGTTGACAGAAATGAAGCCAAATTGTAAGCATATCGAATATCTTTTGGGGAAAATAATCACATGACCTAAGGATCCATGAGGACGGACTTTATTTAAATCATTCGATCGTGAAAAACTATTTACAACCCATGTCTTTCAAATTGAAATCTGTATATTTCAACTTCGCTTTGTGTACGCACGCGTCATTTTGACTTGAAAACGAATTATGAATGGCGCATGATGGAAAAGAACGCCTCGTCGCTGCTCTAGTATGTGGCTCAAATCGGTCAAGTGGGGGGGAGAGGGAAAGGAGGCTCTCACTACACACGGGAAGTAGGATCCTCTGATTTTATCCTATTTTCCCTCTTTCGGAGATCTCTTCCTGTTTGGATAGCGCGGAGGAATCAAATCAAGCCCCGCGGTCCCCATGAGAGCTTCCCGGAGGAGTACCGGAAGCGGAAAGACGAGGAACTAATGGAGGGGACGCAGCATCCCCGAGGCAGAGGCAGCCAATCGCTGCGAGGCCTTGGGACGCAATGGAATGGAGTAAGGGAGAAAAGAACGAGGAATGAGTCGTAAATTACTGGAAAGACTTAGCAAATGGCTTAAAAATTAGTTACACGATTCTGTGTGAGAAAAAATTCGACGGGATTGGGCCAAGAATTATCCGAGTAGAACCAGAAGATGTTCCTCAATAAAATCGAGGTTTTTATTTCCCAATCTCATTTATTCTCAACCGTAGTTTCGACGGCTACTGCCAATATACATGACTAGAAGTTTAAGTGAAGAGTACGAGTTCTACGCAGTTGAACTGAACACCTTCGTTTTCATTCATAAAATATCCACATATATAGAGAATATAGTTTCCTAGAGTTACTCACAATAACCGAAGATGACACCATTCAGTGCTTCTTACATCAAAGCCCGAATTTTTAATCTATTGATATGTATTTTCTTGTCATGAATATCGAGATCCGTATAATTATCTATCGATAACGCTTACACAAAATAACTGAGAGTCTTATGGAATTAACGAAACACAAACTAAAAGTTAGCATCAAAATCTCGAAAAACGCTTGGTCACCCAGGGATCATAGTTCACCATACATTAAACAAGCGAACCTCAGAGTAATTTTCTCAATCGGCTGGTTACGTCAGCCATTGTGATAACTCAGGCGTCACTATTTTTGTCATTATAGTGCCACCATCCAGCATTATCACAAATGTCATAGCGTCAGTATTCCATCGTCTCAGAGGTACACTGCCACATATATCTAATTTAAAAGGAAAGCCACACCATAATGTAGGATGCACTTCAAAATAAAATGCAATCATCCCATCATTGATTCAACGACTAGTTCCATTAATTTGCATTTATTACGACTATTCATAAAAAGATGGGGTAAAAGTCATGAACCCAAAAAGATTCCCTATGAATCAATTTTGCAAGACAGGGTGGGAAAAATCCACAAAAAACAATACCAAAGGAGAAAAATGGTGTATTTGTATATGCATGTATTTTTATAGTACCTAAATGATATCATTACAAAACAATTTTTCAAACAGGCAAATGGCATCGGGGAATATTCCTGGAGGCTTGAGGAGGATTCCTTTGACATTTCTACTTTTTCTAGCATGCCCACAAAGATAATAAATTCTTTACGACACCCAAATGAGCAACCACGTAAAGATAATATCAATTTTGAAACGGCGGAAAAAAATAAATATACCAAATCCTATAGTGGAAACTCACCTGATGTACGTCCCTCATCACGAATCGAGTAAGAATATATCTCGCAACTAAGCAGCGAGCGAGAGAAGTAATAACCACTCAACCCAAGAAAGTGTCCACCTGAGATTTCATCAAATTAACGCCCCTTCTCCGATCGCGAACTCAACTCTAGTCCTTCACCAGTACGATGGATACGAACTACGCCGTCTGATTACCAGACATGTCCGCACAGCTTTGTATTTTTGGTCTCCGAGAAAGAAGATGATGTGGAATTTAAAAAAATAAAACAGAAATCCTCCGGCTTCCAGATGGCTAATTGCCCTCGTTCACCCTTCCCTCCCGCCGTCCACCTATCCTCCGCGCATCCCAAACTTCTACGTCTCTAAGACGTTGCCAGAAGAGAGGAGATGTATCTGGAGAAGTGGAAGGACTCTCCTCCCTTCACTTCCCCTCCTCACCTCCTCAGCCCTCTCAGCCTTTCGACCTTCCACGGCCCCTCGAAATATTTCTCTCTCTCCCCCCGCCTCCTCCCCTTTCCCCCCCGCCCAACTCACCCCCCTCTTCCCGCCTCTGCTGGTCTCGGTCTCCTCCTTTTTCCCTTCCTCCACCACTCCTCCCGCACACTCCCCAGAGCACGCGAATAAACAACGCGAGTGCCTTTTTCCCTCCGAGTCTTCCGCCCTATCCCTTTCCCGTTCGACTCTCCCAAGACTTAAAACCCCTCTCTTCCCCCCCCCCCCTCCCCCACATCAGCACAGCACTCCTTACCCTTATTTTTTACAGCGTCTCCACTCTCTTTCTCTCTTCCTCTCTCTCATTTCAGCCCCGTAGCGACGCTCCTTTCCGGCTTTTTATGCCCCACCTCCCCGTCTCCTCCATCTCTCCCTCCCATCTCCAACCCCCCCTCTTCCCACGCCATCGCTCTGTTCCACTCATTCCCTCACTCATTAAATCATTCATCGAGGCCAAAGAGCATTCATGCTCAGTCTTGAGATGAACATAGATGAGACGTTGACAGATGTAACCTAAGCTTCCTCACCTCGAAGGCTCGTACCGAGAGCGCGATTGCTGGAATCGACCTAATGACAAATTGTCGATAGGTTCCAACTGTTTTGAAACATGAGTGATGGACATAATTTTTATTCGGGGCCGAAAATATGTCTGAAGGCCTACTTACGTGATTGCAATAGGTGTACGAAAGATTGCAAAGATACACAGAGAGAACAGAGTTTTTTTCCAATTAGGTGTTCACTTATTTGCGCTAACTCTGTGCTAACGTGAGTGAAACGAGCATGCAGATTCAAACGGATCTGTACATAAACTACACGTTTTCAGGGTTTACTTTACGATATAAAATTTTATTCAAATTATCTAAACGCACAATATTTAGCAGCAAATTTATTTCCTACAAAAGTTTTGAACTACGTTAGCATTGAGACAGTATTACCAGACAGAGAAGTGAGAATTAATACAAGAATAAAGGAACGGATAAGGGAGTAAAACGCGGGGAGAGCAAAGAACACGAAGGTTTAGGCGATTAATCGAGATGTTTGATAAATTAAAAATCAACACAGGTCACAAATATGACCATAAAAAAGAGAAGGATTTGTGAAAGAGTGGGGGAGTTGTTTCAGGTAAAAGTCATTTTAAAGGTTATCAATGCTTCATATACACGTGGACTAAGAAAAGTTGCCCAGATAGTAAAGCCCTCACCAGACGATCAGGGATAGATAACCCTCTGGCGATGCTGTAAAAAGTGACTTGAGAGAAAATACAGATATAAACTGTTCTCGGGCATCACAACTGATCAGATCCTCCATGGTGGCCGACTTTTCGAAATGAGACTCTCACGTTATCTATAGGGCTGACGAATGATGAGGGCTATCTGAATGACATCATCATTTTCGATTGGTAAGGCTCCCTTCAAAACGTCTTTGTGTGGAGGTGTACCAACTGCTTTCCCATCTTAGGATTCGGGTTAATAGTTTCTAAAAAGTTAGCACCAGCACTAATTCTTCTGATAGAGAACAGCTTTTTGCTATATAATCTTAAACATAAAAATCGAAAAAAATCTTTCATCTTAAATTCTTAATGGCTCATGTTCCAAGAGAGGTGTTTTTAATATAATGAAAAAATTGAGAGAGAATAAAAGAAGACAAAAACTAGGCGTAGTTTAAACTTTTAATAAACTAAAAAAAGGCTAGGCGTCATGATACTCGGTACGTCACTGTGGACGGGAAACGCATCAGTCCACGAAAGTAGCCCACCAACGCTGACTTTCAGATCGACGGTGGCTCCCACATAGACTAAAGTACACAAATCAAGCAGGAAAATTTGAAGACAGGAGATCTTTAAATTTCTATATTACTCTTTCTCGTAGATTCAGCCGCAATTCTCATCTGCTTTGGTGTATCTCGCCACCAAGACCCAAGTAAAGGGTTGAGGGGATTGGAGCTCGAGACATGTTCACAGAAACACAGCTTGCTGTCTCTGCAAAACCCATCACACCGTTAAGAACAAGATCTGTAGCCGTTGTCGTCAAACGGTAAAGTGTGTGCACTACGCAGTTCTGGTATTTTTTCTCATGTCGGTGGGAGACAAATAATGGGTTAGTAAATGTCCTTCTGCGATGTAAAATTCAATAGCTAAGTATGGGAATATCAGTTTTTGATATTCCCACATCTTGAAAACTGCTCGGATTACGTATAAGAGAAAACAAATTAGAGTGACACTCCAAAAAACACACGAGTACAATAGAATTCTGAAGATAGCCAGGTGAGATAAACATTAGAGTTTAAAATTTCATGTAAATGAGTTTAATAACTATTGATGTACACAGATTATAGTTCTTTAAAGATAAACGTAAACTATTAAGATTCTTTCTAAAGCTTTCGTCAACATGAACGTAGCTGGTTTCCACGCAATCCTTTAAGGGTAACTCAAGTTTGCAAGAAGACAATACCCAACCCTTTTAAGATCCCTAACGTAACGATCTGCATTATTTTAAATTTACATTCAGAAAAGTATCATGTCTGGTGCTCTGACAGTGAACGTGATAAAAGCCAAACGTCTTGAAATATTGCGTCGGAAACTAGAGTGATGACTTTGACACATTTTATTTAGTACATACAGGAATTATTAGGAGTCATCTAAACAGTAACAATATTTGGGATCAACATCGTTATCAAAAGATCATATATCAATGAAAAAAAGTTGAAAAATTCTTACGATCAAGTAAAAAAGAAAGTAAGAATTAAAAGAACGCTAGTGATTTCAATTAAACCATCAGATTTTAAAAGAGGAGATTAATTTAAAAGGGAAACGCTCAAGATAAATTGAGAAAATATAGTTTCCATTTAAACAAGAAAATGAAATTTCTCCTGATGATTGGTTTGTTGGCACAATTCAACAAAATTCATTTCTCAACCATTCAGATCCCAATTTAATAGCTTTATTAGCGCAATGAGTGATTTGAAGTAAGCTGCGCGGAAGGTTCTCGACAAATATTTAGCAATAGAATAAAATAATCACTTGCACGAAGACCCGTAATGACTGGCTTCCCCCGGCACCGCTCTTCCCACTGTTGGAGGTCAGTTCACCGCGCTCCGTACAAGCCCTCGAATTCCTTTTGCTATAGGTATGATCATCCAATAAAGGCCTACAATCTAACTATGTAAACTTGCCCAGGAAAATCTTCAAATTTACGACGCACAGCTCATTAAAATCCCATTAAAATCATCCGCTCGTCGAACGAATAAAACTTGGAAAGGAGCCCCACTCCGCTGATTAAACAGAATTTTCTTCTCATAACGTTCGACGAGCTTGAGCGTGGCTGATTGGCGGATTACTAATAACCTAGCGAATTCTTTCAATTCTTCCGCATAATTTTCCTCGAATACCCAAAATCCGACACGAGCTCCAAATTGGCCTAATTTCAAACTAATTAACATTCAGGACCCTAGCAGTCAGAATGATGATCCGTGACATGGCCTTCCATGTCATTTAATAGGCAGAAGTTTGATCCAATGGAATGCTTTATACAAATACAGGATGGTAATGATATACTCTTGAGCACAATTAAATCGGGATTTAACGCTTCAAAAGTCACTTCACTATGCTAAGTAATCGCCTTTTTTATAAAATGTTGAATGCACTCATAAAATGAGTGCATTTAGGGATAAATAACAATCATAGTTATTTTCACAATGCTCAGCAACAAAAAATAACCACACGGGAAAACTGATAAAATTAATACTATTCAACAGATTCATGAGTTGAAAAGCTAAAATAAATGCAGGAGAGGAGACCAAGAATTGATAAACGAATAGGAGATTTTGCAAAAAGGTAACGGTAATGAAGAATCTAATTCCAATCAACTCAGAATACGCATCTTTCTTTAAATTCAAGAACGCATAATAAATATTGTGTTACCACTTAACTTACTGATTTTTTGTTCTCAGAGTTAGATGTTTTTGACCGGCAGAAAATGAAAATTAAGGCACTGATAAATAAACTAAAACAAAACTACTACAACAAAGTTCCGAAATTTTATTAATATTGCGTAACAGAATGAAAAAATAAGGGAACTTTTACTATGACTTTTCTCTAGTCGAAAAGCCATCTAAAAAAGTACATGGCTCATTATATGTAAACGGTGCACAGCTTCTCTCAACAAAATAACTTCTTTCTGATATCATTCCTATTTTTAATTCTTAATCCAATATATGTGATAACTAATAATACATATTTTATCCGATTGCCATGCGCTATCGTTCTTCAAGGTAAGAGCAGATTTAAAGTTCTCTCACAGCACCCGAAAAACATGACTTCCAATACTTTGAAGTCATAAAAAACTGATAGGAATGGTTAATTTCACTATTAGTTTTATAATAGAAGCAAATGGGTTGACTGGAGAATTGAATGGAGAGCGCAATAAATT
This sequence comes from Ceriagrion tenellum, assembly GCA_963169105.1. NCBI lineage: Eukaryota > Metazoa > Arthropoda > Insecta > Odonata > Coenagrionidae > Ceriagrion > Ceriagrion tenellum. Next base: position 168,059,928 of record OY720634.1, read on the forward strand.
TACCGTAATCAAAGTATTTGAGGTACAATAAGTAATATAATTACTTTCAGACCATAGATAAGATAAAGCAAAATATATTAGGCTACAAGAATTCCACAAGAGCTTTTCCGTTTGATTTTTTTAGTCTATTAGTACCATAAAACTCCACAGATATATTTTCCGGATTCTAAATTTAGGCGATGGCTACAGAGGAGTTTATTGGTTAAAAATAACGCGCTGAATGATCATCAAAAACAACTCGTACATTTTAATTTCTATTTCGATGTTACGGGGGCTGCATACTTGAGTTTAAGTGTAAAAATTTTAAGAAATATGCGTCGCATGCTGCACAGTGGCGATCATCCGATTTCCTTCCGCAGTCAAAATAATTACGTAGAAATCAAAAAGTTAAAACACTTGCCATCAAACTCAATCCTTATATGAGAGGCCTGAGCGGCAATAATAGTATCACAAAGCCGTAAATAGGCAAAAATAAAAGGGCATAGACGTCGGCGGTAGAGTTTTTAGTTATCATATGTAAGCAGTCCCCTTAAAATTAGCAATTAGGAGCTAGGAAAAGAGTTATGGTGTCGCACAGAGCATTTGATAGGCGCAGAAAGTATTTTCTTACTTGAGAAAGTTAAAAAAACGAGAAAAATAAATTTCTTCGCGTGGAAAGATGCACGTTCAATAAGTGCAAGATAGGTAGGAGCGGAATGGAAAAAAATCTGGGCGTGAGGCGTTCATTCGGTTTTCCGCCTCCGTTGGCGAACCGACCGTCTCATGGGACTCATCCAATGGGAACTCTCACTGGAAATGGAAGTTCGGGTGAAATATCCGTTCCGTACAAAGGAAAGAAAAGCGAAGAAACCATTACAATTTCCATAAAGAGTAATCTTCAATAACAGAGGGACAATTCCCCGCAGCGTGATTTTGAAAAATCACCAAATCCGATATCTACTTCGGACGGGACAAATAACTTTTTTCGATATCTTTCACAAAAAAATCCTTTCCCTGTTCAAAAAATATTTCCAATTTATGGTTTATCGATCACAAATAAACGTGCATCGGATTGATTCCAATTCTTTTAAGCTATGGAGACACGTAGAAGTAAGCTCTCCATCTATTACTGGGCCACGGCTGATGCATCTAAAATACAATGAGAACAAAGAGGTAATTGTGATGAAACTTCACGGTGACAAAATAGTCTGGAACTCATAAGGCAAGAGAACTGAACAAATAACTGAACAGAGGGAAATAAGTTAGATTACGACAAACTGCAAATGACATGGGAACTAAAAGAAAAATTATTTTTGAAGATTAAGAGATCACTTCCGCGAGCAACATGCATTAACCTATTCCAAAGTAGTATGAAACAAAACGATTTAAGTACGGCACAAAGCACGAACAAAGGAACATGTGCAAGAATTCAGACTTTTTGACAGCAAGGCCTGCTGGATTCCAATAATAATAACTTAATTCTAATAATAATAACTTTTACAATACCACAATTTAAAGAAAACTGGCACGACCCGGGATTCAGTGCACGAGCACCAGAAGATGGTGCTCATGCACTGAAACCCGGGTCGTGCCAGTTTTCTTTATATTGTGGTGTTGTAAAAATTATAAATTTTTTATTGATAAAATGTCATACCACCAAGTAACCAGTGATCTTGTTTTATCTGCTGGATTCTATCATTTATTTTTAGACATAAAAATTTACATCCGAATTGACCATCACTTTCCCGAAGAGGTAATGGCGTAGGCTTTTAACCATTATGAAAATGCAAATCCTCAACTTCACTCAACAGCATATAATCTAACAGATTAAAATTAATATACGTGCATCTTTGCTGTGAATAAAAGAAAGTATCAAAAGAAAATTATGTTCTCACTGGCGGCGACTAAAATGAATTCCAGGGCATTATTTAAAAAATTATGTGAAAATAGCATACCACCCACTCAAATCGTTTTCATCCCTTACACTCAATATGCAATGTCAGTCTCCTCTTTCACTCACTCCAGAAGAGGTTTGTCCTTACTTCGCTTGAAAAAAGGTAGGCTATCAGTGCGATAGTATGCGCAGAGTATTGGCGAGCACAATTAGGAGATTGAAGTTTTATGTTAAACAGAAAAACCCTGTCAAAGCAACTAATTTCATCTCTACTGACTAAGAGGAGAAACCACCCGTTTTTTATCACTTACACAATGGGCGCTATTTTCTCCTGCATGATGTGGATGGTCAATTTACCCACTAAAGTAACGAGATTTCTACAGAAAAAGAATATTGAATTTGAAGGCAAAAAGATCCATTCTGGGAAAGAGAAATTTGAATTAAAAGTTATCCATAACGTTGTTCGAGCAACTGAAGCGCAAAATGACCTCTCGGAGAAATCTCTCAACCACTTCTTCTTTCCGTGGAGCTTTCATCATCAAGCAGTCCTAAGCTATGGGCCCATAATTTCCTTCACTCCTTTTTTGGATTCCTAAGCGATCCCTTGTTCCCACGACGCAACTTCCTTTGATGTACATTAGACGAGATTCAAGGTGTGTATTACACTGTGCCGTACTTGCATGCCCAATCCTCAGTAGGCTGTTGGATGCTTAGCGGTCCACTTTCCGGCTCAGGCAGAGTAAGCAGACTCACCACGCTTCAAGTCTTTCTAGGTACAGGTATTACTAACTCCAGTTCAACGCGCTTCGATAGCTTAAGGTCAGTTTGCAACGACGGCCTGCCACTTGCACACTGAGACAACGGCACGTGGACGTTGAACAAGAGGTTCACTCTTGAGAACTCGAGCCGAGGTCAAAGGTGTTTGAATTCGATGATGAAGCGGGCTCCAGTGTTTCCATCGTGACTGTGCACAGCCCGAAAGTCTTTCTTGTTGATAGGTCTTTCTATTCGCTCTCATGCGCTCATCATTTCACAACACGACGGCGCAATTGCCTTCCATTCGTCAAACAGATCTTACTGCGCACCAGATATGCGCTCTTCAAAATATATCGGGAAAAAATTCATGAGCTCTATAAGCAGCAAAAGAACGTCGATAACAGCATCCGTGAGTTTTGTAAAGATTAAATATTTTCATCGCTGTCACCTCATCCATATTGTGGGTTTTTTTTAACCACTCTGTAATAAAGATTCCACGCTTTTTTAAGACAGTCATACGTAGGTTTTTGCCTGTAATACGTCCTAGAACAATCGGCGATATCCCAAATTGAAAATAACCTAGTCAATTACTTCCATGTAAATCAATGTTATTTCAATAAATTCGTCCTAGATACTCCGAAAATACACATAAAAAACTATAAGAAACAGTTAGACAGTGTAAAATGAATATAAAAGACTACTTTAAGTAAAACGGCGCATGGTGTATGGCAGATGGTGATGAGGTGAGTGAATAGATTTAGATATTATTCTTTGGAGAGAGAATCCCCCTCCATAAGGATCGTAGATATCGTAGCGCAAGGCGTGGCGTCATTTCCATTCTTGGCCTTTTGGAACTAGGACCAGCTTCAGAGAGGGATCGGGTTGGTGTGGTGGTGGCTAGAGTACTGGCTAACCATACGGGAAGCCAGGGTTCAAATCCCTGTAGAGGAGGACGTTTTTCAGAGGAGACCCGATTCCTACGTGTCTTGTGGAGAGCACTTCAAGTACAGTACTCCGTCTGTTGGATGAGACGTTAAGCCGTGATCCCCTTGGCGCCTTTCGTTAAGAGCAGGCTAATGCCGACGCCGGGTTTCTATCCACCGTTCCCCCGTTCCCTATCCCTATAGCGCAAATGACCTCAGCCGTCGGTCGCCTTCCTAAAATCCAATCCAACCAGCTTCAGAGACGGTGTACTCATTCGCACAACAAAAATGTCCAAAGAGGTCTGTTTCTATCGCTTCTTTAAGATTTGCCTAAAATGGGGCAAGACGTGCGAGGTGATGCTGACAGGATGAGAAACGACGCCACACTGCGCAGGAGAACCCGTGAGTCGCCCTATGCAAAATTACTAACAAGGTTACGTGAGCAAGCCGACGAAATCCGAGGCAACCGACGAAAACCGAAAGAAACATTTTGTGAAAAAATCGACGAAAACCAAAACTGACGATAACCAAAGTCAACGAAAACCGAAGTATTACTGTACTTATTTCGAAAATATTCAATACATTTACTCAAAAATATCGCCCGTGATTGTTTTTCATTGATAGAATGCTACCAACCGGCAGATTATTAATCACTTCACTAACGCAGATCGTTCCATTCAATGTCATTCGAGCTGGGTAAATTGGCGCTCCATGTGTTCCATTGTTGATTTTGAGGCGTCAATAACGTCATGCAAACACTTCAGACGTATTCTTGATCGCATGATGCGTGAGGTGCATGGTTTTAGCGGTGATTGGCCGAAACGTAGAGTTAATATCCAAGTGTGGATGGCAAATATCACCGAATCTATTCTGAAAATAAAAGAAGTTGGTCTTCCGGGTAGCCGTTAGCGCGCGGAAATTTGAGCAAGCGGGCCATGGCGGTAGGTAGTCATCCAAACTCTACACTAGCAATCCTCGGTGGAAAAATTTTCCGGATGAAATGACAATAAGAAGAAGAATTTTTAAACCCTCAGTCCCCTCATCACTATCCTCTCTCACTCCCGAGGCCGCAAACGTCACACCATCTCCACTTCCCGCTCTATTTCCGTTACTTCCGCTCACTATAAAACCCCTTATTCCCCGCCATGAAACAAGGGACAAAACGACACGCAGCGCCAAATCGATAAGCACACAAATGCTTCGTTTCACCGCAACATTAATGGTTACATAAAGACAGAGCTAGATGCTATGATACTTTTCCAAATACAACCCACTTCAATTCTTTCCCGCCTCCTATTTCTTTTTCACAGGTTATTTTGGAGGACGACCAGTCCAACTGAAGTGATTTTAACGATCATGAGCCATTGGTTAAGAAAAATTTTTTAAGAGATGGAATTAGGGTGATGAACAATCTAGCGCAATAAGTAGCATTTGGATCTATTTTGTACCAAAATGTTATAACTGCTCTCAAAAATGAGATAAGGATATGAGGCAAAAATTATTTTGAAGATTAAAGTCAAAAACCGGAAAAATAAAAAGACTTTCTGATATTTAACTTCGTTTGAGTTAATTTGACAGTCCAATACTATTTTTTCATGAATAAATAGCAGAAAATAACGATAACTCAAAGGTTATCTTCAATGAAGGAAATTGCAATCGTATATATTACGGCAGCTCTCATTGCCACCTTTAAAAATATGTATCTTTACTCTTGCTTGTAAAATTCATATAATTAATTTCTTGATTGTTGGGCTAGCCACAAAAAACCGGAATGTCACTTTGTGCGGCGTTGGCAATGACCGAGTCTCAATGAAAGACGCTAAATTCCACCGATTCACCACTATCGAAAAGGCATGGAGCCTTTAAAGTACTTGATTGGGAAAGTGTGGGCAACGCAACCAAACTCGACATTTCCAGTTCATTGGGAAGATTGTGAATAAGCATGTTTCTGCAGGAAAAAAATTATACCCGCGCATCGTATCGAGTTTGAGCCATGCGATTCCATTATTTGTACAGTTTTATTAAATGCTATAGTGTTTTAGTATCACATACCTTACCAGATTTCCTTGGTTTTCCTCATCGGTTGAGGATAAACGTTGATCTATCCTTTACTGAGCTTTAGGGAGGCCACTACTCTAGCGCCACCACACAAACGCGAATCTATATATTTTCCTGAACTTTCCCTTTTTCATCGCTGGTGTCCTCACATCACCAGCCCCACGTCACCAGCCCCACATCCCCTTCCCCCCCGGGACTACTCGCAAAGTACTATTTAGAGGAAGGCGTGGACGCATAACAACTACCTCTGTCTCTCTCTCCTCACCAGAGACAAATTCCTCCACCCTCTCGCGTCTTTCTGCAGACCTCTTTCTATTCCTTACACTCTCTCCTTCGAGGATATTCTCCCATTTCCTCCCTCCTTCAACCTCTTACCACCTCTCTCCCTCTCTCTTTCTATCCATATCCTTCTTCACTGCCCTCACCACTCATACTATTTAAAAAAAAATAAAGCCCCTCGTACCCATGCCCTCTTCCCCGGCGCTCAACACTTCGTTCCGTCTCGTATCAGACTTCTTTATTTCTCGTATATACACCCGCTATGTTGGGGGCGGGGGGATTGGTGGATGGTTGAGGGTTGGAAGATGGAGAGGAAGTGGTGAAGGAGGGAGGAGAGGGGGGGCGAGAAAAATGAAGGGAATGATCCGAAAAGGGCCGGAAAATTCATTATCCTCCGCGGCGGCGGCATCCCTTCCACCCTCCCCCCCCGCCGAGTCACCACTCGAGAGCCTTTATTTCTTCATCCCCTTTTGCCTTTCCCTCTCGATTTATGCGGATTCATTTTAACGATCCCCCCTTCCTCCCCTTTCCTTCACCCTCTCCACACTACTCCCCCGGAATTCCCATCAAGGGTTCCTTCGTGCAACGATCCCCATCGATATCCTCGCATATACAAATTTTCAACATGATTAAATTATATAAAGTCTCGAGTTTAGAGATTATTTACAAAATAAAAATAATACACATTAAGGTCTTCCAAACAGCGTTTCTGACGGTTTGAATTTAATTTTCATAAGCTCTTCAACTAATGAATTAAGCTTGGATTACGAAAAACAATTTAGAGTTAAGTGTACATTTTTTTTTAAGTTTTGGGTTTTCAATAATGTACCTATCCTTCCATAAGCCAATAATATAGAGCCTTTAAAGTCACCGAAACAAGTTAACTCTTAAAATAACTAGATCGAGGGCAAATAAGGACATTTCATCTTCCGTTTCTCGGCGTCCCTCTTTCTCTTGATTGCTCCCTTAACAACGAAGAGTGTCTGAAGCTGACGGCTATGCCTAAAACATGTCTGGTAGCTGAGGATTCTCGACGCTCCCTTTTCTGGTCTTCGCGCTCCCTTATGAAGTGCCCAGACTTCGGAGTGGGAAAAGTACTTGGAGCGGAAACCTTTCAAGTTGTGGTGGCGAGGGTGGGGGGGGGGCAGCGAAAGGTAAAAGGAGAGTGCCTCCGCCCTCTTCCTACGGTTTTCTCGGCAAGAAAAACGGGAAGTTCCCAGGGTTCTGTCGGGAGCTGAGAGAGGGAGCCCTCTTTCGTGACGGCATGGAATAAGACACGTTCGATTAGTCTACCGTTACAAGACTGCCACAGATGAGTCTCTCCATACGGCAATTGAGTAATCGAAAGAAAAATTTAAACAACGGAAAGTCATTTCAGAAATTCATCTTGTCGGTAAAGTTACCAAGGGAATAAGTAAGGATAATAAGACTGTAAATATAGGCACCATACGCATGGAAATCTCATATTTAGTTTGTGTTTTCCTCAAACACTTGCGTCTAGTTCTATTGTTTTGTGCACAACTAGTTCAAGGCAAGAGCGCTACCAGTAAGTATGCAAAATGTTGAAATAAAATGCTATTTTCTGGAAATACACTCCATGAATAAATCGTTATGTACTTCATATGGAAATTACCTTTCAATTAAATTTACTGTTTGGCACTGTTTTTGCGATTGAAGCAGAAGATACAAGTTTTCAATAAAATTTGCTCCAGTTGCACGATTCAATTAGAAATTATCCACCCAAAAACGTCAAATACCTCTCGCACAGATTGCATCAGAAATGAAAAGCTGACTAAGTCCCATGTTTACTCGGTTATTACTTGAACTAAGTCTACTATTCTCCATTATTGTACATCGCAGATAACCTTCTGCAATTTTTTTACGCTCGCAATGGAATAACTTGATCAAGTCATACCTTCAAACGTCTACATTTATTTTCACTGATAATTTGTCTCATTAAAAAATGAAGTTTTTATGTCATTAACATTTCAATACTTTATCAAAGCTGCCTAGTTTTCAAACAGAATTAGAATGTGGCCTCCATGTGCTTAAAGAAACACCTCGCTCATTCTGCCTAAACTTCACACCAGGGTATAATAATTTTAACAGACCTTCTCCAGTCACGTTAAATCGAAGATAGAGATTTTAAAATACAGCAGCATATTTGTTATTCATATTGGTTTGATTTTTTTAGTTCAACCCCACAAATTGGCGTCGAAACTTCTCCTCAACTTTTTTTTCGACGCGTTGAATCGAATGCAAAGTTTTTGAAATGCGGTCATATTTCGCAGCATTCGCGTTCAATCCGCCATTGTCCGACAGACCACGTTTCCCCCCTCCCGAACATACAATCGCACGAATGCCACTCACGATGCATCAGACCGACAATTGAGAGGCTCGTAGCTTAAGTAGCAGGGGGCACGTTCGGGATAATGGGAAATCCGCCGCGGTTGCCAGGAGGAGGGTGCAAGTCGGGGGGGGGGAGATGAGGGGGGAGGGAGAGAGGAGGCAATCGTGCCGGGCAATAATGGTGACGCTCGGTGAGTTTTGATTCAACAATCGTTGACCTCTGCGGTAAACAGCCCCTCTCTGCCTCTCACGCCGATGTTTCCCCTTGGCCGAGTTGGAAATGTGTAAACACGGATGTGACGGAAAATATAATGAGGGGAAGAGGGAATGGGACGAGGGAATGAAGGCGGAAGGGGCGAAAAGGGCGAAAAAGAAGAGTAGGGTTGGCGGGCGGGCCGATAATTAGGATGGAGTTTATAGTGGCGACAGCGGATGGAATGCGGAGCAACGACTTCCTCTGCCAGTCAGCGAATGGCAAAGCCAAAGGATGTGACGAAGTGGAGCGGGAAAATGGAGGGGTGGTTGGGTGGGGGGGGGTGAGGGAGATAGGGAGGCACTGGTGGAAGGGGTGGGGAAGAGTGATGTAATGTCGCTCTCGGGTGAGAGAGACTCCTCTTTCCGATAGATGGCTCAGCGAGACCGTCGAGAGCGAATACACGGCGAAGAAGCGTCTGGTATCAAATGTGCTGGTGTGACACTCGCGGCTCAAATTACCGGCAGAGGATTTTTGAAAACGTTTTCTTCTCTATTAATTCAGGTCCTTTGAAGTTCGGATTCATGCCAAAAATACATGAGCTGAGGGTCTTTTTTCCTTGATATTTTACCTCCCATAAGCAGTAGCAGTTCCAAATTTTATGGAATTGATAAAACCGAAGGCCTGAATTTTTAACATAGAATCATTTGACGTTCAAATTCACTTTTTGAAGTAATTGAAAAAAATATTTGAATGAGAAAAATTCAACGTAACGAACACAAGGAAGGCCTAAGTACCTCTCAACAGTTTTAAAAAGACGACAGACACCGAAATTGGCACAATAATGCAATGTAACAGGGAGAGTAAAGACAAGTTTTGATAAAGAGGCATACATGAACAACACCATTTGCTCTGAGCATTTTCCAGTATAAATTATACCTCTCAACTGCAAATGGTCGATCGATATAAAAAACACTTGAATAACACAAAATACTGGTGTATAATTATTAAGTAAAACGTCATTAACTCAACCTTTTCAATCAAAACGTAAAGTGCGATACATTCAAATCGTGCATTAACATAAAATTACTTCCGTATAAAACTCGTATCACAATTATTATTACCGGGTTGATGATTTGGTAAAATGAGATAAAGCAATCAATTGAAGAGTTAAAGACATATCTAGAAGAATATTCGGTCGAATTCGGTTGAAATAGAATTCGGTTGAATGGCAATTAATGAACAAACCACCACGGAAATATTGATTCTGAGCAAAAGTTGGCAAAAATCGCTGATTACGTTGAATAAAAAAGAGTAAAAATAGGCATCGATTTCGGACACTGTTCTCCGACAAGCCTCATTTGGAAAAGCGCTCATTTAAAGAGAGTTCATAGAACTAGAATACAAAGCCTTCGATACTTTATAACGGATAGAAATAGTAGAGATAATTGGCATGGAAAGAGATAAACCAACAGCTTCCGGATACTCAAAGACGATACAATAGACTATAGATGAGTCTATAAATTAAGACGCAGACATCTATCACTTCTACATTGACCATATGTCTGGCCGTATGCGACTACTGGTATTAGAATGGCTCTCAGACCGTCGATAACATACTTAAACTTAATCCGTTTCATAAATTCAAAACCAATTTATTCACTAAATCTCATTTTTCATTTTCAGATTTTCCATTGATAGTGTACCATTTACTTGACTTATTGACTATTGACTATTTACTTGACTATATAACACCATATTGCCCGTATCCTCATCTGCGACCAGATACCAATAGCAGACCATATATATTTTTGCGGTGTAACCTTAGTATCTGCGTGCAATTTATTTAGCTGGAAAAACATCAATACCAAGTTATATGCCTTTAGAATAGTTTTTATTAATTAACATGTCTCCTCCTGACAATTTTTAGAAAGTTTTAGCTAATGCATCAGAAATTTTAGTTACATTATATTAAATTAAGTAATGCATTGCGGAATGCATGTTGGTGACAACTCACCCTCTGCCGCACACCTTTTAGGTGGCTCGCACGGTATTATGGAGGATGTAGATTCCACTTATGCCGTACGCGTCTTTATGAGGTATTTTTTTTCTCGAAAATATTTCGAAAAGCTCACGATTTTGGACTCCATCTGGGGAACTGCGTTTCAGAATATGGACAATAGTTTGGGGAGGGAGAGCATGAATACGCGATGGAATCAATTCAACGGGCAGCATCCAACCGCTTTCAATGTAATGGAAGCTGCAGAGGGGAAAGACTCAAATGGTGAGAGAGACGAAGGGTTTTTACGACCCTGTCAACAGCGAGCAAAGGTTTTAAAGAGCACTGCTTTGCGCATGATCCTCAATCGCCCAAGATTGTATTTCCGCACGAAAAAGAGGTCGAGCGGGAACGTGGGGAGTGCGAAAAGAGGCATAAAGAAGTAAGCCGTAGGGAAAATTAAAAGCCTTGAAAACGACTCGAAATTTGGAACACAAACTCTCATTAAAGAGCGAAATATCGGTTTCAAAGAATCTTGGCAGAGTTTAGCGCAGGCATTAGACTCCATGGTAATCACCCCGCGATGTGATTCATAAAGTCATTTTTATTAAAGTATTTCGACATATTATGGTATATACTCAACGGTATCTGGCGAGATGTCGTGGAACATAATTTCTGAATAATGAAAGAAATTTTACAATGTCCACTTAGTTTTAGTTCTACAAACCTTGGTTTGTACCTGATGATTTCAAAATTTCTTTCATCATATAAACCTTGGTTTGTACCTGATGATGACTATGTAATCGTTGAAACGCGTAGTACTAATAAAAAAGCTCCGTGGAAATTACAAAATTTCTTTCATTATTCATATTATGAGATGTACTTATTTGTGTATGTACAACGCATTTAGAAGCAGTTATTTTGGCAGAGTTAACTGGGTGTTTTCCGTTGCTGTAAGCCTTACTGACCGGATTTTTTAATATCCACGGCTATTCAAATGTCCATTCAATGTACCAAACAAACACGCTCGGCACTCTAGGGTCACAATTTTTGTGCTGGAGATACACACTAGAGAGATAAAGGTTAAACCATTGACAAAATTCATCTTTCAAATTATCTTTATTTATTTTTCTCTTGAATTTCAAATTTTTCGAATGCCAATTTATACGAATGAACTCATTTATTTAAGAGGCTATGGGCTGTAGAATAGCAGTAGAGAAGCTATGTAGCATTACTTCTGAAAATACATTGGCATAATATAAGGCTAATTTAAAACACCAATAATACAAGGGTGGATCAATAATTTATGAAGTGAAAAGTGTAACAGGCGACAAATTGTTATCACATATAAAGTCACATATTTACGCTACATCTGAATATGGCTATCGAGTCTCTCATTAAATTTCTCCCGTAATGACAGACATTTGAAAAATTCCCTCCGCAGAGCAGTTATTGTGAGTGGAGCCAACTTTGCACATCTGATGTGACTTCAGTACCGGAAGTAAGATGTTTGCCGGCCAAGAATTTCTTCCATAATAATGGAACGAATAAAATGACACATCATGGATATAGAATATTTCTATAAAGTAACACTTGAAACTCTATCATAAGAGTTTCTACGTTGGGCCAAAAAGACAATGGTGTGACGGGTCCAGGTCTGGTTTGAACGGCGCATCACCTGTAACGATACCTTACAGAAAGGATTGCCTGTCTACAGTCCCGGCATTTTGTTTGCTTGATGCTGTCACGGGACCTCCGGAAAAGGAAAAATCCATCAAGGTTACATATCAATATCCTCTGCAAAGATCCTGCCAATGTTGCTGCGATCCAAACTGTGTCCTACAAATACGCACATCATCTCCCAGTGAATTTAACCTGGGATTCTGCCTTTAGCTTGCAGAGAACGATTATCGCCTCTCTGCTATTCATACGCAAACGACTATATCGAAAACACACATCTTTCATTCTTCTGCCGCTAAAGCCGTTCACTCTTCTTCTATAGGTACTTCTAAGTCAAAAGAGATCAACTACAGGGAGAACTTAAAAGTAAATTCTGAGAAAGTATCAAGGCCCATAACATGAAAGACACGAGGGAAAATAATGTTAAGCGCTACTTATTGATCAGTCTAGGATGTAAATACAGTTACTGCTCTCGATTTCATTCACTTAGATGACAGAAACGACGCCTTCTGATATCAAACATTTCTCCGTTGTCAATATCACCGGACTGGATTAGATTATATCGGACTGGAAAAATAGATTATATGAGCAGAAACTACAGATTATTGAGCGGTTATAGCAAAGATTGTGCATTTCCCACTTTTGATGGTTAATAACTGAAAATAAAAGAGAACTGTAATCATTTTTATGAAGGATTTTGAGCATAAATAAGTTTTATGAGGCTGTTTCCTTCTTATATGGACCGTGATACAAGAATGGAATCAATCTCTCCGTTACTTGGTACAGCGACCTATTCAAAGATAAAATGAATCAAACCAAGGACGAGTTTGTTGTGAAAAAAACAAAACGCGTTTGCTGTTCACGTGAAGGGCCGTGCCAAATAAAAATGAGCCGCCTGGCTCCCATAAAATGAAGAAACAGACCTGAGATCTTCAAGCGGGACTTTTGGGATGGACAAAAACACACGCGGCCGATGCTTCTCGGGAGGGGTCTGCAACTCTCCGACAGGATATAACCCTTAGCCCTCATTTCTTACTCACCCGTCCTCACGCGGAACGGAGGAAGGAGGGAGACCCTTCACAGATACGGCCGGACTGAAAGCTTTTCCTTCGAAAACCCTCGCTTAAAATTGCGGCGTGGATAAACAGGTCGATGGCCACACATCCACACCGAATCCAAGGATGTTCCCATTTCAGTGCCAGCCATTTCGTTTTAACCCTCTTCCACATAAACCCTTTCCTACACCCACTGGCTTCTACGTCGCAAGCGCTATGCAAGCACTCCCTTCCTCCATGAAAATCTCTCGCCTGACGTTGATGACCAGGATTCACACGGTGAATACTCACAAATCACTTCAAAAAGGCGCTTCCGGGACATCTCACCTGAAAAGAAAAAAAAACAGCTGCATTAGGCGTCTGTTTGATAATCTACAAGATCTGAAAAAAATAGATTATATGAGCAGAAACTACAGATTATTGAGCGGTTACAGCAAAGATTGTGCATTTCCCACTTTTGATGGTTAACAACTGAAAATAAAAGAGAACTGTAATCATTTTTATGAAGGATTTTGAGCATAAATAAGTTTTATAAGGCTGTTTCCTTCTTATATGGACCGTGATACAAGAATGGAATATAATAAATCTCTGAAATAAGGAATGAGTATATTTGTGGTGACCAAACATTAGCACGGATAAGTGTGGAGCGTAAAAATATGAGATTCTTAAAAATTTTCATTGAATTAAAATGAAAACAATGGATTTTCCGCATCTAATCTATTTTACTTCGAGAAAACAAAAAAAAAGTTATTCGTATCTTGGGTTGCGTCATATAAGGCAAATGTTTATGCATTGTTAATATACAAAAAATAGGGTGAAGGAGCTAAGCTCTGCAGCTCATAGACCAAGAGATTAAAGATTATACCTGTAATAAAAAGTACGTGCATTTATAACTTCATGCTTTCATCTCTTGCCACAAATGTGATAATATAACTCCACACACAAATTAACATGGCATTTTAATTTTTTTCTAATCACTTGGAAAATGCAATACGTGAATCAAAAAAAGCTTCCGAGGCTGATGAGGAATTTGTGAAATACAAACGATCATCTCTCAGCTGCAACTGTCAGCAATATTCACCTCCAAAATGAATGAGAACGCATAAAAGGAAAACTAAAATATCACTTATAGCAACAGATAATTGAAATTATATTAAAATATGTTATCCTTTCTAAGAATAATACCAGCGATATGACTACGACTCTTAGCTTAAAACCACACAACAGGAAATTGCCACCACTGAATGAGGGCCGTGAATAATCTGCAAAATCAACACAGAAAGATGGCCTACTTCTTAGTTCTAATCTGGAACTCCATCAAGTTAAACAGTGCATAGCTGCCGAAGTTCCGATGGCCAAGTTGGCTATTATCTTCAGGGCTGAAAAAAATTGGATGTCTCCATCATCGAAATGTCGGGAACCATGCACCGTTTAACCTGGTGGGGATCCCAAATAGAATTTTATAACATCATCCGCCGGCAAAACACCTCAGATCTTACTGGGCTGGTTCTATAATACATCTTTTAGGTCCTATAAGTTTTTACGCATATATACAAATGTTTATAAAAATTTTTCAACGAAGACTCATTAGTGTGGACGAAGAAGTCAGCCAGTGAACATGTGTATTAATAATCGATTCCAGCAAAGGTTATTGCTGAAGCTTGAAAGTTTTATAAGAAGTATGATCTTAGAGAGAACCCCGATGTCACCTCGCGTGCAACTGGCGGGGAGGGTAGGACCGGGGGGTGGAAGGGAGAGAAGGTGGGAGAATAAGGAGGAGGGAGGGACACAGTGTGGGAGAGTGAGATGAATGCAGCAGAAAGGGGAAATCTCATTTTCGCCGCAGGGGAGAGGAAAGAGAGAAAAAAGGGATAAACAAATATTCCGGATATTAAAAAAGTTGGAAGGCCGTAACTTCGCAGTGCGTTACTATGGAGAAGGTATCTGGAGGGAAAGAGAGAGAAAAATAGAGAGGAAGACAGAGAAAGGGTGTGTGTGTGGGGGAAAAGGAGGCTTGTGTTGTGTGCAGAAGGGGAATGGAGGAAGAGGGTGGGACGGGTGGAGAGTTGCAGTCGGAGGGTGAGACGGAGGAAGGAGGAGATAAAGATGTTTGTGAGTGATTGGCATGCACAAGGGAGGTCCATTGGTTTGGACCAATATGGACTGGATGGTAGGGTGGATAAAAGAGCACACAATTTGCGGACAGCAAGGGGTTGCTGCCTCGCTGGGGATGAGATGAAAAGAATAAGCGTGCGACATCTCGAGTGGACGCAAAAAGGAACCCCGCGGATCTTGCCGGTGAGATTGTATAACGGTGCCAGTTTTAGCCACGACCAACTAGTGGAAATCGATTGTGCAGTCGTAACATGGGAGCAATGAAAACGTTGAGTGCTTACTGCGGCATCCAAAGTCATTCGTAGTTAACTTTAGTAAGCCCAACAGAAAATAATAAATTTTGGAAGGTGCATCTCCGAGGTTGAATTATCCTGAAGACTGCTTCTCATGAAAACTGTCGAAGGCATTTTATCTCGACAAACAAGCAGCCGATTGCAATGAAATAAGCAGTGAATTAAAGGTTGTTCATTCACCTAATCCATTACCAGCAAAGACATTTTTGTATCTTTGTATGGTATTTTTAATTTTACTGATTACATTAAGTGAAAACAATTTTTCGTTTTTAAAGTGTAAATGAGGCATTTTAAAGTCCCATTCGCGCAAGACGGAAGCCTTTACGACTATTTTGAGTTTTGTTCATTTTAATTCAATTTTGTAAATTCAATTTTAATTCAAATTCCTTTCAATTCTCACTGTTTCACTGATATCCATCAATCAACTACTTTACGACCTAAGCTCGGTTATATTGGGCCATTGCTTGAGCATCAAATCAGGTAAAATATAGAAGGGGGACACGTTCTGAAAGAAAAACATTTTTTTAGTAATCGATGGACTACTAAGTGATGCTATGAGGATTTTAACATATCCACAGCGTCATTAATCGCCTGCCTTTACATCAAAGACGGCATATTTTCCCGTAAAATTCTGTTATAAATTATAGATTGCTATAGAAGGACATGGATTTTTTCTTGTTTAAGGATTTCAAAACCTTTTCACCCACCATAATGTCCACAATAATACACGCTTAAATGGCATTACCAGGAAAAATTTCCAATTAAAACCAGCTGTGTTTGAAATTATTATACTTGATTATGACGAGAAGAAATTATTTATAAAAAGCGATGATATTACAAAACTTTCATAAGAATAAGAACTGCGTCGCGGCAGAAAATTCTCTCCATACTAGTAGGTTATCTCATCTAAAATAACAAGCATATAGGGCTGTTCATTTATGATGAGGTCTTGCTCTCAAGGTTCCTCGCGACCAAATCAAGGGTAAATAGAATCACAAATGTGGATTCGATTCCATCATGGAACATCGCTTATCCCTTAATAAAGTGAATACAATTTTAGCTCCCAGAGAGAGAACACCTGTATTTGATCTTTCTGCAAAATTTTTTTACTCCTATTTTGAGTAGGACTGAGAGAACTCATCACAACTGAAATTGATGGACATATTTGAGTTGAAGAGTATATTCTTATTTAAAACTTTAATTGGTAGAATTAACTCACAGATATGCTGAATTAGATTTACCAAAAACATCTTCGGGTACATAAATAAGTAAACTGTACGGTCCCATGCACATAACAACTGCAAACTGTGTGCCAACATTCGGTTTTGAATGGAAGAGGCACCATCGTTGGTTTAACCCTTCCCAGAGAGTAAAGAACCTTCTCCCTAGTCGTCTGGCTCTCTCAAGACATCGTCGGAACACAACAAAAAAAGAAAAATGGCCGACCTCTTTCTCCCGCTCGCGTTGGAGTCCCTAGAAGCCGATAATTCAATTCCCCACGCCTGGGAGTCCATTTGCGAGACACTTTGGGGGTGATTAGATTAAGGGGAAATAGGAAAGGAAGAAGAAGGGCGTGCCATGCACGTTCGGTTCCCTTAACAGAAGAGGACTACTGCGTCCAGGGTGGTGGAGGGAGGGTGGGGGAGCGTGGGTGGTGGGTTTATAGGCGGAGGGTTGGTGGGTGGTGAGAGGGAGGAGTGAGATGGCTGGGGCGCGACGGAGAAAAAAGACGAGGGAGGGGGGAATGTAATAGATTAGAGTGGGGAAATACTATATATAAGGATTTATATATATAAATATATATATAAATCTATAATAATAATTATATATATAATTATATATATATATATATATATATATATATATATATATATATATATATATATATATATATATATATTTTTTTTTTTTTTTTTTTTTTTAATCTATATAAGGATACGACGAAGGGGTTGGCAGATTGATTATTGCTTTTATTGAAACGAAATTTCGGTCAGTACACACAGCTGTATCCTATAGGACCAGAGAACCAAAACGCAATATGAAATAAAAAGAATCAATATTGGATGCCAATCGAAACGCCCAGAACACTACGTACCAAAAACTGTTTATATTTATTTCTTGTTTTTGATGTATAATAGCAACGTGCTTAACAATAATATGCCATTAGTTTTGCCGGATATCGACACATTTCGATATTTTGAAAAATGTTATTTTCTTTACACCAAAGCCAGGACCTTTAGTTAAAGAACACGGTGAGCACTTTTATTGGGACATTCATACTTTGGAAAGAAAGTATCAGGAACATTGGGACTGTTCTATAATGAGAACTATAAATGGGTTATCAAGCCAGCAGAAGGGTCAAAAGAACTTAAGAGAAAAGCCGTTCTGATACATTTTTAAATGACACCATCGTTGCATGAAACTTGAGTGTTCTTCTTTATTTATGAACTTACTCCTATCAATTATTGAGGAACTGAATATTTGATTTGTATACATGACTCGAGTTGCATCAATTATGTAGCATTAATTGTTTTGAAGCTTATTGAAAAATTCATGATCGAATACGAAATATTGACGTTAGAGTAAAACTATGAGGGTTGCGCAAAAAGTAATGCCCCAGATTTATTTTCTAAAAAAACTATTTAATCCTAAAAAAAGAAATTGTTGCAAATGAAAGAATGATGCATTATCTACTCACATAATTTTCCCACACATTGTACTTCACGTTTTATTGCCTTCCTCCAGCGATTCACAAGGACGTGTATACCGTGTCGGTACAAACCTCGCTCTGGTTACGGAGACAGATTTTTACTGCGCAATTCACCTACTGTGAAAAGTACTCACTTGGAGTCATTATCGAACGGATTAAAACAGAAGAGAAATTCAACTACAAATTTGCATTCTTTCACGTCTTTCACTTTCGCCAGACGAGTATTTGCGAGTCTAATCTTGCAGTGTCTCCTCTGCAGAGTCCGCAAAATTGGTCAGGGCACTCAGAAGTGAGATATGAAAGCATTGTGATAACCTAGCAAGACTTTTCCGACCAATAAGAATGCATCTCTTGATGACTATTTCCACGTACTGATTTCTTTTATTAGGTAGATTTAAAAAATTGACGCATTACTTACTGGGCCACCCTCGTATTTTTATTTTCACTATCAGTATAACCCAATTAAACAATAACATAGTAGATAGACAAACCATAAAATTGTCAGATTTTGTTACGCAGTGATATTTCTCATACTGAAACGGAATTTCGTTTATTACACGCAGATGTATTCAATAGGATCAGAATTCGAAAATGTAATATGAAACAAAAGAATCGATGGTTATTGGATGCCAATCAAAACATTCCATAATCTTTTATGAAAAATAAAATATTGGATTATTCTACCGCCGGCAAAAATATTTATCGCGATTCATTTTTACAACTGTAGGTTCTTCATTTCAAAGTAAAGGCACGGAAACTGGTCGAATGCCAAAAATGCTTTTAAAGTAAATGGAAAGCGTTTGGTAAATATTCTCTAGTGAGGCGAAAATACAGGCAAGCAGCAAAGATATACATACTACTTTGCTCTACTTTTATTGCCGCTTGTGACTGGAATCCTTCGTATCAGAAATGGCTGCACTTAAAGTGAGACCGAATAAAATGGAATGCATTCCTGCATAGCTAAGGCTGCCTTTCAAGCCTATTTTACGAGGAAATTGCCTATTATATGAGATAATAAATAACTAGCTATGAAGTCACACGGCAAAAACTGCTTATTACATAAAATGTACAGCTATAACATACATGCACTTGATACCATTAAATTCGAGTTCATAAATATCTTCAACTTTCCTTACAGACGTGCATTTTGTGTTATTCTTTTTGCAAAATTCTTATGTCATTTAAAAAGTAAAACATTCTCTAAAACCTGTAAATTATTTGAAACTTAGTTATTGAAAAATCCGTGAGAAGTTTCTTTACAATATTAAACCAATTTAAACCTAAAACAATATACTTGCAAAGATTATTGACTCTACCGAATGCCAGAAAGACTCTTTTAGGTTGGACTATTCAGGGGTAACTGGAGGGAAAAATTGGAGAAAAGTATGCGAAAAACGTCATTCTTACCTTATTTCCGAAGAGAAACAGTAGAAAGGAAGGCAGAGATGCTATAGGCCAACGTACCAGAAAAACATGCTCCTAGAGCAGGAAATGCAACAAAATAGCAGTCCTAGTAGTAGCACAAAAGTCTCAGAACAGTTAACTAGAACCGGAGCGTCAGTCATGCATCCGTATATTTAAATAATGGATTCCGGCCACGGCGACGGGCATACTAGATTATACTGACTTCTTGCAGCATACCTTTCTGAAAAATATATCCACCATAAAAGAATGAAATAGCTTGTTTCAATAAACTACCTCCATTCTCCTGCTTTCTCTACCAGCTTATTGTGTGCCACTATCAGCCACTACTAATCTTTGGTCTCTTAAATGGGAGTCATTTTAATTCAGAGCTTTTACTGCAATAGCTATCTGCCAGTTGTAAATAGCGACCATTGTATTCGATAGAAAAAAAGTATCACCAATGCAGTGAGGACAAAAAGCGGACTTTAAAAAGTCCGAGATGGAAATAATATCGAAATAAAATATTTTTTCCCAAGAAAGAGTTTAGTATTCGTTGAATTAATTTATTACGGTATTTTCCGAGGTGTTTATCAACTTTAACACTCACAAAGCCCATAATTTGATTTTAGAGCTCCTGAGCACTTTATTTCTTGAAATATTCATTTGAATTCACTATTATTTTCCGCAAAAACAGATTAGTTAGAAAGTCTTAAGTATCCCTGCACTTCGGATAAAGTGTTATTTCTTTTCTTTGCAGCCCGCTGGATTGCAGATGAAAACGAGGAGGGCTCAGTGCACTAAAGTGATATTATAAGGACTCTCCGTATTAATCAAAAATGTCCGCCAAGTCAATCTAGTGAGCGAAGCCTCTAACAGGTGCCAAGAAGATCAGGGGTTGACATACATCTTAATTTGATGCTGTCCAGCCATATATCATTTCTTCCGCTAGAACAGTCTCAAGTGAAAAAACTTACTGTGTTAAATCAATCGTTGACGGGTTTACTTTGTGGAAATTTATTATACTGAATGATAACACTTTGTATTTTCCAAACTTTTATTTTCCACCTCGACCGGTTTCAACGCTTCCAACGTCATTACAGCTCCTCTTGAAAATGGCGTTGTAAGCGTTGAAACCGGTTGAGGTGCAAAATAAAAGTGTGGAAAATACAAAGTGTTATCTTTCAGTATTACTGTGTTAAGTGACAAATCTACAGATATTTCTCTGCCAGCAGCCAAAATAATAAAGCCAACATTAATCGCTATAGAATACAAATCAAATTGAATTTAATTCAGTAAATTTTTGGAAGTAACGTAGAAACAACTTCGGTTAAGGAGCATTCTTATGAAACAAAAGACAATATAAAAAACGACGAAGAATAACATCCATAGGATTGGTAACGTTGAAATGAAAACCCGCTTGTTCATATTATCCACTCGAAAGATTGAGGAGGCACAAATTATTACGGAACTAAACAGAGTTAATGAAGCAAAAATGATTAATTTAATCTAATAACCAATCAATCATTATCTTCAACTAAAAGTTAGATTAATGATGGAGGTTAATGTAACACCGTAACTGAGTACAACGGTAATTACATGCCGCAGAAAGGTCAGCGGTAGGGGGATAGGTCATCTCAAAGTTCGGGCTTCTTTTTGGTTAGACAGAAGGACCCATCAATCTATGTATTCCACTAGCTTAATAGGTTTTTCGGCAGTACATATTCTAACGTCCTGATTCTGAAACATCGTTCCGTTTTCTTTTCCATTGGTGATCCGTCATTAGTTCCCTCTTAAATTCCCCAAATCGTCTCCCTATTCTTCATTCATTCAGGAGTCCAATCCTCATCCTTCTCTCCTTTCTCTTCCACACTCCTCTTGTGTTCTCCCCTCAATTAACCTTTTCCGCATTCACTCTCTTTTCAATACGTCCTCCAACCATCTCTTCTGCCACCTCAAATACTCAAACACCATCCTCCTCTCCTCTCCAACCACATCCAATACCTACTCATTCGTCCGCCATCCGGCTCACCTTCTTCATTTTTCTCCTCATCTACATATCAAACTCCTCAATTGTACGTTCATCCTCCCATCACAAAGACCAAGTCTCCGGCATATACATCGCCCCGCTCTATACTAGAGTTCTCACCAGTCTTTTTTTACATTTCAATTCAGAGCCCCCTCATCAATTCCCTCTTCTTTGAAAATTCTTCTTTATCCATTAAAATTCTACATCTTATGTTCCTATCACTAAACCCATTCTCTGTCAAAATACTTCCCAGATACGTAAAACGCTCGACTTGTTCTAATTTGTGCCCTCCCACCCTATTTTTCATACCCGCCTTCTTTTTTCCAGATAATCTCATCACTTTCGTCTTATTATTGTGAATCTTCATCCCATACCTCTCGCGATGCGTTTCTAACGCATTCATCATTGACTGTAACCCCTTGACTGAGTGACACCAATAATTGATCATCTGAAAATTTCACCGACTTCATCAGTTCCTCTCCTATCTTTAATTCCTACCTTCATATCTCCATCCCAGCTTAGAAGGATCCGGGACACAAAATAAGTTTTCACTAGACACGTGGAAAGAAACAATTACACAAAAAACCTCCACTAGAAGCAGAGTGTGCCCTATCGACAGGGTCGTCTCATGAAAAGGGCAGCGAAACACGTATTGCACCGGAATTCACATCCAGAGTTTAAATTAAAGAGTGAAATAGAAGGAATAAATTATGTAACCTCCACACGGTTAATTGTTAAACTTCACCCAAAATCTCTCCCAACTCTTTTTCTCGTCTTAGATGATTAAACTGCACCCATCCATTATTTCCCACCTGGCGCATATTTATTCGTATCACGGATTTTTTGTCAATATCCCTATATTTATTGACTCAATAATTTGTTTGAGACCTCCTTTGGAAACTTCCTCACCTTGCAGAAATTTTGATTTTCGACATTTCTTAAAAGCACCATCTGAAACCACGGCTTTCGCCACGAACACTTACGAGTCATTTTCAAGGAATAATGCTGTCTCTTGATGATGATATAAAGCTGTTAAAACCGGTCTGGGTTTGGAACCAATATAATATTGTGTGAAAACAAATTTCACTTTTTAATATGAACTTCCCGTGAGAGCTCACATGGTGGGGAATAGACCGCAGTTGAAGATTCTTAGTTGCAATTTTGCTGAAATGAGTCTCAACGTCAAGGCCTGCTATGACTTTGTTTCTCAGACCCTCCCCTACCCCTTCCGCGTCAAAAGAAAGTAGTTTAGTGGCCCTACGACATCCAGTGAGGCTCATTGTTTGTGTGCGGTTCTTTAGACCCTGTGCGAGTGACCGCGTTACACTTGTGTGCGGTGCTTTGAACCCAATGCGAGTTATTACGCTACGTATGTTTTTTATTTTGTTACTTGAATTTTATGTGAAAATGGCAGAAAGAGAGGAGGGCAGAATTTTAAAAATGCTGGAAAGTGTAGAGAAAGAAGCGCAGATCTATAAAAAATTGCAAAGTGAGAGAGACTTGGTTAGGAGAAGGCTTTTTCGGGAGGACAGTGTCATTGATAGTGATTTGGACAATGACCACGACGATGATGAAGATTTTTTGGAAGAGAGTGATCACAATTCTGAAACCGATCAGTCTGCAGAAGAAGAGGAAGGAGAAGAAGAAAACCAGAATGGAGAAAATGTCTCCACGGGAAGGGACGGTGTTAGCAAGTGGAGCGCCCTTCCTATAAAGAATGCTGTGAGAGGTCGACGGGGGAGAAGAAATATAGTGACCTATCTTCCAGGGCCTGTACGCCAAGCTCAGCAAATAAACACCACTATGGAATCATGGAAATTATTTTTTCCCGATGAAGCATTGCTAAAAGTCGTAAATTACACAAATATTTGGATAAAGCAAAAAGAACCAAATTTTCTAGGGATAGAGATGCAAAACATATGGATTTGGTTGAACTCAAAACTGTTCTTGGCGTTCTTTATTTGGCTGGGACCCTAACATGCCATCACACTAACCTGAAAGACTTGTGGGCCAGTGATGGTACGGGAGTATAAAGCAAATGAAAAAACGACTTCGTTTCCTTCCACTGATTTATTTTTTTGGTACGACATGTTTCGACACATAGAGGTCATTTTCAAGTACAAAAAATTTTAAAATTCAAGCAAATATATACCTGGAAGGGTCTTGGGGGAGGTTGGAGAGGGGTGGAAGAATGGGTGCTAGGAGGGGGGGGGAAGGGGAACCCGGAGAGAGGTGAGGGGTGGCGGTTATGGTGAGAATTAGGGAAAACCCTTAGGAGGACCGTGTTGGTGAGAAAGGTGGGGGCGGGGGATGGAAGGTAGAGGGAGGGGTGGGTTAACTTGGAAAGGGTCGTTAAGGTGGAGGTGGGTTATCAGCGGGTGTGGAGTTGGGCGGGAGGGATCTGGGTGTTCGTCTTTCGGTGAGGTTTAGAGAGACTTGTAGGAGGGGGGAAATTTTTTCAAAAAGGATGTCGTTTAGTAATTTACATTTACTCATGTTCCTCCTTATTTCTAGCTCCTCCTTCTTGTCCATCTTCCTCCCTTTTATCTCAAAGTGTAGTATCTCCGGTTTGAAGTCGCTCTCGTGGTTCTCTTCCCAGAGATGTTTGGCAAAATGGGACTGCGACAGATTGCAGTTCCGGTAACATCTCTTATGTTCCTCGATTCTTCTCTCGAATGTACGCCCTGTCTGCCCAACATATGCAGCACCACAGTCGTTGCACTTTAATTTGTAAATGCCACTTCTTTCAAAAGGTTGCACTTCGTCTTTTGTGTTACCCAGGAATTTTTTGAGGTTTTCACCGTTATAAAATGTCACTCTATACTGTTGTTTTGGAAAGAGGTTTCCTATTTTTTCAGAGATCATGCCATAATATGGCAATTTACACCATCGAATCTTTTCCTTTTCCATTACTACTGGAGTGAAGAGCAATTGCTGTGCTTTGAAAGAACGTTTTTTTTGGAGCATTTTGTCTATTATGTTTATGTTGTAACCGTTTGAGATGGCTATTGATTTTATTGTTTCTAATTCTTTGTTGAATGTGTTCTTGGAGAGGGGGATACTCATTAGCCTGTTTAAAAGAAAGTGAAACACGAATAGCTTTTGAGAAATGTGATGTCGGGAGTCTGAGGGGATGACATGGTCCGTTGCGGAGGCTTTGCGGAAAATTTCAAATTCAAAACTCTGCTTGAAACGAAGTCGTTTTTTCATTTGTGAATATCAACTTCCACATAGTTGAGCCTGATACCATTGAACGGGAGTATAAAGGTTTAGAATTACTATGTCGTTAGCATGTTTCCAGTTTTTAATTCGAGCACTACGTTTCGACAACATTACAGACCATCAAATGAGAAAAAACGTGGATAGGTTAGCAGCGGTAAGGGAAATTTTTGAAGATTTCGTGTGAAGGTGTAAGGAAAATTACTCACCCAGTGAATACCTGACTATTGATGAATCATTGGAAGCTTTCTGGGGTAGATGCCAGTCCCGGCAATATATTCCAAAAAAGCCGGCCAAATATGGTTTGAAATTGTTTGTTCTCGCTGACGCTCGCACGCTTCATTCTTATAACATGGAAGTTTACGTTGGAAAACAACCGAATGGTCCCTTTGAAGTTGACAACAGTGCTAAAAGTGTAGTTGAAAGGTTGATTCAACCAATTTCAAATACTGGACGTAACATGACCACTATTAAGTAGTATACGTCAAAACCCCTCGCGGAATCACTTCTAAAAAATTACAACCTAACACTGGTGGGTACACTCCGCAAAAACAAAAAGGAAATACCACCTTCTCTTGAATGTCAAAGCAAGACCTCCTGCTGGTAGTTTTTTTGCAGAGAGGATAGTGTTCTTGTTTCCTACGTACCAAAGAAGAACAAAGTTGTGCTGCTGTTGTCAACCATGCATGAGACAGGAAGCATTGATGCCAGTTCAGGAGAAGCAAACAAACCAGGAATTTTAACGTTCTTCAATTTGACTAAAGGGGGAGTAGATGTTCTTGATGGAATGAAGGGAAACTACTCAGTCTCAAGAATAAGCAACCGATGAAGCATGACAATTTTCTACTCCCTATTGAACACCGCCGGAATAAATGCCTATATACTTTTGTCTTCTAAGTTGGACATTGATCGCCGAGAGTTTTTGAAAAACTTATCGTTTGAACTATGCAAGGACTAATGAACTATGCAAGGACATAATGAAAACTATGCAAGGACTACTTATAAGTACGCCTAACAGTTCGCAGCCTTCGACAAGGTGTCCGATTCAGGCTGAAAGAACTACTGGGAAACACCGACGATGACAACCACCGCAGAATTAATCAGGAATTTCCAGGAAGGTGTGCCTTCTGTGATAGGAAGAAAAACCGTGAAACCAAAACATCCTGTGCTCAGTGCAATGCTTTCATATATGTATAGAGAGCATACGACCTTGTGTCAGGTGCGTAGGCTGGGCCGAAAAGGAAACTAGTGACGGAGATGAAAGCTAGTAAAAGGCTAATTTCTCACTCTATTTGATCAATGATTGGTGTTTTCATGTTTCAATTTATGCCAAAAATGCAATTACATGCCATGATGTATCACATAGACATAAACAAAGTAACCCGGGGAAATGATTTTAGATTAACAACTTTAACTTGCATATTACTTTTCTTTAGTTTACTGATTCTTTTTAGTGTATTTTTGGACCATATAGTAACCAGTTGTACATGTAAATTTATATTGCTCGACATAATAAATTATACTGTTCACAATAAAATATTGCAAATCTTGTAGGCCTATCATTTCAAACTAAATAACAAATAATATGGATAATACTTCAAAATCTTTTTTCTTATGCTATATTTTATTTAAACGGGTTTTCTCAGTATTGGAAGCAGATGTTTAAATGCTGTACTGTTACTAAAATTCTTTTTATCGGCTACTCAAGTGTTTTCACTGAGCCATGCTAAAAACCGCTAAATATGCTAAATGGAGTGTCTATTACCGCATTTAAATACAAGCAATTTCTTCAAATTCATTTTACACTGCTTTGTTCGCAAAAGGAGCTAATTACTTGGTGTAACATTCAGTCAACGCGTAAGCGGTCAAAAAGACCGCGTGCGAGCTTCCGCGTTCTTCCCGCTATACGAGTTCTCCCGGGTTAAGCTTTTACATCTCGCGGACCAATATGTATCCCGAAGTCAAATTTGGAGAGAATGCACGAGAATGGAAAAAAACGCAGAGAAAGATGACGTGCGAAAGACGGTTATGCCACGGGACAGTGCATAAACATGACCCTCTCAACCCGCTAAGCCCACTTCTCCACCCCCTTCGTCATGTCACCCTCCCGAATGGTGCCGCCGCACACATTTCCGTCCCTTCATCAGCTTCCACTCACACACATTCGCTTCGATACCAAACCTTACCCCCCCCCCCCTTCCGAGAATCACTCCACATCTAGGGCCAAACCCATCTCTCCCCCTAACACACCCATTCCGGTTCCCGCTTCCCAGGAAAACCACACCACGCAATCCCGCACAGGATGGCATCGGAAGGGTGAACGCGCCCCCCAGAGTTGGGGGGGGGGGTCAGAGGGATTGAATGAGTGAATGAAGAGGGCGATGTAGTGACGGCGGGGGGGAGGGGGATGGAAGTCCGTGCAGTTGCCGCCTCCTCCTCCTCCCTTCCACGGACGCATCCTCCATGATCGTTCGTGATAAATGCGCGGGCGTGCTCACGGGGCGAAGCCGCCCGATTGGCCACGCGCGTGTCTGTCTATGAATACTCACGGCCAGTTTATTCCGAGCGTGGAGAACATTCCATGCGTAACTTATGAGGAGCGATCGATACATTTTGCCCCGCGGGACGCAGACGTGCGTGGGCGGGGATGAAAAATACACGAAGAGGGGGTCGAAGGGAAGGGGATGAATGGCTGAAGAGCGACCGGCGGAAAAATAAGGGATGCTACAGTGAGCGAAGAGAGGGGAGGAAAATTGGCGATGTGAGTTTAATGGATCAAATAAATACGAAGCGAAGAGGGAGAAAAGTAGGCAAGCACAACTCCATGAATGGGTGTACCACATCTACATCTTACACATTTCTTCCTAACATAAAGTCTAAATAAAGACTAATCAAGAGATAAGACGCGTAAGAAAACACCATTCTAAAAAGCAGACGAATATGAAACACCAGTAAATTATTTGATGAAATTGCGTTCATCAACAATACAATAGTACGTGTTCCAGAAACTATAGCCTAGTGCCTCTTTGTCCTTCAATTGCCGTAAAAAATTCACCCAGAATAAATTACAGATGAAATTTAATGTTAACAACAAAATTATTTATCCATAAGAATGCGTATATGATTAATGATGCATAACGAAAATGTAATAATTAGTTATATAAATGATAAAAAGACTTCAATAGAAAAATAATCGTTGCCATTTTGCTGAATTTTAAGTCGGTAGCGCAAATGTCTTACGGTAAAAAAGACCAAGGCTAAAAATATAATTCAAAGAAATGTGCAATGTCAATTGCGTTTGCATATTACTACATATATATATTCAACTGAATTTTAATGGAAGAGTTTCTGTTATGAGAAATGTACACCAACAACAAGGTATCTCTATCTCGTGCTAAAAATCACAGTTTTCTGGTTAGAGAACGAAAGCCTAACAAGACGATCGAATAATGATCTCGGATTAGTTTTGGAAGTGATTTGAGCACGCGGTGCAAAATCTAGGCGGAGCTTTCCACGTAAGAGAAAAGATAGGAAGATATGGGAAAATACGAAAAATTAGTAACTGAAAAAAGGGTTCGAAAGAACAAGGGAAAAAAGAGAACGGGATTATCTCGTAAAGGGAAAAGAGAGAAAAAGGCATTTTGAAATGCAACGCGCGCGTCGTGAAGAGGTCTGGTGGCGAAGAGCGGAGAAGGGGTGGGGTGGGGTGGATGGGAAGGGCGTGGAGGGAGGAGAAGGATTGGGAGGAGGGTGTGGGAGGATAGTGGTAGGCATAGTGCCATCCAGTTAGGATACTTAAAGTTCACGGGACACGGAAAGAATAGCAAACGACTGGGAGCGTAAAAAGGGGCGGATACGGAGGAGGGGGAGGGGAAAGAGGTCACTGGAAGAGTAGGACTGGCTGCTGCGGGAGAGAGAGAGAAAGAGAGACGGGGCTGGGGGGTGGGTTTGGATTTGGGGGAAAGGGAGGGGGAGCAGGGAGGGGGGGGAGGCAGGGACGCGCCGCCGTCTAATGGTCGAAAAAAAAGAAGAAAGGAACGAGTCTGGGACATAAAAGATAGTGTGTGGCACGGGGAGAGAGAGAGAGAGAAAGAATGAAAGAAAGAAAGAATGAAAGAAAGAAAGAAAGGGAGAAAAAGGGAGAATTCAGCGCGGCGGGAAGGTGGAGGAGAAGAAAAAGAAGTTTGAAAACATTTCGGAAAGGTGGAATAAGAAGAGATCGACGCGGTCACCGGCAGAGAGAGAAACTGAACCCCCCAAAAAAAAGAAAACGTTTTAAGGAAACAGACAGGAGCCCGGGTTGCGAATGCGAACGCCACTTCACGCGAAGGAGCACTCGCGTGACAGCTCGAACCTTAAAGCAAAGGTGCCAGGCATGTGAATAAATTAAATTTTCTTAACTTTTAGAAAAGCAAGACAGTCTATAAAATTACAAATTTCTTCAAGCTGACAGAATGTTGATAAGGGTTGGGGTTAGGGTTGAAGGAAAAAGGTTAAAAAGTAATTAAGATTACCAGATGGTTAGGTTACTATAGTAAAAAAGGATGTCTTACATCCCATGAGATGAGCTAATGCGCAACGCTTGGCAGAATTTTTAAACACATGTTGCCCGACGATATTGTCGTGTCCCTGGGGCCTAATACTTAAAGTAAAAAAATACATTTAATAGTAAAAATAGTTATGAACAACTGCAAGGAACTCGAGAACTATGCAAGAAATATAAAACAATAGCACTAAAACAAACTACCAATTTTCCTTAAATGTCATCCAAAGATAGTTATAGTAACTTTGTACTACAAATATTATAAGATGCGTAAATTAATTTGATATTCGTGGGCATCTCTCATAATTATTATCAAGTCAAGCGTTTTCGATTGCTGAGTCCAAACTAATAACCATAAGCAGCATTGATGAGGTTAATAGCAGAATCTCATTAGAAGTGTTCACGTAATAGAAGTAAGGTGATAGCACGGTAACAAAATAAAACAACAGCATCCTGCATTCAATTGCACAAATATCATGTTTTTTGTTTGACCACTCAATGGAGCCAGCCAGAGGCAAAATGAGGGATAAATCCGGGAAGGGTGGCCAGAAAGAATGGACAGATAAATAGAGGAGAAGGATTAAGGGAAGAAAGAGGCAGAAGAGCGAATGCCTGCCGTGGACTGCACCAAACCACCCATGTCGCTGAGCAAAGTCACGAGATTTGAGATTAAAAAAGGTCTCCCCGTTGGTCTGTTCCTAACGGGTGGAGATAAACAGAAAGGGCGAGCCAAGTATGAGACGGATTTTTACCATTGTAATGCCGCGCACAGAGAGCAATAAAAGGTTACGAGATGATTTGACGTCTTACTTTAAGGCAAATCCCTGGGAGTTTTTCTGCTTTAGAAAGACTAGTTCACGGAAGACAAAAGACGCGGCTCTATTTAGTAGTTAATCTAGTGCTGTCAAGTCGACTGAACATCAATGAGATGTTCTGAGCTAAAGGAATGGTCCTGGTGATCCTAGTTTCAGCGATTTAATTTTAGGTTATCAAAATATTTGTAAAATTCAATTTGTAGATACTTTTTTATGATCACGAACCATAGTACATATTTGCACACATGCTAAACTAAAAGTCTGTCAAAACTTGAAGCATAATGATTCTTCAACAGGCATACTAGACGGAATGAATATTACAGCAAGTGCTGCATAAAATGAATTATTCAAATTCAAGAGGCATTGCTGATCAGAGTATAATTTTTTTTATTCATTGAAAGTTAAAGGAATTTGTTAAGGAGTTTAATACTTACCTAATATCTATATATTTTCTGCCAAGATTAAAAAACAATATGGAGGTAATAGCTAAAATAATCTAGTGCTTTTATAAGGCCGTAAAACATATTTACTCGTTTCTTTCACCGGGATCAAATTTGAGGAATGCATAAACATAGTATTATTGTATGTATAACATGCATGGTATAATCCTCTAAGATTGAAAATTTGAAAAGATGGTGATTTTATGAAGTCCGAAGTACGGTTACATTCCTTCATAAATATTATATAATTATATAAAAATTATATAAAAATTATATAAAAATAATAATAAACATTATATAAAAATGGGTTGAAATAAAGCTCAACTAAAACACCAAAATTCTTTTTCTTTGCACTTTAAAGGGCGTAATTTGTTTGTAGGAACAATTTTCCTTTTCCTTTCACGAAACGGCAAAATTAACCCGTAATACGAGCCACAGGAATATTCAATTACTTCAAATTAAAAAAAATGCTGTTCTTGGCTTATGACGTGTAATGAATTTAGTATATGTTTAAACATACATATTAGAGAGATGTATAAACAAAATTCAAAGATTTGTCGCAAGCAAAGTGGATAATCTCGAAGCATAAGATCACTTGTTGGATATAAATGTTATATATAGCCTTAGAAGAGGGCCGATATAAGTAAGTACGACATCATCAGAAAGAAGATACAAAACCGACTGAAAATGGGCGGAGAAAAAGGGCACCGTATTCATAGCACCCAAGCAGAAGGAGGAGGGATAGAGTCAATATCTGCAAATGAGCGAGAGAGATGAACGGGACAGGGTGTAGCTGCACCCGAAGAGCATGGCACTAAACGCACAAACGAGTAGGGCACGGAGATGGCGAAGGAAGAGGAACGGCGGTAGATGTCTTTGAAATACTACTTCTGAAGATAGGGAGTGGTTATGAAAAACTCGGCCCTCATTCCCTCTTCCATCTCCTGAGCCTATTCATTCCTTAAAAACTGCCCTCAAAATGGTGGACCTTTTTCTCATTGTCACCTCCCCTCCCGCATTTTTCCTTTCCCTGCAAGAAGCAAGAGCTCGTTTTAATACGAATTCATAAAATCATATCCTCTCCGATTCCCCTTGAAGCCCTCCTTCCTTAAGGAACCCACTTCTAAGAAAACACCCCCTCTCCCCCAGCGTATTCTCCTCTCCATCCCCGCCATATATTCCTGGTGCTTTCATCTTCAGCAAGGGAGAACTCTTCTCGGCCTCCCTCTCCTTCCCTCCCAACCCCCGCCGCCGTCACCTCTCGTCTCCCCCCCTGCCCCTCGCTCGGCCACTACTGTTCGACTCATTTGCTCCACGCAACACCACTTACCACCCCTCACCCTACCGCCCCCGGCACTTTGCCCCCTCGTGTCTTCTTTCGCGCTCTCCTATTTCACATTATTAAAACCCTCCCACTCCCCACCCCATCAGCTCCTCTCACCGAAAATCCAGGGAGCTCTCAAAAGCTTTCTTGATTCAATTTTTTTCGTCCCCAGGAACGCAACAAAAGGAGCTCATGCATTCCCTACGCATCGCCATCCACCACTCGCTTCATCATCGCAGGTCAGTGAGTAAATCTGGGATAGGCTGGAGACATCTTCCCATTTCACTCTGTTTCTCGCTATCTCCGAAGTTATTTTTAGTAACTCGTAAAAAAACTGTCATCTACGTAATAATGTTGCCAACAGGCCTCAAAAGAGTAAGAAATCTAGCATTTTCCAGGAGCATAATGAACGAAAATTCTCCATGAACGTCCTCAAATACTCTGCCTCTAATCTCTTTCAACTGTTACTCGCGTGTTACATGATTTAACAGCGCAACTTCATCATCCGTCACGTAAGGCAGATTGAGTTTCAACCCAATATTTCTGTTATATTCTGCTCAAAATATGCGATATTTTGGACAGTTCTCGAAAGCTCTATCAACAATAATGTCTTTCATTGTGAAAATTTAGTGTACCGTGAAACTTTATTGATCCCTGCGCAATTTGTAAAAAATAAGTCCTTTATAGCTCTTTCAAGTATTTTGTAGCTTTTCTTCTCATTTACCAATTATGCATAATCCATGTACCACTAATGGCAAAGTTCAAAGGTTAAAATCTCCAAAAGCATGCATAAGCGTTCTTTTAATGGATTTCATATAAGAAAAGCAACTTTTTCATTCCAGATAAAATTATTTCATACACCTGATATGGTGATTTCATCACCTGATGATGTCGTGATTCGTCGAAATCTAGATCGTTTGTAAAATAAATTTACTTGGAATTGCAAATTTACTCTTCATAGTAGTAATGGTGAGCACATTCATAGAATTCATGTTTGAGACAACGGGTTCTTTGAACGATTTCTTTTCTTCTGAGTGACATGATACTAATCAACTGTTTTAAGCTATATTGTGCTTAAATCCTCAATCTAAAACATTTTCTCTCCATCTCTATGATACATCATACCCTGCAGAATACTCCGGACGGCATGGTGAGTTTTCTTGCTTTGTCAAGCACTTAAAAGAGTTTTCTGTGCGGCCAAAAGAGCCGTTCCTGCCCCATAAGACGCGTCGACGTCACCTTTCTACGCAAACAAAGGTATGTCTACTGGCACTCACACTAATACACACGCCTTATTGCCAGTAGAGACCTCTTTCTCCCCTTCTCACTGTCCTCCACGTACTTCCTCCCCTTCCCGCCTGTCTCGAGCGCCGAAAAAAAACCTATTCTTCTTCTTCGGACCCTCTTACACATTCTCCACGCGTCCAGCTCCAAAAGTTCATAATGCTTCTCCTTTCTCGCCCTCTTTCGTGTCAGCTTAAAAACGTCCGCTCGTCTTAAAACTCGACCTTTTCCGAGCGTCAAGAAGAAAGAGGGGAGGAAGAAGAAGCACCAGCCGCCTCCTTCGCGCCCCCCCCATTCCTCCCCCCCAAAAGCCCAAGGCACTACCGTCCCAGCCACCTCCTCCTCCTTCCCACGCCACTCCACGCCTCACATCTTGTCTTCCCCATTTCATATCCCCTCCACTCTCCAGACAAAACCCCTTTCCTTTCTTACCATCCACTCCTCGCCTGTTTTCACTCCTCAAAAACGCTAGCCATGCTACTCATCGATGTGCACAACGAAAGAGTTAGCTTGACTGAAATAAGTGAAATTCAAGTCCAGGCATGAGCAC
Organism: Ceriagrion tenellum; assembly: GCA_963169105.1. Classification (NCBI taxonomy): domain Eukaryota; kingdom Metazoa; phylum Arthropoda; class Insecta; order Odonata; family Coenagrionidae; genus Ceriagrion; species Ceriagrion tenellum. Next base: position 168,093,816 of record OY720634.1, read on the forward strand.
TCATTGGCTAATTCGTAATATGATGGCATCTTTCAATAACGAATAATCAACCTCCACTTAAGGAAGTAACTTTCAGCATGATCACATGATGGGCCTATACAAATTGTTGGCGGTGAGGTATGGTGAAACAGACCCGCGTAGATAAAGTCTCAGTACTTCCGACGTTTAAATCGATGAGAAAATTGACTCAAAGATATTTCTGACATTAATGAGGTTTAAAGAGAATACTGAAGCCTATCGGTTATTTTGGAAGGTGGCAAAAAATTAATGGTCAACGACAGGATTAAGACTTAATTTCCTTCGTGGTGAGTTTTCGGGAATTATTCTAAAACCAATAAAAACCTCAAGAAGAATGTTTATAATGAACAATGCTAATGTATATTTTATTAGTTAGTACAAATTTAGGATAATACAAGTGAATATAGGCATTAATCACGCAAATGGTATCATGAAGCACATTTCCACCAGGGTCCGAGTCAGCATTTTACCCTCTTTGCCTTAAGAAGGAAACAATCAATATTACTCTCTACTTCAGGAATTATAATTGTACAATATTTGTGCTTAAATGATTGAAACTGAAAAATGCGCCTTCTCTAGCTTCTAAGATGATGTAAAAACGGTCTCACTTCCCCCCTTGCTTTCATGATTTTTCAAGCGATCGCGTGTTTTAGCAATCTAGAAGTGTCCCAGGTGTTATCCACCAAATTTCCTTTGATGGATCTTTTCCTGCGGAGAACCTTTTTTACTGATTGCCCCAGATAATGCGTCCTTATTTTTCAGCATTAATTCCACATTTTCCTTCGCCACTTCCCTCCCCCTCGCACGCCTTGCTTTCCCTCGAAATGAATGTATTGGATTAAATGTACGAAATGGAAGCAGCGGGTACTGCATGGCCTCAATCTTGCTTTAATAACCACCCATCATTCTCTCTACCCTCTACACCCCTCTCTTCCCTTTCCTCCCTCCTTCCCCTCCCTCCACTTCCCTCCTCTTCTCTACCGTCACATCCATTCCCGAACCCTCATTCCTTCCTCGTCTCCCACTTAAACACTTCTTCCGACCAAGACACTATACTTCTTCGCTAATGCTTTCCGATCTTCCCTTTCATGCACCCAAATCCACTCATGGCCAAATTTAGTTTCCTCCTACTTATAAAAAGAAGAATAAATGTGTATTTGCAGATATGCACGTGAATGCGTCCAAATGCTATTCTAATACACATCCTAAATGCATTAAAAAAGGAGATTTTATGAAATAAATAAATGTAGTTCGCATATATATTTCCAGGAGATTACAATACGGCTATAAAATTATAATAATAAATCATATTGAATATTATTTGAGAACACTGTCATTCCATAGATAATTTAGTAAGAGTATGGACTAGGCAATGGACTGAATGAGCAAAGAACAATATGAAATGATTATTATTAAATAACTTAATTTTGAACGGCATTTCTTCCATATTTATATGTGTACATTCGTTTTCTAATTATTAGGTTACGATATTATTTGATAAAACCGGATTGAAAATGTCTTTTATATAAAAGAATGTAATAATAAATGAGGATACACAGTTGGCAAAATACAAATTTTGAAATGTATTGAGAAGTGTTGCAAATATACAGAGAGTGAAATATATTTCACGAAATAAAATTGTAACACGTGCATGAGTAGATATACCTGCTTTGCAAAATGGATTTTTAGGAATGTACTAAAAACGTGTTTATCAAGTTTTATTTTCATTACCAAATGCATTTATTTACTGTTATTTGAAAGTAGTCGCTTATTTTTCCGCATGTCCTTTACCATTTGAACCGTTTTTCTTTTCTTCTTCGGTTTCGTTTCATTCAGTTGCACTGTGAAATTGTTTGCATCCACACCCGATGTAAGCAAGAACACTTCATGACAATTATCCGGTTGCAATAAATATTTTCTGATGTTGATTGTATTGACAAATGGATGCTACAGTGAAAATTTCAGTCGGAAGATTTTGATCTTGAGTGAGAATACCAATAGAACACCGTGTTATCAGCGTGCTAGTGGGAAGTAAAAGAATTATAATATTTTAATTTCAAATAATCTTTCCGTAATCTGCAGTTACCCAAGGCATAAGTACATACTTATTCGCTTCGGCACTCATTACTTCAAGTAAAACCCTAATACAATTCCGCGTAGAGATTACGTCCACCCGTTAATTTCGAAAATACTTTTTAAATATAATTAAAAATTATCTGCGCACACTTAATCCTCCCCATGCACTAATATTTAGAAAAAACGAAGTCGTCAATTTGTATCTTTCCTATGGCCACTTTCAACGTTAAAAGAATTATTTAATAAAAACCTACGTCAAATATGATGGAAAATGGAAAATTTAATACTCCCTTTTCACTAAAATATTTTGCATATTCAGTTAACCAGTCAAAATAATATCGCCACGCAATACTAGAGATTTAAATCGCATTGATAGGAGGTGACAATTATGGCAACACATTTACAGAGCGGTGGCTTCAACAGTGGGGTCTTGTGGCGTGATTTTTCCTGAGGTTGATACACAGCTGAAACTACATGATGTCCGAGGTGCGAAAACACGGGTTTCAATTCCATCTCGGCGTCATTTGCGCCATTTATAGTTGCTTAAATATAACTTTCAACATGGTCGCCCACAACTGGGATGTGATGTCACTAGCTGGTATCCATACATATTCCTCGGTGCAAATGCCGAATCCGCGTTACATATCCGCAGAACCACTCGTTTTAGATACAGATAAATGACGTCAGGAGGCATACCTCGCTTCGCTGGAATTTTCATTACTTTAGTGATTTCCTTTTAATTCTCCGCCCTTAATGGCTATACATTTAAACCACAGAAATCATGATTTTCATAATTTACATTCAGTTCTCAACACGACTCCCAGATTTTAACGAGAAAAAACTTTTCATGCAAATATTCCATTACTTCCAACTGATTCATCGGGGTTCCCAGCTTGATCGCAATCCATCGCTTGATACACAATACTCTCAATTTCATGGCTTCATCAACACCAGTCGCTCAACTGTTTATTGTCTAATCAACACCAGTTAAACCTTTGACCAACACTTCCAGCGGACGTTGCTGCCCTTCATTGGTATATGGAAGAAAACAAGAAACATAACCTTCCGGTTACATCCTCCAATGACGGTGGAAAGGATGGGATCCCTGTTTCCTAAGGCCCACCACCATCAAATGGGTGGCGCAAAAAGAAGCCATATGCCGCCCCCCGAACAAGCGAGGTTCCTTCACGGAGAAAGCGGATTGGACTTGCGTACAGCGACGCCATTTCGTAGGGAATGGAAACTCGTGACAGGCTGTGACAAGAATGGAAGGGGAGAGGAATCGTGGGGGATTGGGGCGGAGCAGGAAGAAAACCCCGGAGACATTTATGAATGCCCCTCTCCCTTTCTCCCCCTCCCCCATTGCAAACCCTTACTTCATCCCTCACGGCTCTTCATAACCAAAGCCTTTCTTCTTCAGTTTTCATTCTTCCACCGTCTCTCCCCCATCGTGTTTCCACGAAACCCATCCTCTGCCTTGATAATGAGTACATCCTTATAAATGGGTTCCCACAGCTTCATTTGGTTAGCAAAACCAAACTAAAGTTGCGTTCCCACCCCGGCTGTGATGACCAGTCTTCGACTATCTTTTAGCTATACATTTTAATGAAATAGATTCATTTATTAATCAATGCATTCACTGCGCACTGAGAACATTAAATGGTGCTTCTCTTGCAGCTTACTAGACATTATTTACCCCCTAACGCACCATGTGCTGCCAGTTTTTGAATTTGAATTTAGGGACACCCATTCTTGGTAGCAGCACTATCTAGTCAACAGGGAGAGCCAGTGGGACTTGATACAGCTATTAATGATCCTCAAATGTTGTCCCAAAAAAACTCGCATGTCCATTTTATTGTATAAAAGGTCTCAGGGGGTTATAGGTTAAAGGTAATGTTTGTGGAAAGTCGAGGATAATCTTCCAAATTTTCGCAGGGCCCTAACTGCCTCTAACATTTCCTTATTCATCTCAGCATTCGTCCTACCCTACTTAATTCCGTCTAACTAACCTTTTCTATATCTCCCCCTTTCAAGATTGCCCAGCAGTCTTCCCTCTATCATTCCTTAAGCAACCCATTGCCCCTTTTTACAGTTACCGCCCACCTAACCTGCCAACCCCTTATCACATTCGGGACTTTTTACTCCTCGTCCACCGTACTAAGCACTTCCTCGTTTGTCTTCCTTTCCTTGCACACTCACCCTCCTTCTCCACACTAACATCTCAAATGCCTGCTGCCTATTTTGCCTTCCTTTACTTGAGTCTAAGATTTTTCTCCATATTACGCTACCCTTCATATCAGTCTCTTCACCAGCCTCTTCTTTATGTCTTTCCCCTTGGTCCCCGTTATCAGCTCCCTTCTATAACTAAACGTTTCCTTCGTGAGCACAATTCACCTCCTTATGACTTTGTTAATACACTTATGTTACTGCTCAAGTAATTTGACAAATTGATAATTGAAGTGGGCTCATAATTAACAATAGCAAGGGATTCCATCCTCCGCGGACCTTAAAAACGTGCGGCATGACACGTCAACCATTCTGGCTCAGAATGAATAGAATGCGCTTCCCCCATCTAATTCACGCTTAATTTGGGGTGGCTTCACTGAATACATGTTGGCCGCTTTGGACTGCCAAAGTGAAACAAAGTAGTCGATTGAATACCATGACCTTGTATAATTAATACTCTCCATTGGAATTTCATTTTTATGCGTGACGAAGACAACCCAGCCATTTTATCCACACTTAAACATCATTAAAAGCCTATCGGACACGTTACAAATACATCCACCATTAAATAAATGTCTCTATTGGCAGTCAATTTGTCGCTTCCAAAATATCCTCGTAAAAATGAGCCGTTCCACAATTACTCTCCACTCACTTTCATTTCTTTCTCCTTATGCCTTCCGTTTGCGTCCTAAGATTCCACACGCATTCCCGCTCCCTCGTCTTTCAACACTTACGCACTTAACACCGCCACTCCTTCAAGCCTCCCCCTCCCTCCCCAACCCTTCCTCTCATCCATCTCCCCCCACCCTTCTCCTTTCCATCCCCCACACCCCCTCTCATTCCCACAAAACACACCCCCTCTGCAGCTCCTACCCTCCCCGTCTGCCACGGCCTGCCAGTTTCTTTCGCTGCAGATCACACCGGAACTCGCTAACTTTTCATTATTTTCTTTGACGAATACTCGTTCCCTAGCCTCTCTTCTGCCAGGCATTTGAATTTCAAAAGACGTAGGAGATGTGGGAAGGGGGTTGGGGAACACGCGGCGGAGGATAAGTTGAAGGAAACGGGGAGGGATGGGGGGGGGCTTCGTTCCCCTTCATTAGGTGGGACAGAAATTAATGGCAGCGCGAGGGTTGGTGGGGTGGGAGAAGGGGAGGCTGGGTGGAGGAGGGAGTGGGGGGGAGAGGGGGGTGAGTTGAGAGGCGGGAGAGGAGGCGATGGCTTCTGTTTGCAAGACAGAGACGTTTTCGGAAGGAAGATGAAGAGCGGGAGAGGGGGCGGGGGTTTTGAAGCACTGGGAGATGGATGTTGGCGGAGGGAAGTTGGAATGGGGAGTCTGATTGCGCGGGGTGATGGGAACATCGAAGACACATGCCATGGGGATGTGACTGCCGAGGATTCCGACCCTTGAAGCAATAAAAGAGACACGAGTCGGAACAAAGGACGAGTTAAAAACAATAAACCGTCCAGCACTCTAAATATTGATCTGAGTCAATTGATGCCTTATGTCTGTTACTTAAGATAAAATGTTACCTAGAGACAGCAGCATATACAATAAGAGTTCATATGATAGCAAAACGGTTTCGTTTCATCACCATTTTTTATAAGAAAAGAGAATGGCGGGCATAGTGGTGCACAAATAAAATTTAACCCATTATATTAGTACCAATGTATTGAAAAGACCATTAAACCTGAACTCTCATTCCTACAACTAAATACGCTAAATAATTAACCAATATAAGTAATGGTAGCGGGCGTGACTTCGTGGAAATCCTTCATAGTAGGAGCGTCTAAATAAATTATAACTTGGCTGTTTCCACATGAGGTTTTATTTTTACCGATCATGGTTTCGTTACAGAGTAACATTATCAATCAAAACATCAAATCACCTTGATAATGTTACTCTGTAACGAAACCATGGTCGGTAAAAATAAAACCTCATGTGGAAACAGCCAAGTTAAAATTTCTTCAGACGCTCCAACCAATTAACCAATAGTTTGATACTGAAATCAACCATAATCGGTACCAACTCAATAAGCGCATACTGCTACTATTCACATGACTTTATCACCGGTTGTTACACTATCTCCATTTATACTTAAGGTAATATCAATTCGTCATTGATGAAGAAAAATGTAATTATCAAGAATTTAAATAAAAATATAGATTAAGGGATACACAATGGGTGGACTAGTTTCACCCGCATGTAATATTGATGGCAACATATGAATATGCCAAATAGAATTGATAGCTTGATATTTTACGAATTACTTCAAGAATTTTCCTTATATTTTACACCCTTGTACTGTTATATATTCTTATTCTTGCGGAAAATCTTTCACTGTAGTAATTTCTGTAAATGTGACTTATTTCCCAAGATTCATATAGCTACGATGCAAGCAATAAACCTGAAATTAGATAAAAAGTTAAAATTCATCAGAAACTAATTCGTGTTGATTTACCATTTACGGTTATTTCACACACCTTTAACGTTATCAAAATTAATCAAGTAAAAAACTCCAAGTTAGATATTAGCCTAAAAAATCTATTTTCATAACAAAGGAAGTGGCACTATACGGATAGTTGGTCTGAATGCTATACCTTCTACAGTGTCACTTTAATGGTTCTGAATGTGACCGCACGCTTAGGAAAAAGATTGAAATTTGAAATTATAAATAGGAAAGCCAAGCCTTTTGGAATAGCGGCCGTCGAAAAAGAAGAAGAAATGGAGTGAGATAGGGAGGAGGTGAAGGAGGATAAAAGATGATGGGGGTGGAGAAGGGAAGAGAGGGATGGAAGAGGAGAAAAGGGTAAGAAAGAGACGGCAGATAAGTACGTCTTGGAAGCAGACGGGAAAAAAGAGGCTTGAAGCGATATCGGGGCGACTCTAATTGAAAATAAGGTCCTCACAAATTGAAGATGTCCGCCACAGGGAACGACCACCAGCGCACTCCTTCCCCTTTACCGATCTCCTATTTATCCGCAGACGGTTAAGGACGGATGCTCAGCGAGGGAGAGGATAAAAGGAGAAAGGAAGGCACAAGAAGACTTTCTACTCTGCCCCAGAGGAAAATTTTAAAAAGTAAAATACACAGACAGAATTATATTTAAGTACACCGTTTCACGTAAAGAATAAGCTATGCAATGCTTGTGTGAAATTAATTAAAACATTTTTTACGGAATTTAAAATTGCTGGATAGGATGTAGGGTTAAAAGTTTACTCAAGATAAGAACGCCGTTGAATTACATTGACTTGCCTTAGTTATAAATAAATAAAACCGTCTCTTTGTTATCTTGGTGGTATGTTTCAATATACATATATAATGATAACTTTAAATTAACCACAAAAAATTATCATACAATATGTCTTTAGTTATAAAAGGAAAGTAAACAATTTTTCACGGTAATATGATTTAAATAAAGGCCATTATCATAGATTTTCGGATGTGTTCACTCATTGGGTGCATTTTTAACTTTCGGTTTGGCAATTATCTTAGACAGGTTACAGATGTGCGAATAATTTACTCAGCTTCCCACATAAAATCTTAAAATGTTATTTAAAGTAAAATAAAGGCTTAAATTCCGCAGCAACATTAGTACAAAAATATTTACTAAAGGGAACACAAGGTTATGACGACTTTTTGTTATTTATAATAAGGTTTTTATTCGTACGCCAAAAAGTTAAAATATTTGAAACGCGCAAAAAAAATCCAGTCATGACAGGAAAGGAATAAATGAGAGCGCTCTGGGTTAGTAACATAGATCCGCTTGGATCAGGAGGTATTCAGAACCTCTTTAGAATCGAGCAATTTTATTAATGACTTAAATGAGGCTCATTCAACCTCCAGAGCACCCAAGAAGTTTCTCCGCCTCCATAAGTCGAAAACACAAAATGTCCTATAATTGCGTTGCTCGGAGACAACTCCCGAAGAAAACATTAATCGCCCAGTTATAAGGAGGGGTGAGAGCAATCCTCTGCTGGTTCTGCCGAGAGTCCACCGCTTTTCCACCTCAAGTCTATTACTCCACGTCTTCCCAGCTCAATCTCGCGAGAACACCTGCTGCGGAGGAAAACCGCTCGAGTCTCTTTAAGAATCCCTGTCTCGCTCTCCTTCCCACAGCAGTCTAAGACTACCGTCTTCATCTTTCCATCCCCCCACCTTCTATCGTCTCACCCCCTTAACCCTCCCCCAAAAAACTCCCGGCGTTCCGCTCCGCTTTCCATCTCATACTCCAATTGCACTGTCTGTTCCTTTTCTTTCTCTCTTTCCATCCATTCATCCGCGTCTCTCTTTCACACACAAGCACACCCGCACAGCGGATGGAATTGCAAAGTGGGTAGTCCCCCCCCCCTTTCCTCCTCCCTCCCACCTCATTCTCTCGTTCATCCAAAACTACGAGCTGTTAAGGTTCACAAACTAGTTTCCTTGGAAACTTAGCTTCCAGAAAACAAGGTTATATATTTTCAATTTGCGGTTTGGTCTTACGCGCGAAATTGAAATTTTTTTTATGCAGACAGAGAAGTTTCTCGGCCAAAAGTTAGACGATACTTCGGGAAAGTTCTAACAATTGGTGATTTAAATGTTAGCGTTCATCGAGGATTTTACCGAATTTTTATGTATAAAGCATCAAAACAGTGTTATGGGAGCACATCGAGGGAGGGAGGAGGGAGCACCTTTCATTTTATTATGAATTTGAAACTCAAGATATATCTAAGATATTTTTAAGGAATACAAAACCAATATATTGTCCCTATAATTCCACACTATTCGCATTAATATAATTAAAAATATGAATCCTCACAGGAAAAATCATCATCTCGCTCTCAAGTCCAGAGGCATAAGATTAACTACCATTATGTTTGTCCATATGTGGGTTTTCTATCCACTTTCTTTCTCCTTCCGTCGGTCTTAAATATTTATACTTGTATACACCGCTGAGTGAGATGAGTGAATTGATGAATGTTGGTATACTATATATTGTACTTAACTTATATATTGTATTACTATTTTTTTATTATTTTATATCTATTATTGATGTCATGTACTTATAAATACTGATAAAAAAAATAGACTGAATTAAACTATGCAATTTAAGTTTATTTCATATTTTAGCGGTCAATACCATTTTTTTCTCACTATATTGGTCAAATATAGAAATTACCTCTTAATAACACGTAATCGTAAGGTAGATTTGTGAAAAATTGGATGATTTCAGGTGCTATTATCTCTATACTTGGCCTTAATATTAAACAACACGGTTAAATACAACATTCATTCCCTGAATGACGCATTGGATTCAAGTAAGTTCATCGCTCAGTCTCATAAATGTATAACTTTATAGATATGGTAATAATTCAGCAAATAGGTTAGTCTTGGCTATTTAGACCATAAAATACTTTTAATTTCAAAAGGAAAATCAATAAGAATAAGAATAGATTTGACATGTACTAAATTAAGCAAATCAATTATCCAAAATATACTTCTGTCTTATTAGAGGTTTTTATACACACATAACGAGTGACCTTTGCGATTGCTCACTCATTTTTTAGTCATGCTTCTCTTTTTTAACACATAATCTATTTATTAAATACTAGGAAAGATATTTTATTAATATTCTTTCTATTACCTGTCATATCTAATAAATGAGGTTATTGTGACAAAACTGTATTGGTCGTCAACGATAAGGGATAAGACGAAAATTAAAATAACTGAGCGTTAACAAAACGAACCATAAAGTAATAAATACACAAAAGATTCATTGAGCCAGCTATACTTATTATATTATGAGTACCTAAGCAAAAGGGAGAAGAGAGAAGCTTGGCTGGAATCGTCACAATATGCAATCCATTCCCCAAAAACCCTCCCAACTATCCGCATCCACCCCAACAATCTTGAACTCCGATCTTTGACCTCCACAAGAGGGGAATATCCTGGCATCCCATATAAGCTTGTTTCCGCCTAGCATCTTCGGAGACTATTGTGATCAGAAAAAGGATTTCCAATACACAGAGGAGGAGAGCGAGGACAAAGCGAAACTGGAAGGGAAATAAAGATGGGGAGGAGAGAATAGGGAAGAAACCGATGCACGCGCAAACCACACAAAAACGGAATATCTAATATAAGGAACTTTGTAGAAAAAAGGTGATTAACATAAATTATCAACAATAAAGGTAATAGAAACGTTTAATCTATACAAACATCGAAGTTTAATGTATAACTCCCTGAATTCTGAATGAGAAAATTTAAACTTTCACTATAAACCAATTCCATTTTATGAAGTTTACCTATAGTCCTAAAAAAATCCCACGATAATTCTTGCATACATCTCATTTGATTAACTGTATCTGGTCTAAAATACGATTTCAACAATAGTTCAGAAATGAAGTTCTTTAACTAGTAAATTCTCTTATGCAAAACAAAAGACATTCTTAACCACAGGCGTTTTCAGCAATACAAATCAATATATATTGTCAGGCACTTTATCTTAACTTACTCTCAAGTTTCCCATCACTAGTGGCATCGGTACAAATTCCTATTCTAATAAAACTATCAGGAATTAATTTTTTAAATTATCTAACTTAGATCGGTTGTGCACATTTTGGACAAGTAACCGTTATTCCCAGTAATATATATTTGAGACAGCATTAAACAAATTAATTATTGCTGGTTATCTTTGGATAACAAATGCCATTTGCTACTTTCTGAAACTACAAAATTACATCTTACCGTGTATGAATAGAGCCTGGAAAAGTGTATTTCAAGTATATTAAGTACGAAAAAAATTACTGCAGGGTGAAAAACTTCTAAAACAAAAAGTTTTTCAAGAAAATTTTATATTTCCCGGAATATAACTTTTTTTCGTTCGCGGCGCTTAATGAATCATGCTGCGTGTCTTTGGGAGAGGAACTCTTAAATTTCAGACAATTCTGCTCGGCGCTAAGCCCCTTTTGCTAATACCGCTTCCTAAGGGCCTCTCCCACCCCTCCAACGTGATGCCCGTTAACCCTCGAGCTCTCACCCCACGCCCTGGGTCTCGTCTCCTCCACGCCCTGGATCCTATCTGCTTCTTACTGGCCTTCTATTCTATTCCTAGTTTTACTCCCCTGCTCTTTTACGACCCTTAGCGTCCGTCTACCACGGCCCAACCCCCATCGCCCCTCGACGTGACCCACTTCTCATGGCGACGGTTCTTCCGGCTTCTCAAGCCACCTTATCTTTCGTACAACAAAACTTATATTCCTCTCATTGACGCGCCACATTTTCCGAGCAAAGAAGAAGGAAAAAAATGCTCAACGACCTGCGGAATTGTATGAAAAACTTTTCGGTACAGTTCAACGGGACGACCATTTCTCTTTTTATCGCTACTCAAATACAGAAACCACACTTTGATACTAAGTTCCTCAAGACGTTACCACGACGTTAATCAAGACTTGAAGGTCATTTCACGTGAAAAACTGAGAGTACCCAAGCAAAGATGGAAGTGGTGGCGTATCAAATTTCCAAATCCAAAATTAGATGTAAGTACTCTCCGGGCGGAAGGAACAAAATTCCAGTGTTCAGAATTTCAAGGAGCACAGCATTTTATTGCGCTAAATTGGTATTAAATATTCAACACAAGGTCGAGTATTTATTTTCATATGAAGAAAATACTTTAAAAGTACTTTAAAAACTTCCAGCATTTAAGTAACAAGAAGGAAAGGTCCATCTATATTTCGATAATATTTTCTAACCAGTGTGCAATAGTAACAGCATACATTTTTAAAATAAATTTAAATTTTCCACAAGCAACCTCTTTCTCTATGAAGTAATTGTGATGATGAAATTATATCTTTCAATCCATGTACCTAATGATTGGATGGTGACTATTTTTTGACACGATCTTTCAAATCCTGAACCTAATGGTTTAATAATTTGAACAGAGAAATTGGCAATGAATAAAAGCCTTCATATTTGAATCTATTCAGATTTAAAGATGGCATCCCCTTTCCACATACTTTGCTAGTAAATACGAAACAATGTTCCAGATTCTATTGATTCCTTCATTAATCAGATTCTATTGATTCCTTCATTAATCAGATTCTACTGATTCCTTAGTATCAAACATTTGTACGATAATCTGAGACAAGAGTGAATATAAACATTATCATTAATTTCATCAGGAGCAGTAATACAAATTTGTATCTATTATGTAAAGGTGGACACATTGAAATGTTTATTTTGTAAGTATGTCATTCGGTAGATACTGCTCAATAGTATATCCTACAAATTTTAGGTAATCACTGCAGCAACGAAGAATTTTTGAATCTATTTAACCATAAACCATTCTTTGCGTTTGCTAGTACATTCTTAAAAACATGGATGGCTAAGAATTCTAATGGCGAATATTTATTAGAAATTTCAGTATGGCTATATTTTACTCTCAAAGTCTCATGAGCTTGGACACATTTCAAGCTTTAGTATTGAATAAGAAAGGGTTTTTCTCCATTTAACTTATATTAAACGTATTTCTTTAGCATTTCAACGTTATATTTCTCATTAATGTTCTACAAATTTAATTATAAAACAGAAAAAGTATTTCATTAATTTCAAAAATCAATCATATGTCATCAAGGAAAGAAAAACCTGAAAGGAGCAAATATATAATTGGGACCAATAATCGGCGTATTACAACACTTTCATTCTGATCCTGCCTGAATGATTATTTTGCTCTCTTCTACCTCAGGACTTGCCGATATACTTTGAACAAAGGTCCGTACGTCGAAAACAAAATCATTTTACTCATGAAATATTTAATAAACTTTTTCTACTAGGGTTTGATTTATTGTCACTTTCGCTAACAGTCAACCTCCTCCAGATTTAATAACCTCTCAATTCTTTCCATTCATAGATCGTGAATGAAGAGCTGTATTTTAAAGCCTCCTTTAAACAGCGCGCACACTTATTGCTCGTGCACTTCACACTCAAAGATCACTCGACGTAGTTGGAGCGTGGAGGAGTTTCCGAGGTGCATTTCATGATATTCAACACGGCTGTAATTTTGAAGGATAACATCTCGAGCAAAAAACAAGTTCCCGAATAAAACAACTGTTGATGGTTACATTGACTTGGTAAAATAACGATTCTTTCCTGGAAAGCAGGCATTAATATCAATGACACAAAATGACTTGTAAGATTCTGGATGAAAGAAAGCCCACCCTTCAGTTAATGACAAGTTTAAATTGAGTCAATTATTGTGAAGTTATGTCATCTGCTAAGGGGATGATCAAAGAGAGCGAAGACTAATGACGTCGGAATATTCAGCCAATACGAAAACATGAAAAGCAATATATTTTCTTAAAAAGCCATTCGAAAATTGAACTAGATTCTGAAAGAGAGGTGGATATCCGAAGTTTTACCGAAAAAAATAAAATACATTGGGACTCAATAGAATTTCGTTCAAGTGGACAATTATTTAATTTTTAAATTTTGAACAGTTTTATAACATGCTGAAAAATTCAACGTTGATTATGTATTAGCATTGTATGCTTGCTTAGGACAAACCTGGTACCGTAGTTATCAATAATATTTTGCACGGCCAAAAAATGCCTCACCATTGTACACAGTAATGAAACTCATTATTTCCCCATGATTTTATGCAAGACTGCAAGGATTTTACTCATACCTATTGCTCAAGCTAAAATATATTTAAATGGGTATTCTTGGAAATTAAATTTCTTTTACAAAGCCTATTGGATGAATCAAAACATCCATTACGGCATTACAAACTTTTCTCCCTATTACCTATATTACGAGTGTCTTCATCCCGTCACTATCTTTTCCCTTAAATCAAATCATTTCAACTTATTTTATACAAACGCCTAATCCATGACCTTTAAATTAAACCTGGAAAAGGTGAAGTGAAAGGTGAAATTCCATCTTATGAGCATTAATCTTATATTCATTTCTATGATCCAACTCTGTCATTCGGGAAAAAGGCCAACTTCAGTACACGTAAGCATTTACCTCAGCCCAATTATTAGCTCTTTTCTGTACAGAACTGTGCATATGATTGATGCTGGGAATCCCTTTTTAATGCTCAATGCCGTGTAATATTTTCCAGATAGGGGTAAAATAGGGAGCTGCCGGAGCATTTTATAAAAGTAAGCACCAAAGAGAGTTCGGTCAAAACAACAGGGGAAATGCGCATGGGCGGTTATTATCGCTTAATGCTCGAGATACTAAAAAAAACTCCAATCCGGATCTTTGGCTCTTCAAGCGCGTAAGTGAGCGTTGATTTAAATAGTCGGGATGAAAACACTCAAAGCGGCTTTGCTAAAGATGGCCTAGGGCTCTCGAAATTGAAGTGTTTCCCCATTTCCCATGAGGAAGTTATGGAAATGTACTGCGCGCGATGGCCTGAAAAAACGCCGATTATTATTGGAGTGGAAGTAAGCAGATTAATTTGTTCTGAATAATTCTTGTGCGCGTATCAAACGAGCAAAGAAAAAGGAGAAACAAGCAATCCGACCATGAGCACGAACATGGAAGATGGGTTGATCAGTGATGAGGTCATGGTGAGTACCCGCAGGGAATCGTACACGATTCATGCTTGGAAGGTTTGCTGAGTACATAACGATTGTAATTATTAACATATTACGGCATGAAGTGATTAAAAACTATAAATCGATTCAGCATTGCCCATTAAAAAATAATGGCTCATCTTATCTTCAGTTACTGCATACATCATTAAATTATGGAAGAGAAATTTATGAGGAATGAAAGCAAACAACCAGATTAAAAATATGCTCCTTGGTTAGAAATTTTAGAGCATGTCAGATCACAGGTTTCGATATTGCCTTAATCAAATGATTATTCGGTTTGTCTGCAAAATAACGCATGCAAATGACTTACACTTTTCTCAACAATCGCGAAAATTGTAGTCTTAAACTTTATGATGATATACGTAGGCATACTTCGCGAATATAGGACCACAAATACTAGGAAACTTTACGAGGGAAGGAAGCCAGGGTAAAAATATCCTAAAAGTCTTCCAGCTACGAGAAAGGCGAAAGTAGCGCTTTGAAAAGCATATGGCTGAATCAATATGGGTGTATAATTCAGAGTGGTTCATTCAAAGGAACCCTAAGAAAAAGAAGTTGTGAACACCGATAGGTAAAAAGTGCGAAATAGGATGTCAATAGCTCAACAATTGTTAGTTTAAGTATCACTCTTGAGCCTTACGCCTGTACTATTATATTATTCAATATGGTCTTGCATTACCCCTAAACTTTTTATACGGAAGAATATCCTTGGATTATGAAAACGGATCACATGAATGCTCATTGAGAATACAGTTGAATACCTGTGAACATTTAAAAATAGGGTATACATAAGCATGGAATCATTCCCGAATGGCTAACTTGTGATTAAATGGTTTTTAATTACCATAAATAGGTTGTAGAAAACACAGACTTATGCTAATATTGGTCCTTTTTGAGAGGTAATCAATTCAATCAAATCAAGAGGTAATCAAAGGCAATCAAAAAATGATAATCTACGTATCTTTTCTTCACTTCCTCAGGAGTTATCATTTAAATGGATAAATTATCATTATATATGCTCACCAAAATGTATCATAATTATTTCTTATATTATTATACATATTTTAGAATAGTAAAACATTTTGCGACAGTATCAGTATTATCAGGAAATATCACTGCTTCGTTCTTAAGAGAAATTCGTGTACCTTAAGCGCTTAAAGCAGTGTTTCATAAGAATCCTCAGGGAGTATATAGTTTTTCATTGCAACATTAAATTCGCAGGAAAAGTAGAAAACTGAAGAAAATACTCGGTAATCCTCAACATTAGTTAAAACAATTCGATGTAGGCAGTATTCATAAGTTGACTTCAATCAGTCACTTCACTTGAAATCACTTTCTTACCAATTCTAATAAAACATAAAATCGAGATAAAACCAAACGCAGTGATAAGCCATACTGTTGCGTTCCTTAGCAACGGAAAACATCATAACCGGGATGTCCTGACGCTAAGGAAGAAGTATTACAGTAGAACACCCTCAGCAAATCACCAGCCAAACATTTTCCAATTTGCCGAGAGGGAGGAGTTAACCTTGGAGGACAGTAGGACAGCAGCGAGAAGAGCGCGCATCGCAACGGCAATCTTAGGAAATTGGTCGTCAGGAGAGCGCTTCGACAGGATTTGAAAGAGGAAGTTGAAATGTAAGCTGTGAAACAGCGTCTGTTCCCCGCTCTACCACATGACTAACGTAAAGACGCACGAGCGTTAAAACAGAAGGGTGGGGACAAAACAGAATCGGGAAGAGTAGAAATAAAAAAGAAAAACAAAGAAAAAGCGAGCGGCGATGCACCAAGTTGTTTACGGGATTTGGTGGCTGAGAGCTGTAGAGAGGGCACGCGTAGCTGATGCGTAGGGAATCGCAGAAAGGAGGTGGGGGTAGGAAGGGGGAAGAGAGACCAAGAGGGAGGAATTGAAGGGGCCTTCATCGTTCTCGTCGTTCAGTCTTCATTCATTGAGGTGGGTCACAAGGGCGCATGCGAAAGCAGCACGCTCGCTGCGGGACATCATGGGAGGACGCACGGAGAAAAATTAACCAGGTAAACTAAAAAATATAACGCACGCAAAATGGCATTCCGCTTTGGTTCAGCAAAGTAAGCACCGAGGACTTTTGCTTTATCCGCAGTGAAAAATTCTGGCGCTATAAAATAAATAAATACGACGAGGAGTAGAGGAGGCGAAGTGATATGGGAAGATGGATGAGAGAGCCGGGATAGGTAGTCACGAATGACTGATAGTGACTCGTCGTGAATCGGTCCATGAATGCGGAACAAAGGGGCCATCGTGGAGTGAAGGACGGATGCACTATTGGGACAATGAGAATGGTACACTTTGTTGAGTTTTCTGCACACGTAACCAACGCGTTCATGTAAAACAAAAGAAAATTGAAGTATAATAGTCTCCGTTCACAGAGTGTGTAGGCATGTGGGGCGATACAGTTCCCGCGAGCTAATTGTGAATCCCGCAGTCGCTCACCCAAATGAGTACTTAAGCCTAGCAGTCAAGGAATAGTTGAAAGGGGCTTGCACTGCACAGTTGTTCATCGTTCATCCCATAACCAAGTTACTTGACACCATCTCATAAGCTAGTTATTTCACGCTGCACTGCACTGGTATACTGGCTGCTTTTAACATCAAAGACAAGGAAAATTCATAAAAAATATATAAAAATTGGGGCTTTTTCTGCAGTTTACTTCACATCCTGCACATAAAAATCCTCTGTCACTAAATACTCAGCTTTCATACTTTCTTCATTGTCATCTTGAAACTTAGTTTAAGGACACTAGAGGGAGGGTGAGCTGTATCCTGAATTGCTCTTGACCCGCAGTGCAGATTTGAATAGAGGAATGGCCTCATAAGCAAGGATATTTGTTATCCCACGCTTCGATGGAAAGTAAAGCCCCCGGTTATAATGCTTGTACGAAAATGTCTGCTTGGATTCAAAATGGATGATCCTTCCCCCCTCTTCCCCCCATCCCTACGGGTCAATCGCCCCACCAAGCACTCAGGCGAGATGACAACTGCTGTCATCCGGTTATATAACTATGTCCACGCATTCCAGAGCACACGACGATGCAGAGGTTTCAATCAGTGGGAGGAGCGAAGGCTGACCGCACGGTGGTTTCAGGATCAGGAAAAGGACACCTTATGAGACACAGATCGATTTCGACATATGAATTACCTCTTAAGAGCACAATGCCGAGTCAATCACAAAGAATTAGAAAACTCTCGACGATAGGTACTGCTTGCCTCCGAAGGATTTGTGGCGCCATCTTTCTCACGATTCATTTGGACATGTATTTTGGACCTGTGAGAGCTTCAAGTGAACACTTTGATTTGAAATGAAGAGCAGCTCGATAATATAGTCCTCCATTTGACAATTATTATCCTGCCTTTCACAATTCATTATCTTCCCTGCCTTCATTCGTTACAACGAATCTAATTATGCCATGGTACATATGGCATATAATCGAACAAATGACTTCAACTGCGTCTCAAACCAACCACTAAATAAAGGGAGAGCAATAGCAATATGACGTTTAATTGTACCTATTGACAAATTAGAGATCGTATGAGATAACAAGAATAATAATGATAATTTAAAACTACCATATTTGGTTAGCGAAAAGCAGCAATAAACAAAGCGACAACAATAAAGTACAATAATTGAATAAAATAATAACATCAAATGACGAAATAAATTCGCCCAATAGACACTTGACTGAAAGAGCGTGGGAAATGGGAAGAAATACATTACAAAAGAACTTTAGTTTATAAATAATATAAATATCATGAGTTTATGTGCAATAAACTAACCCAAAAAATAATTTTTCATACGATATTGAAGAAAAAATAACTGGTTCAATTTCATGTTTCAACGTTTAATTTAAAAATAATTAATCGTATATGTGGATATTTCCAAAGAAGTAAAACGATGGAGAATTATGTATTACTCATCAAAATACAGTCCCCACAATTAGACACAGTCACAGGGATGAGGTTTGGCATACGCTGGAAAATATTTCAATCAAAAGAAAACTTAGTAAATCTTATTAAACTGAACAAAACAGATATAACGTTAGACATACGTGTTCATTATAGAAAGAAAAGTTTTTACTCATTGTCTTAGGCTTCAACAATGAAAACTTTCTATATTGGCGCTTTTGCAGTAAAATAATTTAATATCAATTTTTCTGCGTAAATGGACAAATTAGGAAGGATAGTAGTAAAATATTGAAGTAGATGGAGGAACGTAAAGTAATATTCTTCCATTAGGGAATTAAAGTTATAGTAAGAAACGACGTTGTTTATTAACTTTCATACACTTCCACTGAACAATGAAACAGCGCGCATGCCAGTTAAAATCATTAATTACTGTTCACCGATTAATGATTTGAACTAAACTCAGATCCACGCGTGAAGCAAGTACATTCCTCACTGTATGACCATTTTAAGGACTATTTTCCTCGGATTTTGGAAAAACTTCCATCATTAAGCTGTAACCAGTCTCTTAAAAGAAATCCAAGTGAGGAGTGTATTTTTGCAAAGCCTGACCCGAACTCAACAACGAAAAAGTAAGTCCTGAGGCTGCTTGCCATGAGAGCGTTCCAAAGATCGAACATAGGGAAATATTTCCGCTGAAAAAAAAAGAAATTCGCTCCAAGAGATTTAATTTTCCCACGTGCCAGCGCAAATTTTAATGCGGAGCTACAGGATACAGAAGGAATCATGTAACCATGAAACAGAAAATGTTACCTCATGCCTACGAGGAGGCATTGGAATCAGTGAGAAAATTATAATTAGCATGAAAGAATGAGACTAAATACTTGCTTAATTCCAATAAATAGACTAATATTTGTTTCTTCTAATTTATTTTTATTTTCGTATTATTTAAGGTTTTACACAATATATCATAGCCATAATTTGAGGTATCCGAAAATAATAATATACATCAAATAATGCAAAATCATTATTCGGAGGCTTATAGAAGTGTCAACAAATATCATCAAAATAATGAGAAGGCATGGAAAGGCTGTAAATATGTGGTATTTTAAGCAACATCAATAATTTGATTGAAACCTTTTTACTAGTCCCCCAGAATGACAATGTTCTCAGGTATTCTTTGCATAGTGAAAGGAACGTAGTGTAAAGTTATTGTAACCGTCACTGGCCACAAGCTTTTATTTGCGTTACAAAGGTCATTATGTAAGGTTCATGAAAATGTTTTGACTAAAATACTTGCAAAGAATCTGAGAATATAAAAATGATAAACTTATCATATTTCTAACGCAATGAAGATGAATGTTCCATACCGTCATAAGTACTCAACAGAGGCGAGGAAACGCGGAAGCGATGGGGAAAACCGAGATCGTGAGCAAAATCTGTGAATCCTTTGAACGGTGGCCAAATGGTGAGCTGAGAAAGAGGGAGGGGGAAAAGAGAGGGGGAGGAAGAGGGATATTAGGGAAGTATGTGAGGGGAAGTGTCAGAGGGGAGAGAGAGAGTTTTCCTCGGATAGTCTGCGTCCCCCCAAGAGGGAGTGAGGAGGGAAGAGAAGGGTTAAGGTTCGAGGAGACGAGAGAGGAATGGATGGAGGTGCACCAGTGCAGCATGCTTGCATCCAGCAAGGGAGGGAATCGCGGCGCTAACGGAAGAGCGCACCTCTGCGGAAGTGGATGACGTGACCTGCGTGGAGAATTGCCTCCTATAAATCCCTTCGAAATCTGCTGCGGCCGATTTTTTTGGGGGTTTTCCTTTTTTTATTATTTTATTTTCGTGCCGCTCGGTTGATGTGACGCTCCTCTTGACTCTCCAAAAAAAGAAAGAAAGATATATGCACAGCAATACGTGTTTTCCCCAAATATATCCAAATTTTATCGCAGGTTCGTGGCTCGCAGACTCAATGATTTCCCAATTTATCATCCATCGATGCTTTTCCGGCGGAATAATGTATTTATGGAGGGTTTTGGAAACTACTACTAGAGAGAGCTCTCTAACGGATTCCTCCCTTTGTGGCATTGCATTCAGAGAAAACTTTTTCTGAGGTCACAGCTTTGCTACGTTATTCATGAGCTATTGATAGACACACAAAATAATTTAAACCTTATGTCGTCCTCGTTGAAACATCGACATTTCTTTGATAATTTCATTTTTCTACCAATGAAAGGTAAAACGATTAAAATAAAAAGTTAAAATTATAAAGTGCTGAAAAAGCAACACCAATTTAGAAAGATTGAATCACAAAATATATAAACTACCTTGTTTACTAAGCTTGTTTTCACTCTACTTAATTTTAATCATGTTTTATTTAATAAAACTACGACGGTATTTTATTTTTGTTCCACGAGGAATATAATTTTGGCACTTTTGCTTTTAACTTGGTTAAACCTGTCAAACTGCGCCAAATTTGGTTGGATATAAGAGATCTAAATCGTTTTTTTCCAGAAAAAGGATATGAGGGTACTTTCCACGGTTATTAGTATTTACTCTAGAGTACTTTGATGCTATCAACTTAAGTTTAATGTTAAAAAAGCTTTTTCCTAACAACCATTATCGCCATTGTGCTCAAATTTGATACATTCATATACACATAAGTTCTATTGTTTTAAGTCAAAGAGAAATGCAATTATTCCGAGTGTTTACGTGGAATTATTTTCAAATGTTTACTAAACGAAATCAAGTAACAATACAGCACATTCATTCAGATGCAATTAATTACAGAAAGACATAAGATGAACTGTGAATAAATGAACTCTGTAAGTCATATGACATATCTGGAGGATCAAGACTCTTGAAAAAAGCAATGGTAGAAAAAAGCTCATAATACAAATGAAAAATAAAATAAATTTAATCAACGGTTACATTGTATATAAAACCGCTCGACTGAGGGTAGACTGTTGACTATGTTTTACATAGCAATATACCTGGGTATTGTCAAATATCCAGTTTTCAATTCAAAGATGAATTTACAAGAATATGGAGCGTGAAAATATCCTATAAACAAGCAATTGTAAAGAAATAACATCATCAACGGAAGTTGAAGATAAATGAGAATCACGAACGCAATAACAGCAACAAACACGACACTCTCAACGATTATCGGGGGATCAATTAGTTTCATAAAATAACAAAACGATATCGCACGAAGTCATTACTTGGTCAATGTTCACCGCATCGATCACGTCACGTACCGCCCCTTTATTTTTATGTTCCGCGACGTAATCTACTACAAAAAGATGTACAGCAGCCGGCGGTTAATAACACCAGATTGTGGGGGCATCTTTTAGCAGGCATTATTAATTACTGGGGGAAGCGGTGGGCCAACGACCCACGCCCCAGCTCCTCATTCCTGGGACCTCGTCCACCCTATCATCCCCCCACCACACCCTCCTCGGCTGCCCTCCCATCCCCTCCTCTACACAACAGCATGCTCCCCCGGAACGTTGTCGACGACGGCGAACGATATCTCGCGACCGAGGGGCACGCTTCGTGCTCTGCGCGCACGCGCGGGGCTACTGGTCGTCGGCCCCGAAATCCATTCATCTCTTGCGTCATCAAAGGCCTCTCTTCATCCGAGGCCTCCCGAGCCGGACGCTTCTCCCCCCGCCTCAACGCTCTGACCCCACACACACACACAGACACAGATACGTTTTACGGACTATTTGCAGCGCCCGGGACGATCTCTGCGTCCACGCCTTCCTCCTCCCAAGGCTCTCGACGTCCCTCCTCAACCCACACATCTCCTAACATCATTCGACGCGCCAAACAACCGAACTGGCACACCGAAACGTCGTGGAGAGAGCATGAAAACGATCAGACTCCAAACAAACAAGCACTGTTGTCCTTAGTTCCAAACTATTATTGAATAATATGATGAGGAAAAACTCTTCATCAGTGAGAATGAAAATTAATGGGTATGGTACTGTCCACATCATTACAAAAAACTACTCGAGTTTCGGCATAATAAATAGTCATTATTAGTTAAAATCTTATGTAATACGTCCTTATGGCTATGCAATACGCCAAAATACGTATCACCAATATAAATAAACTGGACAGTGCCATTTGTATTGATATTCATTTTTGGAAAATACTGCCCCACTAAACCTCGCCGGGCACAGTGGACTTCATCATCAGTATTCATCAATCCAAGGAGGGCTTTCCGGCATCTAGAGTTCGTCCAAATTAACAGCACAGTAGATAAAGTTGAAATGGCAGTACCAGCAAATTAGGAATTCAACTACAAGGAAAATAAACCAACAGCCGGACGCACAAGCTGGAAAGTAAGGAGCCAATTCTCTTGAGCGTCGTGTGGGACATTCTCTTATTCAGTAGATGAACATGATGGTGTGATGTGTTCCTCTTACCCATTCCCCCCCCCCCTCCCCCTTAAATCCCGCTGTGAGGCTAAGTGCCCACGATAAGGAGCTCGGAGGCTTTCCCCACCTCTCGGTCATCAGCAAAGGAATCCCCAAAATCGAGTGGGCCCTCTTTGACAAAGCAAACCGAGGCGTCACCCCACTCCGCCCCACCTATTTCCCCCCCCCGGCCTATAAAAACCGCGGCTACCATGCTCGCGGGCGGAGAATCCACAAAGAAATTGGAGAGGAGAGACAGCAATTCGCGAGCGAACGCAGGTCGTGCCCGGCAGTCGTCTCTTCAAGACGCGAAGTGTACGACGAGGAACACGAGGGAGACGGTCGGCGCCAGGAGAAAGAAAGGGAAAGGTCGCGACCCAGAAGCAGTCCCGAAAAAGCCGTGTCCACGTCGACATCTTTCCAATTTGTGTCTGCCAGGAGCCGATGCGTGTCGCACGAAGGAATCCGGGAAAGTGTCAGTATCCCGCCTCAACCACCATCATCACCATCATCTGCATCTTTAGCCTGATAAGTACTGTACCCCTTGACCCATGCACCAATCCCCAGAAGAGACCCCCCCCCCAGAAGAACCAGTGCCCGTCAAAGCCCCTAAGTCCAAATACGATTTGTTTTCCCCTTCCCCGTGAAAAAGTGCGATGAATTCCTGAGTGATAAGAGCACGAGACTTGTGAAGCTGTGCCCAATAGCCCCTTCACGCTTGCGAACCTTTAGCCCTTGTTGTAGCATATGTAAAACGAGTGGAGGCCATTCCTCATCTTTGGTTTGAATTAATTGTGTGATAATTTGGGATGGGATTTAGCGATAGCATCCAGCAGTTTTGTTTCCCCTGTTTTTGTTGTAGTCGTATGTAGTATCAAGTGGAGGCTATTCCTCACCTTTGTTTGATTTACTTGTGTGATAATTTTGGATGGGATTACCTTTGACAAAGGTCCAGTTACGTTGTTTCCCCTGTTTTTGTTCTACTTTTAAAATAAATCGTACATTGTTTGAAAGCATCGCTTTGTTCTGTTCGCCACCTCATTCCACGGCCCCGCCGACGCGAAAATTTCCAGGCAACGTGAATCGGTCAAGCCCTGACCTTGCAGATTTCAAGCCATCTACCGATTAGAGCTACCACTTCCCCTTTTTCCTGTCCCCTTCCCCTTTTGGTGCGTCACTTCCGCGTGGAAGCGCGGACCTGGCGCCCAACAACACCTTTCCCCCCAACTCATCCCCCCACAACGCCCCTTTTCCAGTGACTCCTCCTTCCCCTTCGTTTGCAGTTCGCAGAAGGAGCGGACGTCGTCGGGTCGGGGGGGGGAGACGAGGGTCACAATATATATATATATACGAGTAAATGGATGCTTGCTGTTAGCAAGCAAGGGGGGATTGTACATTATTTTACACTTTAAGTATCGAAAAATGAATGTATCATCCTTACAAAACCAATGAAAGCTCTCAAGTATATGTGCTACATGCAGGCAAAGAAAAATATTATGGAATTCTGGAAATGAATTTCACGGTCCATGAGGTATGGATACCTGCCAGTTCTTGTACAAATCATATTATATCTCATCCGGTAATTAACGACATTTCAAAGTACTATAGTCAGTGAAATGAAAGGAACGTGGAACCACTACAAGTGCAACAAAACTTTATTAGGTGGCCTTTCTACGTTAGATATTCCTTTCAGTACAGCATACTTAATAAGGTCTAACATGAAAACTTTATAATAGAACTTGGATCCGAATCTACATTTTTAATATGCTAATTTTCATGTTCAATTTTTCTCTTTCAATCTTCTACATGAATAGCACATGCGTTTGAATGAAAACAAAAATATCATGAAGATTGGTTGGTTAAAGTTGGTCATCAAACCTACGGTAGAGGTTAGGAAAAAGTTGAAGAAATTATACCCAGTATTTAGCAGCAATGTATTAATAGCACCTGTCCATTTAATGATGCCTACATGGGTGTTTGCAATTTGCAAGTAGGGGGGGGGAGTGTAAGATGATGATACTCTTTAAATAAGGAAAAAAATGAAAGCTCTCAAGTCTGCGTGCTACATGCAAGCAAAGAAAAATAAAATTCTCGAAAATAAAAAACGCGCCTAATGAGGTATAGATACCAACCAGACAGTTCTAGTACAAACTTATATTGTATGTCATCCGGTTATTAACGACTTTTCAAAATACTTAAATCAGCACACCGAAACAAACGTAGAGCCGCTGAAAGATTATCATAACCTCATTTGACGGCATATAAGACGTTCTTCTACGTCAGATATTTCATTTCAGTACAGCATACTTAATTAGAGATCACATGAAGAATTTTACTATGTAAGTTCGATCGGAATCGAGATCTTTAATATACTAATTTTCATGTTCAATTTTTTTTCTCTTCCAATATTCTACATGGACTGCATATTTTTTTAATGAAAACGACAATATCACGAAGCTTGGTTGGTGGAAATTGGTCATCAAAGGTACGGTAAAGGCCAGGAAAAATTTGAAGAAATTATACCCAGTATTTAGCAGTGCGAAAAATGGCATAGAGAAGAGTAAATTACATGCACTTAGGATACCTAACTCATATATGTAAAGGTATCGTTTGCAATTTCTCGAAGCCGAATCGACTTTTTTAACTTTTCCGATTTTACCCCAAATCAACACATAAAGATAACCCTCCCCTGAAACTGGCCCGCCTCGCTGAGTTCCAAACCTCGAATCGACCATCGGCCCGGCGACAATGGAATAAATCCATAGCAACGAAAGTGAAAAAATTTCTAAAATCCCAAATAAAAGTTTAATAATATCAGTTTTACGGTAGGTGGGAAAGAATCGATTGCAAGAATAAGATTCATCAAACATTCAGCCTCATATTTGTGAAAGAATCAGTCTTTTAACTCAATTATTTCATATTTTAATGAACAAAAGAAAAAAGAACTACTCTAAAATTTTTCGTTTTTCCCATATAATCCCATATAAAGCTATCGATTGCAATAAATCGAAGCCTAATCGACTTTTTTAACTTTTCCGATTATACCCCAAATCAACACATAAATCAAACCCTCCCATGAAACTGCCCCGCCTCGCTGAGTTCCAAACCTCGAATCGACACTCGGCCCGGCGACAATGGAATAAATCCATAGCAACGAAAGTGAAAAAAATTCTAAAATCCCAAATAAAAGTTTAAAAATATCAGTTATACGGTAGATAGGAAAAAATCGATTGCAAAAATAAAGTTTTTCACACATTCAACCTCATATTTGTGAAAGAATCAGTCTTGTAGCTCAATTATTTCATATTTTAATGAACGAAAGAAAAATGGTCTACACTTAAATTTTTCGTTTTTCCATATAATCCCATGTAGCGCTTTCGATTGCAATAAATCGAAGCCTAATCGACTTTTTAAACTTTTTCGATTTTTTCCCAACTCGACACACGATTTCAACTCTATCCTGAGCGGTGTATTAATAGCACCTGTCCATTTAATGATGCCTATATGGGTGCTTGCAATTTTCAAGCAGAGGAGGGCGGGAGGGTTAGATGATGATACTCTTTAAATAAGGAAAAAAAATGAAAGCTCTCAAGTATACGTGCTACATGCAGGCAAACTAAAATAATTTATGGAATTCTCAAAATGAATTTCACGGTCTATGAGGTAAGTATACCTGACAGTTCTAGTACAATTCATATTATATCTCATCCGGTAATTAACGACATCAAAATAGTATAATCAGTGAAATGAAAGGAACGTGAAACCACTGCAAGTTCAACATAACTTTATTTGATGGCCCTTCTACGTCACATATTCCTTTCAGTACAGCATACTTAATAAGGTCTAACATAAAAACTTTATAATAGAACTTCGATCCGAATCGACAATTTTAATATGCTAATTTTTATGTTCAATTTTTCTATTTAAATCTTCTACATGAATTGCACATGTTTTGAATGAAAACTAAAATATCACGTAAATTGGTTGGTTAAAGTTGGTCATCAAAGCTACGATAGAGGCCAGGAAGAAGTGGAAGAAATGATACCCAGTACTTAGCAGCGATGTATTAATAGCACCTGTCCATTTAAAGATGCCTATATGGGTGCTTGCAATTTGCAAACAGGGGGGGGAGTGCTAGATGATGATACTCTTTAAATAAGGAAAAAAAATGAAAGCTCTCAAGTCTGCGGGCTACATGCAAGCAAAGAAAAATATAATTCTCGAAAATGAAATACGCGCCTCATGAGGTATGGATACCAGACAGTTCTAGTACAAACTTATATTGTATGTCATCCGGTAATTAGCGACTTTTCAAAATATTATAATCAGTACACCGAAACGAACGTGGAACCATTGATAGATTATCATAACCTCATTTTACGGCATATAAGACGTTCTTCTACGTTAGATATTTCATTCCAGTACAGCATACTTAATAAGAGCTCACATGAAGAATTTTACTATATATATTCGATCGGAATCGATATTTTTAATATACTAATTTTCATGTTCAATTTTTTTTTCTCTTCCAATCTTCTGCATGGACTGCATATTTTTTTAATGAAAACGACAATATCATGAAGCTTGGTTAATGGAAATTGGCCATCAAAGGTATGGTAGAGGGCAGGAAAAGTTTGAAGAAATTATACCCAGTATTTAGCAGTACGAAAAATGGCAAAGGGAAGAGTAAATTTCATTCACTTAGGATACCTAACACATATATGTAAAGCTATCGATTGCAATATCTCGAAGCCGTATCGACTTTTTTAACTTTTCCGATTTTACCCAAAATCAACACGTAAATATAACCCTCCCCTGAAACTGGCCCGCCTAGCTTAGTTCCAAACCTGAATCGACACTCGGCTAGGCGACAATGGAATAAATCCATAGCAACGAAAGTGAAAAAATTTCTAATATCCCAAATAAAAGTTTAAAAATATCAGTTTTTAGGTCGGGAGGGAAAAATCGATTGCAAGAATAAAATTTTTCAAACATTTAGCCTCATACTTGTGAAAGAATCAGTCCTGTAACTTAATTATTTCATATTTTAATGAACGAAAGAAAAAAGGTCTACACTTAAATTTTTCGTTTTTCCCGTATAATCGCATGTAAAGCTATCGATTGCAATAAATCGAAGCCTAATCGACTTTTTTAACTTTTTCGATTTTTTCCCAATTCGACACATGACTCCAACTCTACCCTGAAACTTTCACCCACTTAGCTCGTTTAGAAATGCCCAGGAATTTTGATGAGTCAGTCAGTCAGTCAGTCAGTTTTGTAGCTTTATATATATTAATAACGAGTAAATGGGTGCTTGCTGTTAGCAAGCAAGGGGGGTTTGTACATTATGATACTCTTAAAGTATCGAAAAATGAATGCATCATCCTCACAAAAGCAATGAAAGCTCTCAAGTATATGTGCTACATGCAGGAAAAGAAAAATATTATGGAATTCTCGAAATGAATTTCACGGTCTATGAGTTATGGATACCTGACAGTTCTAGTACAAATCATATTATATCTCATCCTGTAATTAAGGACATTTCAAAATACTATAGTCAGTGAAATGAAAGGAATGTGGAACCACTGCAAGTTCAACATAACTTTATTTGATGGGCTTTCTACGTTAGATATTCCTTTCAGTACAGCATAGGTACTTAATAAGGTCTAACATGAAAACTTTATAATAGAACTTCGATCCGAATAGACAACTTTAATATGCTAATTTTCATGTTCAATTTTTCTTTTTCAATCTTCTACATGAATTGCACATGCTTTTGAATGGAAACTAAAATATCGTGAAGATTGGTTGGTTAAAGTTGGTCATCCAAGCTACCGTAGAGG
Organism: Ceriagrion tenellum; assembly: GCA_963169105.1. Lineage (NCBI taxonomy): Eukaryota > Metazoa > Arthropoda > Insecta > Odonata > Coenagrionidae > Ceriagrion > Ceriagrion tenellum. The sequence continues at coordinate 168,122,912 of OY720634.1, forward strand.
CCCGGAAACAATTGAAGAAATTATACCCAGTACTTAGCAGCGATGTATTAATAGCACCTGTCCATTAAATGATACCTATATGGGTGCTTGCAATTTGCAAACAGGGGACGGGGGGGAGTGTTAGATGATGAGACTCTTTAAATAAGGAAAAAAATGAAAGCTCTCAAGTCTGCGTGCTACATGGAAGTAAAAAAAATATAATTTCGAAAATGAAATACGCGCCCAATGAGGTAATTGAATTTTGAATGAAAACGACAATATCATGAAGCTTGGTTGAGGGAAATTGGCCATCAAAGGTATGGTAGAGGCCAGGAAAAGTTTGAAGAAATTATACCCAGTACTTAGCAGCGATGTATTAATAGCACCTGTTCATTTAATGATGCCTATATAGGTGCTTGCAATTTGCAAGCAAGGGTGGGGGGGAGTGTTAGATGATGAAACTCTTTAAATAAGGAAAAAAATGAAAGATCTCAAGTCTGCGTGCTACATGGAAGTAAAAAAAATATAATTTCGAAAATGAATTACGCGCCCAATGAGTTATGGATACCAGACAGTTCTAGTACAAACTTATGTTGTATGTCATCCGGTTATTAACGACTTTTCAAAATACTATAATCAGTACACCGAAACGAACGTGGAACCGCTGAAAATTTTTATCATTACCTTATTTGACGGCATATAAGACGTTCTTCTACGTTAGATATTTCATTTCAGTACAGCATACTTAATTAGAGCTCACGTGAAGAAGTTTACTATATATATTCGATCGGAATCGATATTTTTACTACTTTTCATGTTCAATATTTTTTTCTCTTCCAATCTTCTGCATGGACTGCATATTTTTTTAATGAAAACGACAATATCATGAAGCTTGGTTGTAGGAAATTGGCCATCAAAGGCATGGTAGAGGCCACGAAAAGTTTGAAGAAATTATACCCAGTATTTAGCAGTGCGAAAAATGGCATAGAGAAGAGTAAATTACATGCATTTAGGATACCTAACTCATATATGTAAAGCTATCGATTGCAATATCTCGAAGCCGTATCGACTTTTTTAACTTTTCCGATTTTACCCAAAATCAACACATAAATATAACCCTCCCCTGAAACTGGCCCGCCTAGCTTAGTTCCAAACCTGAGTCGACACTCGGCTAGGCGACAATGGAATAAATCCATAGCAACGAAAGTGAAAAAATTACTAAAATCCCAATTAAAAATTTAAAAATATCAGTTTAACGGTAGGTAGGAAAGAATCGATTGCAAGAATAAGATTTTTCAAACATTTAGCCTCATACTTGTGAAAGAATCAGTCCTGTAACTTAATTATTTCATATTTTAATGAACGAAAGAAAAAAGGTCTACACTGAAATTTTTCGTTTTTCCCGTATAATCCGATGTAAAGCTATCGATTTCGATAAATCGAAGCCTAATCGACTTTTTTTACTTTTTCGATTTTTTCCCAACTCGACACATGACTCCAACTCTATCCTGAAAATTTCACCCACCTAGCTCGTTTAGAAATGCCCAGGAATTTTGATGAGTCAGTCAGTCAGTCAGTCAGTCAGTCAGTCAGTCAGTCAGTCAGTTTTGTAGCTTTATATATATTAAGGAGTAAATGGGTGCTTGCTGTTAGCAAGCAAGGGGGGTTTTTACATTATTTTACACTTTAAGCATCGAAAAATGAATGCATGATCCTTAAAAAACCAATGAAAGCTCTCAAGTATATGTGCTACATGCAGGCAAAGACAAATATTATGGAATTCTCGAAATGAATTTCACGGTCCATGAGGTATTGATACCTGACAGTTCTAGTACAAATCATATTATATCTCAACCGGTAATTAACGACATTTCAAAATACTATAGTCAGTGAAATGAAAGGAACGTGGAACCACTGCAAGTTCAACATAACTTTATTTGATGGCCTTTCTACGTTAGATATTCCTTTCAGTACAGCATACTTAATAAAGTCTAACATGAAAACTTTATAATAGAACTTCGATCCGAATCGAAAATTTTAATATGCTAATTTTCATGTTCAATTTTTCTTTTTCAATCTTCTACATGAATTGCACATGCTTTTGAATGCAAACTAAAATATCATGAAGATTGGTTGGTAAATGTTGGTCATCAAAGATACGGTAGAGGCCAGAATGAAGTGGAAGAAATTATACCCAGTGCTTAGCAGCGATATTAATAGCACCTGTCCATTTAATGATGCCTGTATGGGTGCTTGCAATTTACATGCAGAGGGGGGGGGGAGGGTTAGATGATGATACTCTTTAAATAAGGAAAAAAATGAAAGCTCTCAAGTCTGCGTGCTACATGCAAGCAAAGATAAGTATAATTCTCGAAAATGAAATACGCGCCTCATGAGGTATGGATACCAGACAGTTCTAGTACAAACTTATATTGTATGTTATCCGGTTATTAGCGACTTTTCAAAATACTATAATCAGTACACCGAAACGAACGTGGAACCATTGATAGATTATCATAACCTCATTTTACGGCATATAAGACGTTCTTCTACGTTAGATATTTTATTTCAGTACATCATACTTAATAAGAGTTCACATGAAGAATTTTACTATATATATTCGATCGGAATCGATATTTTTATTATACTAATTTTCATGTTCAATTTTTTTTTCTCCTCCAATCTTCTGCATGGACTGCATATTTTTTTAATAAAAACGACAATATCATGAAGCTTGGTTGATGGAAATTGGCCATCAAAGGTATGGTAGAGGCCAGGAAAAGTTTGAAGAAATTATACCCAGTATTTAGCAGTGCGAAAAATGGCATAGAGAAGAGTAAATTACATGCACTTAGGATATCTAACTCATATATGTGAACCTATCGATTGCAATATCTCGAAGCCGAATCGCCTTTTTTAACTTTTCCGATTTTACCCCAAATCAACACATATAACCCTCCCCTGAAACTGCCCCGCCTCGCTTAGTTCCAAACCTCGAATCGACACTCGGCCCGGCGACAATGGAATAAATCCATAGCAACGAAAGTGAAAAAATTTCTAATATCCCAAATAAAAGTTTAAAAATATCAGTTTGACGGTAGGTAGGAAAGAATCGATTGCAAGAATTAGATTTTTCAAACATTTAGCCTCGTACTTGTGAAAGAATCAGTCTTTTAACTCAATTATTTCATATTTTAATGAACGAAAGAAAAAAGGTCTACACTGAAATTTTTAGTTTTTCCCGTATAATCGCATGTAAAGCTATCGATTGCAATAAATCGAAGCCTAATCGACTTTTTAAACTTTTTCGATTTTTTCCCAACTTGACACATGACTCCAACTCTATCCTGAAAATTTCACCCACCTAGCTCGTTTAGAAATGCCCAGGAATTTTGATGAGTCAGTCAGTCAGTTTTGTAGCTTTATATATATAAATAAACGAGTAAATGGGTGCTTGCTGTTAGCAAGCAAGGGGGGTTTGTACATTATGATACTCTTTAAGTAACGAAAAATGAATGCATCATCCTTACAAAACCAATGAAAGCTCTCAAGTTTGCGTGCTACATGCAGGAAAAGAAAAATATTATGGAATTCTCGAAATGAATTTTACGGTCTATGAGGTATGGATACCTGACAGTTCTAGTACAAATCATATTATATCTCATCCGGTAATTTACGAAATTTCAAAATACTATAGTCTGTGAAATGAAAGGAATGTGGAACCACTGCAAGTTCAACATAACTTTATTTGATGGGCTTTCTACGTTAGATATTCCTTTCAGTACAGCATACTTAATAAGGTCTAACATGAAAACTTTATAATAGAACTTCGATCCGAATAGACAACTAATATGCTAATTTTCATGTTCAATTTTTCTTTTTCAATCTTCTACATGAATTGCACATGCTTTTGAATGGAAACTAAAATATCGTGAAGATTGGTTGGTTAAAGTTGGTCATCACAGCTACCGCAGAGGCCCGGAAACAATTGAAGAAATTATACCCAGTACTTAGCAGCGATGTATTAATAGCACCTGTCCATTAAATGATGCCTATATGGGTGCTTGCAATTTGCAAGCAGGGTGTGGGGGAGTGTTAGATGATGATACTCTTTAAATGAGGAAAAAAATGAAAGCTCTCAAGTCTGCGTGCTACATGCAAGCAAAGAAAAATATAATTCTCGAAAATGAAATACGCGCCTCATGAGGTATGGATACCAGACAGTTCTAGTACAAACTTATATTGTATGTCATCCGGTCATTATCGACTTTTCAAAATACTATAGTCAGTATACCGAAACGAACGTGGAACCACTGAAAGATTATCCTAACCTCATTTGGTGGCATATAAGACGCTCTTCTACGTAAGAAATTTTAGTTCAGTACAGCATACTTAGAGCTCACATGAAGAATTTTACTATATAAGTTCGATCGGAATCGAGATTTTTAATATACTAATTTTCGTGATCTATTTTTTTTCTCTTCCAATCTTCTACATGAACTGCTCAATTTTTTTATGAAAACGACATTATCATGAAGCTTGGTTGGTAGAAATTGGTCATCAAAGGTACGGTAGGGGCCAGGACAAATTTGAAGAAATTATACCCAGTATTTAGCAGTGCGAAAAATGGCAAAGGGAAGAGTAAATTTCATTCACTTAGGATACCTAACTCATATATGTAAAGCTATCGATTGCAATATCTCGAAGCCGAATCGACTTTTTTAACTTTTCCGATTTTACCCAAAATCAACACATAAATATAACCCTCCCATGAAACTGCCCCGCCTAGCTTAGTTCCAAACCTCGAATCGACACTCGGCTAGGCGACAATGGAATAAATCCATAGCAACGAAAGTGAAAAAATTTCTAAAATCCCAAATAAAAGTTTAAAAATATCAGTTTTACGGTAGTTAGGAAAGAATCGATTGAAAGAATAAGATTCTTCAAACATTTAGTCTCATATTTGTGAAAGAATCAGTCCTGTAACTTAATTATTTCATATTTTAATGAACGAAAGAAAAAAGGTCTACACTGAAATTTTTCGTTTTTCCCGTATAATCCGATGTAAAGCTTTCGATTGCAATAAATCGAAGCCTAATCGACTTTTTTAACTTTTTCGATTTTTTCCCAACTCGACACATTACTCCAACTCTATCCTGAAATTTTCACCCACCTAGCTCGTTTAGAAATGCCCAGGAATTTTGATGAGTCAGTCAGTCAGTCAGTCAGTCAGTCAGTCAGTCAGTCAGTCAGTCAGTCAGTCAGTCAGTCAGTTTTGTAGCTTTATATATATTAATAACGAGTAAATGGGTGCTTGCTGTTAGCAAGCTAGGGGGGTTTGTGCATTATTTTACACTCGAATGTAAAGTATTGAAAAATGAATGCATCATCCTTACAAAACCAATGAAAGCTCTCAAGTCTGCGTGCTACATGCAGGCAAAGAAAAATATTATGGATTTCTCGAAATGAATTTCACGGTCTATGAGGTATCGATACCTGACAGTTCTAGTACAAATCATATTATATCTCATCCGGTAATTAAGGACATTTCAAAATACTATAGTCAGTGAAATGAAAGGAATGTGGAACCACTGCAAGTTCAACATAACTTTATTTGATGGCCTTTCTACGCTAGAAATTCCTTTCTTTGAAGCATACGCAATAAGGTCTAACATGGAAACTTTATAATAGAACTTCGATCCGAATCGACAATTTTAATATGATAATTTTCATGTTCAATTTTTCTATTTCAATCTTCTACATGAATTGCACATGCTTTAGAATGAAAACTAAAATATCATGAAGATTGGTTGGTTAAAGTTGGTCATCAAACCTACGGTAGAGGTTAGGAAAAGGTTGAAGAAATTATACCCAGTACTTAGCAGCAATGTATTAATAGCACCTGTCCATTTATTGATGCCTATATGGGTGCTTGCAATTTGCAAGCAAGGGTGGGGGGAGTGTTAGATGATGATACTCTTTAAATAAGGAAAAAAAATGAAAGCTCTCAAGTCTGCGGGCTACATGCAAGCAAAGAAAAATATAATTCTCGAAAATGAAATACGCGCCTCATGAGGTATGGATACCAGACAGTTCTAGTACAAACTTATATTGTATGTCATCCGGTTATTAGCGACTTTTCAAAATATTATAATCAGTACACCGAAACGAACGTGGAACCATTGATAGATTATCATAACCTCATTTTACGGCATATAAGACGTTCTTCTACGTTAGATATTTCATTCCAGTACAGCATACTTAATAAGAGCTCACATGAAGAATTTTACTATATATATTCGATCGGAATCGATATTTTTAATATACTAATTTTCATGTTCAATTTTTTTTTCTCTTCCAATCTTCTGCATGGACTGCATATTTTTTTAATGAAAACGACAATATCATGAAGCTTGGTTAATGGAAATTGGCCATCAAAGGTATGGTAGAGGGCAGGAAAAGTTTGAAGAAATTATACCCAGTATTTAGCAGTACGAAAAATGGCAAAGGGAAGAGTAAATTTCATTCACTTAGGATACCTAACACATATATGTAAAGCTATCGATTGCAATATCTCGAAGCCGTATCGACTTTTTTAACTTTTCCGATTTTACCCAAAATCAACACGTAAATATAACCCTCCCCTGAAACTGGCCCGCCTAGCTTAGTTCCAAACCTGAATCGACACTCGGCTAGGCGACAATGGAATAAATCCATAGCAACGAAAGTGAAAAAATTTCTAATATCCCAAATAAAAGTTTAAAAATATCAGTTTTTAGGTCGGGAGGGAAAAATCGATTGCAAGAATAAAATTTTTCAAACATTTAGCCTCATACTTGTGAAAGAATCAGTCCTGTAACTTAATTATTTCATATTTTAATGAACGAAAGAAAAAAGGTCTACACTGAAATTTTTAGTTTTTCCCGTATAATCGCATGTAAAGCTATCGATTGCAATAAATCGAAGCCTAATCGACTTTTTAAACTTTTTCGATTTTTTCCCAACTCGACACATGACTCCAACTCTACCCTGAAAATTTCACCCACCTAGCTTGTTTAGAAATGCCCAGGAATTTTGATGAGTCAGTCAGTCAGTCAGTCAGTTTTGTAGCTTTATATATATTAACGATTAAATGGGTGCTTGCTGTTAGCAAGCAAGGGGGGTTTCTGCATTATTTTACACTATAAGTATCGAAAAATGAATGCATCATCCTTCCAAACCAATGAAAGCTCTCAAGTCTGCGTGCTACATGCAAGCAAAGAAATATATTATGGAATTCTCGAAATGAATTTCACGGTCCATGAGGTACCTGACAGTTCTAGTACAAATCATATTATCTCTCATCCGGTAATTAACGACATTTCAAAATACTATAGTCAGTGAAATGAAAGGAACGTGGAACCACTGCAAGTTCAACATGACTTTATTTGATGGCCTTTCTACGTTAGATATTCCTTTCAGTACAGCATACTTAATTAGGTCTAATATGAAAACTTTATAATAGAACTTCGATCCGAATCGACAATTTTAATATGCTAAATTTTATGTTAAATTTTTCTTTTTCAATCTTCTACATGAATTGCACATGCTTTAGAATGAAAACTAAAATATCATGAAGATTGGTTGGTTAAAGTTGGTCATCAAACCTACGGTAGAGGTTAGGAAAAAGTTGAAGAAATTATACCCAGTACTTAGCAGCGATGTATTAATAGCACCTGACCATTTAATGATGCCTATATGGGTGCTTGAAATTTGCAAGCAAGGGTGGGGGGAGTGCTAGACGATGATACTCTTTAAGTAAGGAAAAAAAATGAAAGCTCTCAAGTCTGCGGGCTACATGCAAGCAAAGAAAAATATAATTCTCGAAAATGAAATACGCGCCCCATGAGGTATGGATACCAGACAGTTCTAGTACAAACTTATATTGTATGTCATCCGGTAATTAGCGACTTTTCATAATACTATAATCAGTACACCGAAACGAACGTGGAACCATTGATAGATTATCATAACCTCATTTTACGGCATATAAGACGTTCTTCTACGTTAGATATTTCATTTCAGTACATCATACTTAATAAGAGCTAACATGAAGAATTTTACTATATATATTCGATCGGAATCGAGATTTTTAATATACTAATTTTCATGTTCAATTTTTTTTCTCTTCCAATCTTCTACATGAACTGCTCAATTTTTTAATGAAAACTACAATATCATGAAGCTTGGTTGGTGGAAATTGGTCATCAAAGGTACGGTAGAGGCCAGGACAAATTTGAAGAAATTATACCCAGTATTTAGCAGTGCGAAAAATGGCAAAGGGAAGAGTAAATTTCATTCACTTAGGATACCTAACACATTTATGTAAAGCTATCGATTGCAATATCTCGAAGCCGAATCGACTTTTTTAACTTTTCCGATTTTACCCAAAATCAACACGTAAATATAACCCTCCCCTGAAACTGGCCCGCCTCGCTTAGTTCCAAACCTGAATCGACACTCGGCTAGGCGACAATGGAATAAATCCATAGCAACGAAAGTGAAAAAAATTCTAAAATCCCAAATAAAAGTTTAAAAATATCAGTTTGACGGTAGGTAGGAAAAAATCGATTGAAAGAATAAGATTCTTAAAACATTCAGCCTCATACTTGTGAAAGAATCAGTCCTGTAAGTTAATTATTTCATATTTTAATGAACGAAAGAAAAATAGTCTACACTTAAATTTTTCGTTTTTCCATATAATCCCATGTGAAGCTTTCGATTGCAATAAATCGAAGCCTAATCGACTTTTTGAACTTTTTCGATTTTTTCCCAACTCGACACATGACTCCAACTCTATCCTGAAAATTTCACCCACCTAGCTTGCTTAGAAATGCCCAGGAATTTTGATGAGTCAGTCAGTCAGTCAGTCAGTCAGTCAGTCAGTCAGTCAGTCAGTTTTGTAGCTTTATATATATTAATATATATTTGTTTATTTAATTTTTTCGAAAAAAGCACACATCATAATCCTTAGAGTCAACATCGTTGCAGAACACCTTAGCTTACCCATTATTTACCATTATGGACCAGATTCCAGCATGAGAATCATTTACAACTAATTAAACTGAAGTTTTTTAGCTGTAAAACTTAAGTGAGTTTCAAAAGAGAATGCTTATGATGCACCCTGTCGGCCTTGCTCTCGTTCGCTTTCCATGGAATACGTAACGCAAAAGAATCTCAACGTGTCAGAGAATTTCCCCGGCCTAAAAACGTAAGATTTTATCCATGTATTTAAAATCGTCACCCACATAAACGTTCTACACCGTTTCCAAATGATACCTATATATAATGAGAAGCCTTTGTCTCTATTTTTAAGATTAAAAAAACAAATATGCAAATTCTATTTTTCTCGCTAAATTGAGTTGCAGTTTCCGGCACGACTTAGCTTACAATTATTAGGAAATTGAAGAAGAAATTTTTTTCTCCACCTAGGAAAATTTTGTAATTAACCTCTTTGGCAGATCTTAGCGCTAAGAATAAATGGTTGGTTGGTGGTTGAAAAAGGTGGTTGAAATGAAATCGAACATGCAATAAATAAGAGTACATTTTTACTAAATAACGTTTAATGTTTGAATAATCTGGACTCATTGCAGAAGTTGATTTGCGCCTTTTTTCGTGGTTCGCATGTTATGGAGCATTCTGAGGGTTTCGAGTTTCCCCTTCATGTTGTACTCAAAGCCATGGAAAATGGATGTTGTCACTCGGCCGATTTCTACATTTTCCTAAAGTGTTCTTCAACATTAACCACCCACGTTACGCTCCCCAGCTTTTGTAGCGTCTGGATCGCCCACGAATCCTCATAAGTTTATAACTAAACCACCTCCTCCAAGCAAAACTCACAGTCACTACTCTTTTTCTTCACAACAGAAGAACAATTAAAGATCAGCAAACATGATAGCTATTCATAATGAAAATACATATGATAGTTATCATGATTGACATATTTCACGCACCATGACGATAAATGCCGCTATCTGTAGCAAATCAGAATCAAAAGCCATACCCGAAACCAAATAATATGCAAGAAAAGACCTAACTGAAGAAAGGAGGAAACATAGGAAAAAATAGAACACCCAAACCACCCACTTACATGCAGAAAATCACGATTATAATAACAGGAATACCTATTATGTGTTTACCTCTAAACATGTACTGCATATTTTCCGGAATCATAAAAATAAGGGACGAAAATGAGAAGGAGAAAAAAGTAAGCAAGGCAAGGATTTAAAGACGAAGTGAGATGAGGAAAGTAAGAGACATCCACTATCCACTACGGAAGAGAAGTGCGTTTGTCCACACAAGGGAAAGAGGATAAGGTTATAAAGATAACATCGAAAATTTTCGTCACTCGCAAAAGCGAGCAAGAGGATGGAGCCGTTTGGCTTGAGGGAACGAGGAGGAAATAGGAAGGAAGAGCAGACGGAAAGAAAGGGATGATAAAGAGACGGCGCTGACTTCCAGGCATCAGCCATCTATCTCAATGCTGCCCTTTGTCTGTGTGGTGGCCTCGATACCCAGTGTGGGCCTGCTCCGGGAATTAATAATATGGCATTCTTTGCCTCTTCTTTCATAAGTTTTATTCCTCTCCAATTTTTCCTCGAACGCAGTTTATTATGAATTCATAAAAGTTCACATACTTAGATTTGTTGCTGCACTCCTTTATCTTCCTGCCTTTCATATAAGCACAATATACACACACATTTAAACACAATTCACAAACTCTGACGGTATGAAAACATCTCATGATAGAGTGAACTTAAAAACTTGTTCAAAGTGATACTAAAGGAAGGAAGAAGAAAGAAACAGCCAAATGGATGGATATCAGAAATTAAGGAGCTTCAGCGCCTACTGAGCCCAAATAAATTTTGTGGAGGAAAAAGTATAATTTGAAGAGCCCAGTGAAGTCTTTCAAATCCGAGTCTAACCCAAATGAGGGTCGCCGCTACTATCTGATTGAGTTACGAAACGCTCTGGTTCCAAACATGGAACCAATTAGTGAAACCTTTCCTTATCATTTAGATCGCGAGGAAAAAAAGGCTCGAATTTCAGGCCACGACTAGTTTGGTTTAGCTGCCCTCATTGAGGGAATGTTGTTCAAATTGCCGACCAAGCCCAAGCCCTGGATTGAGGGATTATGAGCAGCGCAAGGGGAGGGAAGAAACACGCCGCAGAGCGGCAAGAAGAAAAGAAAAAGACGCGAGGTAGCAGGGATAGGAAGCAGAAATGATACTTTGCAAATGGCCGGCACCTTTTTCGCTTCCTCAACACATCCAACCCACCTCATTCTCTCCATCCTGGGCCTTCAAAGGCTTTCCCATTCGGGCCTTTACACGCTTTCCTTTTGTGCCTCGCGGACCGAGAGCCGGTTTTCTATCGACAGGGGGAGATCTGGTGAAGCGGCCGAAGACCCATCAGATCATGGCGCCCCGGCTGCGAGTGGTCTCATAACCACCGAAGGAAGCGAGGATTCAGCGCGATTGCCGAGGGACTCAAAAGGCGGAGACACAAGTGAGAGAGACGGCGAAGAGGCAAAGAAAGGCGGGGGTGTGCGGAGTGGAGGGAATGGTGTGTGGTCAGGGGCCGACCCGTGAGAAGCACCTCAACTGCGGGCGGTGGCAATCAAGGGCCTTGAATGAAGATGAGTAAACTTTGAAGAGATTAGAGGGGTGGCGAGGCGGCCGGCGGCGTCGAGGCGCATGTGGTCGAGGCTGTTTGGCTTCGATGCCTCTTTCGTCTCCTCAGTGAAACACCAGAGAACGCGAGTAATCGACGACGTAAGTGGTGACGCCGCTGCTCACAGAAATGTCAAGGAGATACAAGTGACCCGTTCAGCGACGCAGGCTACGCGCTTCACTGGCCATTGCAATATTCTTTCATTATCATTTGAGTCAAGACGTCCTTAGTGAGAAAAGATTCATTTCCATAGTGTCTTGAGAGCCACCTCAAGGGTGTGTGGCATGGGGTGAGTTACCATCTCATTGGATAACACTTTAGCCTGTATAAGTTAATGACTGCGATAAGGATATAAGAATTAGAGAGCGGAGAAACTACTTAGCCACATTACCTATCGACAAACATAGTTAAAGGTCTCATTGGTAGCGGCTATGGTCTCCAATCGACCGTGGCCAAATGACATTTTTAACCTGTCCGCTATGAAGTTAAATAACAAAGCACTAACAAATGCATTCAGTGCTGATTATGGCATGGGCACTGAGCAATATTCTCAAATTAATTTACCATTTTCTTCATTACCTTGAGCGTTTTAATAGGTGAAGCCGCACCCATATTCTCTTATACAAGATGATGCTTGAAACTGAAGAAAGGTGAAAATGGCAGAGGTGTACTATTGTCGAGGGCGTGTATTCGCCATGCTCTCCTGCCGAGCATCCGCCCGAACGATGAGCGCCTTACGCACCGTCTAATTCGTATAAATTAGATACCGGGCATGACTCCGCAAGGGCAGGACAAGTTCCGATATCGGTACCAATGGCCGGTGACGTAGGCCGGGAAACCCTTGCTCCCCTGAGTATGACTCCTGGCTGCGCCCGTCAAAGGACAAGGGTCACTCCCAGGAGCGGGAATAAATTCGGCTACCGGCGAGGCATCGGGGTCGGTCGGGCCACGCATGTCGTGACCGCGCCTAGCACGAGGCTTGTTACGCTCGCCGTGACTTCGGCTAGACGATATCTGACCACCCTTCCCTCCACCCGTCCCCGGAGAGACGAAGGTTCCGCCAGGGTAACGCTCGCCGTGCCCGCGTCTCTCGCTTCCCCGTCTTCCCCTCCAGTTCTGCTCCGTACCGCGGTTGACGATTGGGGATACGCTCGCCGTGCCCGCGTGTGCCACCGTTCCGCTGTCACCCAGTCGTGCCATGTCCAAAGAGTGATAGCATCCCGGTGCCCGGCTCTCTCTCTCCCTCTCTCTCATCATTGAACGTAAGTGATGTTGTACTTTTATACTATGCGCCTTGTTTTGGGGAAAATATATATTCATGATGTTCCTGGGTATTCCGGCCCAATTATTTCCTAATTATCCAACCTCTCGACGCTCCTTATGTCGCCAAGAGCCCGCTGCGACATAATTGGTGTCAGGTGTGGGGTGGGGGGCACTACATCTTGTTCATTATTCAGTATAAATGCCTTGTAGACTATGCAGTTTCCCCACTCGTATAGTTTGAGTTATGAATTTCCCAAAAGGAATGAGTCTCTTAGGTTGTCCCACCCACTGAGAGCGTCGAGAGTAATGTATGGTAGGATGTAATTCATAATTATAGATACACCCTCAAAATGGATTATTTGAGCTCAAGCGTAGGGAGATGTAATGGTCCAGGGGCTTCATTATGGGAGTTAGGCTATGGGAGTACTAAGCAACATGGTAATTTAATTGATGTTACATCCTCGGTAAATACGTTGACTGGGAATGAGGAACCGATTGCAGGCAATTTCCGCATTCATAGTAATTCCATGGGTAATTCGTCTGGGGCGCCGACCTATCCCTCCATAGGCGGCCAAATTCATTTAATTCTCAACTTCAGCGGGGAGGACGAAGTTAGTGTGGACAAATTTCTGGAGAGTACACGTATTGTAAGCCATTTAAGTGGTTGGAACGAACAGCAAACGCTCGGGGTCGCGCGTCTATGGCTGAGTGGGACGGCGGCTGACTTTGTTACAGCCAACCCTCATATAGTGGATTCGTATGAAAATTTTTCACTTGCCCTAAAACAGAGATTTAATGTAAAAATATCTCCCTTTATGCTAGAAAGAATGTTTGCCACCTGCATGCAAAAGCCGATAGAAAGTGTCGCGGAGTTTTCCACTCTATTAAGGAACTTGGGGAATAAACTACGAGAGGCATGGAGGGATCCGCTGTCCGAAAACTCCAAACTAACGACGGAGGACCGCTTGTTAGCACAGTTTCTAATAGGTTTAAGAGGGGAAATAGGTAGATTTGTGCTGGTTCGTAATCCTAAAGGAATTTTCGAAGCGGAAACCTATGCCACCATGGAAAAGGCAAGCGTTAGAAATTATCAGAGCCGTCAAAATTCGTTACAAGCACTACAGTTCGACTCTCCTCACGAATGGTCGACAAATCTAACCGAGCATCTAGCATCACAGAAGCAAAACGGGAATTTGAATGGCTCTTTGAATAGTCCAGAGCGCACTCAGGTCAGCCCATTCGCAGAGAAAAGTCATAGGGACCATCAAGGAAACCGGAGAATTATTTCTTCTTCACGCACCTGCTATCGTTGCGGAATGGCGGGTCATATTGCGCGCACCTGTCGGGCAAAGGAGGATTCTTCTCGCGAATGCTATAAGTGCGGAGAAAGCGCCCATACCCCTCAAAATTGCCCTTTGGTGCTTTGTGGGAAATGCGGGAAAATGGGTCACTTTCCTATCCGATGCTCAATTGGAGGGTCCGTGACAGGTCCGGGAAACGCTCCTGCCCCGACCAATCGGTCGTTTTAGGTGTTAAGCCAGAGGCGGGCTGGACCGTCCCCGTGAAAATCTTAGGCCGACTATTTCATTTGTTGGTGGACACGGGAGCGGCGATCACTATCTTACATAAAAAGAATTTCCCTCTACACCAATTTGAAATCTCCAGGTATCACTCTGGAGTAAGAAGTGCTTCTGGCCACCCAATAGATGTCGTTGGGCAATGCAAAATACCGTTTGTTATAACTGGGCACCCATACCCTCACGACACCTTGATTGCAGATCTCGAGAACGTCAATTACGATGGGATCCTAGGATTCGACTTCATGGTACGCTATGGGGGAATTCTGTCCTTCCAGGATAGAAAACTGCAGATTAGTGAGGGTGGAGAAACGTAGTTAGATTCGAGACAAAGAAGCTCAAAGAACAGGATTAATCAAGAGAATAACGTACTGCCCTTAAAAACGGAATCCGTCCTTTCGATAACGGTAGGCGACGCCAACCGAGACATAAATAGCTCAAGCCTCCCTGAATTTGATTTTCTGGATGAAGAGAAAAAAGTTTTTTTGCAGAATGAAGGCGATATTCAGGATGCGCTAGACTTATGGGAATCCAGCCCATTAGAAACGGTAGGGGCGGAGGTTTTGTCGCCAGTACCATATGAAGATAATGTTAGATTAGTCTCCCACGAGTTGATAGAGTTGGGAATGGGAAACAGGAGATATGGGGCCCGTGAATGAAGAGATAACTGAGTCGAGCACAGGAGAGCCCCGGGGGCATGCGGCCAACCCGCCAGTTACGTGTCCGTATAACACGCATTTTAATGCTCAAAGGGATGATGGGATTAGCAATGGGGCGTCCAGTGGTGACTGCGTTTTCTCATTCATTAACAAGAGTGATACCGTTGCCACTGCAGGGATTAGCGGTAGCCAAGAGCCGGCCGAGAGGTCTAGCCGTGATACTGGAAGCTCGGACGAATTAGAAACAATTATCAAAGGGCCGAAGATTGTTCTCGAACAGTCGATTAGGGTACCCCCATTCTCAATTGTATTTGATAGTGATAGATGCAATGGATCAAATGGAAGGGAAGTGGAAATATTGGGAGAAGGGAGAGATTTAATCGTACTTCCGACCGTAGTATCGGTAAGCAAGGAGGGCAGGATTTCCATAGTAATTTGCAACTTGAAAGCTGACACACAAATTCTAAAACGAGACTCTCACATGGAAATTGAATTTTTTTTAGCAAAAACACCAGCTTAACGTTCTTGAGGGTCAACAAGAAGACGATAATTTCTGGCCAGAAGCAATAGAAACGGATGAACTTATGACCCTTTTTGATTTTAGCAAAGTGCCGGTCGACGCCCTCTAACCACTCCAACAGCTTGTCATTGAGTAGAAGGAGATATTTTTGCATAAAAATGTTGGGTTAGGGTGCACGAACGTAGTCAAGCATCAGATTGACGTAGGCGAGGCCAGACTCATAAAAAACGGCCA
The DNA here is from genome assembly GCA_963169105.1 of Ceriagrion tenellum. NCBI lineage: Eukaryota > Metazoa > Arthropoda > Insecta > Odonata > Coenagrionidae > Ceriagrion > Ceriagrion tenellum. The sequence goes on from OY720634.1 coordinate 168,138,856, forward strand.
TATCGCGTTCCGCATTCACAACTCCAGGCTCTAAATGAAGCGATTCAGGATACAATGACACAGGGAATTATTTCCCCCTCTGCCAGCCCTTGGTCAGCACCAGTAATCCTCGTTAGAAAGAAACTGACGAAAGATGGTACGGTGAAGTACAGGCCCTGTATTGACTACCGAGCGTTGAATAATGTTACGAAAAAGGACGTATTCCCGATCCCAAATATGGACGAAGCGTTTGACCAGCTAGGTGGCGTCGCCTTCTTTTCCTCAATGGACCTGTGTAGTGGTTACTGGCAGGTGGAGATCGAAGAAGAAAGCAAGGAGTATACTGCGCTTAGCACACCGGAAGGACACTTTCAGTGTAATCGCACGAGTTTCGGCTTGGCAAATGCTCCTTCGACATTTATGAAGTTAATGACAACCGTTCTTGAAGGACTTATAAATAACGGGTGTTTAGTTTATCTGGACGACATACTGAGATATGACCGGAACTGGATCGATCATTTGAAGGGCCTGAGGAAGGTTTTCGAGAGGTTGAGAGAAGCCAATCTGAGGCTGAATCCCAAGAAAACTAAACTGTTTCGTAAGCAAGTACTTTTTCTTGGTCACTCGATCTCCGCAGAGGGCTTGCGGCCCAATGAAAGCAAAGTGGAGGCATTAAACGATTTCCTCCACCTAAGGATACTAAGCAGCTTCAATCTTTTTTAGGTCTGGTGGGCTACTATCGTAAATTTATACTCAATTTTGCCAAGATTTCCAGTCCCCTTACTAAAAACCTTTCAAAAAATACAAACTTTGTTTGGGAAAATGATCAACAAACCGCTTTTGAAACCTTAAGGAACTGCTTGCTTTCGCGACCTGTCTTGAGATACCCTGATTTTGCGAAACCGTTTATTTTGACGACAGACGCGTCCTCTCTGGCCGTAGCGGGAATTTTGTCACAGTCATGGGATGACGGCGGACACCCAGTAGCGTACGCTAGTAAACAGTTGCATGGCGCCCAAAAGGCGTACTCCGCAACCGAGCTCGAATGCCTTGCGGTTGTACAAATGATCAGAAAATTTAGAGTTTATCTTTTAGGAAAACATTTCATATTGCACACGGACCATAAGCCTCTCCGATGGCTTCTGGTCCTTAAAGAGCCGACCCCAAGATTGGCGAGATGGGTCATGGAATTAAGTGAATACTCGTTTGAGATACAACATATCCCGGGGCGGGAGCTGTCTCATGCCGATTCACTCTCCCGAACGATTCCAGAGGTGTCCACTTTATGCACCGATGGAGCCCCTCAGCCATTTTGGGACAAGCAAAATATTTCCAAAGAGCAAGCAAAGTGCGCAGAGTTGAAACCACTTCACGAACGCGCCCGATCAAATGATCCTTATTATTTCTGACGATGACAACGTCTTATATGTAGTTTGATGTAGAAATCCTGACCCACAGTTCGTAATGTGTGCCCCTCGATCCATGAGGAATTTTATTTTAAAACGTTGTCATGACAATCCTCTGGCGGGTCACCTGGGATTTAATATAACTTTAGAGATAGTTCAGCGACATTTCCACTGGGAGGGTTGTCACTTTGATGTGCAGGGGTACGTCTAAAATTGCTTATCATGTAAAAAACGAAAGGCAAAAAGCACTCATGTGCCCTTACAACCAGTAATTGAAGCAACGTACCCGCTGGAAAAATTGTCTCTCGACATTGTCGATCCCTTACCCAAATCAGACAGAGGAAACCGCTACATTCTGACATGCCAAGATTATTTCACGAGGTTCCCAGAGGCATATGCAATACCGGATCAAACGACAGAGACCGTAGCGCGAGTACTTGTGGAAAATATAATTTGCCGTCACGGCGTTCCAAAGTACATCCTTACAGACAGAGGCGCTAACTTCACATCTCAGTTGTTACAGAGGGTCTGCAAGCTTCTAAAAATTGAGTTCATATTCACTTCCCCTTATAATCCTGGAGCCCATTGGAGACTAGAGGGAGCACACCAGTCATTTTCAGCAGTCATATCACATTACGTATCCCAAGACCACGAAGACTGGGACGAGCATCTCAATTCAGCTTTATTTGCATATCGAAATAGCCGGCACCGGATGACCGGTTTTACCCCTCCGTATCTTATGTATGGTAGAGAACTTAATATGCCATGGGGTGATATCTTGGCACCCACTCAAGTATCTTACGCGGAGGAGCCATCTTATGATCATGTCCTTAGAAGGAGATTACAAATAGCACATGCTCATGCGCTTCACGGAAGCAAAAGCAATACAGAAGTCGAACATGATCGCCATAACAGAAAAATTGAGCCAAATCCTCTTAATGTTGGTCAACTCGTATTGTTACGGAACATGGTGTTAAAGCCAGGACAATAAAAAAAACTCGTACCACGGTGGGTTGGCCCCTATGAAGTGTCAAAAGTCAGGAGTCCTGATACCTATAACATAAAACATGTACGAGAAGGGCGTACGATTACGGTTCATCAGCGGAACCTGGTTGCCTTACCTCCTGACTCTGATCCCTCCTTTCCCCACACCCTTTTGGAAAGAGACGACTCGGGCCAACCTTCTCCTTCTACCTCAGAATCAGAGGAGATGGAAACGGCCACACCTGCCGAGCAAACGAAAGATCTCCGGCCGCCTACGTTGGCCGGGGGTCCCCACACCGAACTACCACGTCATCCATATAATCTGAGGCCGAGACTCCGATAAAACCCTCTCTTCCTGAATCCGCCCTTCTTCACAGCAGTATGGCCCGTGTGACGAGAGCAGGATATCTGAAGCGGATGGTAGAGACCTTCGGGAGTACGCTGCAGGACCTTCCGGAGATCCGAGATCCAGATGCCCTAACTGATATCACTGCCGTCGCCGAGGATGGGGGGATTGGAGCACCTCTACACGGCAAAGGACGCTCCCCTACACTAAGCGGGCAGCCTTCCGCACAGCCACCGGTAGAGAGGCCGCCTCTCACACCCGGGCAGAGCCTTTACCTACCGCAGGAGGAGGACTTCCGCCAACATCTGGAGTACCATTCAGAAGGCAGGAGCAGCTCAACTCATGATTGGTGGCTACCCACGGAGGAATTCCTTTGGGAAGGACCTCCCCGTACCCCGGGACGAGAGCTCGATTTCCCTCAGGAGGACTCGCTTCACTGTGAGACACCCAGAGGGGGAGAGCGGCAGGAAGAGAGTTCACCGGAGGACAAAGAAGGCAATTGTGATACCCCCCTAGTGATCCCATAACCCAGGACCTCCAAACCTTCTCCTTGATCCCTATGTGCAGTGTAAAAGTGCGCCCCAGCAAAAAGAAGTATAATAAGCTTCGGCGACAGCGCGCCAGGCAGCGCCGACGCCAGCAAAGTGATAAAGAAAATCTTCGGGAGGTACGCTCGCCTTGATAATTGTACTGCCATTAAAACAAAAGGGAAGTATTTTCACCCTCTTTTCAGCACATTCTTTCCCGATTCCGACAGCTGAGGGCAGTCAGGCTGTTTTCGCGAGGCCAGATTCGCCGTATCTTGCGGCGAGTAGTCACAAAGACGCATTCGTCTTAATGCCTTTAGATTATTCCCAGCACTGAACTAAAGGAGAAGTCTATGTCTGCCCGCCTAGATACCCTATCCATACCATGATTGCGAATTCGTGCAATATTGCCATATTTTTAAATAATAGTGAAGCCATCCAGCAGAATTGTGATATTCATTTTACAAAAACCTCTTTTGTAGTATATATAAAAGGTGAGAAGTTGGGTCACTGGTTGTTCAGCGTGAACGAGGAAATAACCTTGAACATTAACTGCCCATTTAACCATTCGAGGTTGAGCGTCCGAGGTCAAGGGAGTTTACATGTGTCATCCGGATGTTCGGCCCACGACGGTTTGCAGTACCTGCCCAGAACGATGGAGCCATTTCATGATAGCTTTGCCGCCTCCACAAAAATATGAGTTAAACCTTTTAAAGCTATTATTTTATTAATTCAACATATATCAACATCGCCAACCATTCAGATTCACTCCGTAATATTTTCACAAAATTGGAAAGACTGAATACATACAATCACCCACCCCTCTATCTCAATGAATAATATTGAAAGAGATGTAGAACTTCTTTCGTCGGTGGGAGAGGAAGTGTCTACTGTCAAAATTTTGGGTTCAATATTGATAATAACTGTTTTTGTTGTGCTTTCCATTGGTTTAGGAATACTCTTGTGGTAATAAACAAAAAAACAATTTCTACCTATCTGTGACATTAATAAGATACTACCAGCCGAAGCCATGCCAAACGACAGGGCAGACACTCAACATAGTGCTGTCAACATCATAAACATTAAATCGCATGTGCCACTGTTTCCTGAACTATAGCCATATTCTCTGTGTATATTGATATATTTTGATTGTATTTTTGTGTGACTCTGAAAGACATTACCATATTTTCCTAAAGTCAGAATATATTTTCTGATATATTTTGATTGTGTTTTTGTGTGACTCTGAAAGCCATTACCACATTTTCCTAGAGTCAGAATATATTTTTTTCTCTGTGTGATTCTGTTAACTATAGCCAAAAATTCTTTGCTGCATGTAATTTGATTTTATTTTTTGGATGAGGACAAGAGAGAGCCTGCACCGCATAGGTTTCCCCCAAACAATATTTTGCCGCGGGGGTGATATCGAGGGCATGCATTCGCCATGCTCTCCTGAACGGCATCCGCCCGAACGATGAGCGCCTTACGCACCGTCTAATTCGTATAAATTAGATACCGGGCATGACTCCGCAAGGGCAGGACAAGTTCCGATATCGGTACCGATGGCCGGTGACGTAGGCCGGGAAATCCTTGCTCCCCTGAGTATGACTCCTGGCTGCGCCCGTCAAAGGACAAGGGTCACTCCCAGGAGCGGGAATAAATTCGGCTACCGGCGAGGCATCGGGGTCGGTCGGGCCACGCATGTCGTGACCGCGCCTAGCACGAGGCTTGTTACGCTCGCCGTGACTTCGGCTAGACGATATCTGACCACCCTTCCCTCCACCCGTCCCCGGAGAGACGAAGGTTCCGCCAGGGTAACGCTCGCCGTGCCCGCGTCTCTCGCTTTCACGTCTTCCCCTCCAGTTCTGCTCCGTACCGCGGTTGACGATTGGGGATACGCTCGCCGTGCCCGCGTCTGCCACCGTTCCGCTGTCACCCAGTCGTGCCATGTCCAAAGAGTGATAGCATCCCGGTGCCCGGCTCTCTCTCTCCCTCTCTCTCATCATTGAACGTAAGTGATGTTGTACTTTTATACTATGCGCCTTGTTTTGGGGAAAATTTATATTCATGATGCTCCTGGGTATTCCGGCCCAATTATTTCCTAATTATCCAACCTCTCGACGCTCCTTATGTCGCCAAGAGCCCGCTGCGACACACCATTCACTTCGGTACGACCTCAATGAACATATGTGGAACCTCAACGTGTCTTTCTAACTCTCATCACGATCTGCGCTGGATATTTAAGAGTAAGCAAAGAGGTAAATAAAAATTAAAGCAAGATGCATCAGCACCGAAATTGTTGTAAAATAAAAATTAATGTCATCGCATTTAGTCACTTTGCGAAGGTTAGAGAGAACAACTCAAATAAAACTGTAGACACCAAGGAATGAAATATATCATGAAAATTGATTCAATTGCAATGACTGGAATTTTTTTAAATGCGTATTTACAAGCACAAATGATAATCTCTATGGCAATGAGAGAATTTTCAACTAACATTTATTAAAGAAAAAGATCTTTAGGCATAGGTAAAGACAAAGTTTTTGAATTTTCCTCCTGTATTACATATAGCCTGCTAAGTTCACTCCTAAAAGGCCCACCGAAAATGGTTCATCAAAATAATTAAGCAAGTTCAATTGCATTTGGGTTATTTTTACATGCTCCTCGAGAAACTAGTCTCGTTTCATATTGATTTTTGAGAGTGAACAAGTATTCCACGATGAAGACATAGAATAGTCAAAATTTATAGCTGGAAATTTTTAAATATAAAGATTAAAAGTTCATCCAATATTTAACATTCTCGATGGAGCAACGGATTTATATCTAACAACATAAATTTCATCGTTGTACAATAGCAAAGGGGAGGGTCAAATTAAAATCATTGGTTTGCTAAATAGACAGATTATAAATTAAAGCAGATTCATTATTAAACCACAACCACAATCACATTTCAACCACATATTTCAACCACAGCAAGCAAAAACCTTGATTGGAACGCATGGCCAGCGTTTCATATAGTAATCGTGAAATAAATGATAATGATGTACTGAGTAATTCGTCAAATCAATTTAACTTACGAGTCAATCAGTTTCTGTCCTCATTTGCTCTCTCTAATTTTGATCTAAACATAAAGATTTATAACGAAGTGAATGAATCGGCCATGGTAAGACACGTAACGGTTGGAACCGAATTGGCATTTGCTTATGAAAACTGGAAAAAAAGAAAAACATGGTAAAGGAAAGTATTATTGGGTATGATATATTGTTAATTTTCCGTTATAACCTTTATTGGAAAATATATATAATCAGCACAGCTCACTTCGCAGCTGTCAGGATAAACATCATTATTACTTATTCAAATTCTCAGAAAATGTTGATAAATATCATTATTAAAGAAATGATAAGAGAACCTCAAGCATTGACCAAACGTTTCCGCTTGACATGCACGCCATCCTATAGCGAATAAACATGATCTTTGGGACGTTCCGAGCGATAGAGCAGATGAAGAGCCAAAACGTCACCCCAAATTACTTCGAGGGAGAGAGACACGGGAGCCTTGATAGGCCGACCCCTGGACCTCCACACAAACTCACCCTTTAAGCCCCTCTGCCACCCACCCCTCCTCCCTGCCGGGGTGGGATTGGCGCGGCTTCTCGGAAGGACATTTTGGACGCCTCTACGCCCCAACCCCCCCCCCCCATCCCACAGAAAAGGTTAAATCTGGACTTCCCCGGGGCTCTGTGCTGCCTTGCTTCATCGGACTTCAATCCATTCCCTTTTATAACTAACTCTCTCCCTACGGCTTCACGCATACACACACACACACAAGCAAGCGCGCAGGAACAAAAATGGCTCCCCAAGCTGGCCAAGCGGGCATTAAAGACGTCGAATCCGACTCCTCATCTCTTCCTCGGACAACTCCCGCCCCTGTAACCGACCGGCCCCGCCCCCTCGCCCCTTCCCCTTGACTGCCACGGCCCGTGAGCATGAAATGGCACGTGAAATGGGAACGAGAGGGTCGAGGAGGGGGGGAGGGCAAGGGGGTTATCTCATGCTTGCTCTCTTATGTGGAAATAGAGTGTACGCGTCCCCCAGAGGCAGAAAGACCCATGTCCCTCATCCCTCTCCCTTCCCCCCGCTCCCCCCCCCCAGCATCTCAAAGGTCTTAACCTCACCCCATATTCACACTCTTATCGCGAGAGAGAGAGAGATGGAGAGTCGTCACCCTCTGCCCTTCGCCAAAGCTCTACCCATTTTCCGCCCTCTCCCCCACTCTCTACCTGCCCTTAAAACCTAATTCCGCCCAAGCGCTCACCTGCCGCCTCACGCACCACCTTGCCTTCCATCGACTCTCTTTATACTTCGGCGCGAAGCCACCGCTAACCATCCCCGCACCAAGAGCGGGCGTCGAGGCCTCCTCCCTCCGTTCCCCTCTTCCCACCCCACGCCAAACCCACCCTCTCCTCCTCTTCTTCTTCCGCCTCCCAAACATATAAACCCTCCTCCCTCATTGTTCCGTACATAAAGGCCCTGGTCTGAACGCGGACACTCGTCATGGTTATATTATTGCTATCACGAATACATATTATGGATTCGGATGTTTGGCATTGTTGCCTAGGCTACGTGTTGCCTAAATTTCCACTATTATTTCACCCAGTCCTTGGCGCCACTTCGAAAAAAGTCTTTTCAGTTGAATCGTAAATTGACGTAGTTTATTGTTGTTAACGTGAGACTGTAGTGAATATTCAATAACGATCGAGGAGACATGAATTATTTGATGCTTTGGATAATATCTTGCTATTTTTGTGACCTAAAGGTTAATTTGTAAATGCTAAAGAGGAAATATACTATTGCAGGAAATATGTAAGAGGTTAATGAAACGTCCATCGTGTGCTGACGACGATGTTTGCCAGACTCTGATTCTAATTTGAATGCATAATGGATGAAAAAAGTGTATAATTACGTCCCGCGTGTAGTACTACATTTATTACCCACTGCATTAGGATCACTTGTAAGTAAAGCCAGTAAGACGTGTTTATTTACAAACTCTTGACTGTATTTACATTTGAACTTCCGTCTTTCATCACTAGGCGGCACTACATTCCAAAAAGTTGTTTGTTTATGGAATTCTAGACAACAGTTTTTGGCGACGAGATCACAATCAATAATATATATTCATGGGCTCCGGTCTGAACGCGGGCACTCGTCATGGTTATATTATTGCTATTCTGACAATATGGGCCTAATAATTAAATGAACATTATTAGGCGTATCTAGGTGGAATTGGCTTATATTGACAGAAAATAAAAGTATGTAACTTTGTAAATACCACAAAACGTCAATCACAGCGCAACCGGTTTCGCCCGTGAGAGCATCATCAGGTACAATCTCTTTCTAGACTCTGATGAAATAAGGAAATACTAAATGGAGGGAGAGGGAGGGGAAGACGGAAGAGGGGATGGAAAAGTCACGTTGAGGGATGTAAAGTGGTGCTGAGTGGTGGTGGTTCATCTCGGCTGGTGACCGGCTTTGAGAATGAAAGGATTGAGGGTGGGAGAGCGAAAGTGCAGTGAGACATACAGGATTGATGAGTGGGAGGGAAAGAGATTTTTGTACGCTAATTTAGAAAAATCTTGACGGAATATCGATTAGGATGGATTAATCGGTCTTCCAACTATCTTCTTTGGATACCTGCCTCTCTGTTTCTGAGAATATGGGTCTTCAGGACAGAGGAGTGATTGCCATACTGATCAACGTAGACAAGCTGATCCCCTCGAGACTAATTTTATTATTTTTGTCCTCCCTCTCTTCTAACAGTTACAAAATAAGTCTCAACTGCGGTCATATGGTTTCGTGCTAAAACTGTGCAAAGTGCAAATTTGTGCTAAATTTTTCCTAGATAAAGACACGAGGAATTTTCACGCCTCGGTCCTTTCGTGTTTATAAGCACCTACATTGGCGCGACAAGATTTTCACCTTTCATCAGAAAAACGTCACTTGAGCATTGTTTTCAACTTGACTCGAATGATAACTGCAAGACTCGAACATTTACAACGCCATTTACATTACTCGAGAGTGAAAGAAATTAGTTTACCTTCTAAAAAAGAAATTTCACTTTCTTCAGCGTCGTTTTCTTAGCATAAAATTACTATGCTCAAGGAGAAGGTCAAGAATTTAGTTTATAGAACAAAACATAATACCAGCCAGTTGAAATATGTTTGAATCAGGAAATTAAATCGACAAAGTGCACCACGACATAGTGCAAATTCCCGGGGTAAAATAGATAAACTTGACTCCGAATAGTCTTAACCTTGGATATAAATAATATCCCAATACCTTTCCTTCGACAACGAACGATTATATTTACACAAAGAAATCATGATGTTACGCGTATATCATATAAGTGAGTAGGGATTTTTCGATGGAAACACCATAAGCGCTGCCTATAGGTACTCGACCGCGAAGTAACCACTGCCACTATATTAAAAAGCCGTATAATTTAATACTTTATTAAGTAAACTAAATTACAATAAATAAATAGCACTCATTCTGTCAATTTTCGGATGTTCATAGCGAAGCAAAGGCAATATCTGAAACCAATAAAACATTCTTGCTCACTAATCTCGCTTCTGTCATAGTCAGAGATTTTATTCACCTAGATATTACCCTGCAAGCCATCTCAAGTGTTTTTAGCAGGGGGCGATTCTTTTTACGCTATCCTACTTGAAAATTACATCACATGGCGTAAACAGAAGGAAAAATCCTGAGGCCTCAAAAGGGCTTTTCAAATGCGCCGGTTTACGGTTGGTATCCTAAAAAGTCAGAGAAAATGCTTCAGATTTTCCAATCTGCAAGGCAATATCAACCTGCAGAAATTTTTCTTCATTTCCTACATACTATTGCTCTTCACTTCGTCCATAAAATGCCTTTTCTTTCTTCCCCTTCCCCAAGTGCCCAAAAACTTACCTCGATCAAGCAAACCATCGACTCTGCCTTCAGATCTCATCCAAGAGTTTCCATTCCTCGACCACCATACTAAGATCTTCCTCGTTTGTTTTATATTCTGTTCACCACAGTTCCTCCATATCTCGTGCGCCTGCAGCCTTCTTTTCAAGTCGGCCTTTCTCAATGGTTCACGTTTCTACCCTATAAAACGCAATGCTCCATTTAAAGCTCTTAACCATTTTTATTTATAAAGCTCTTCCTCTTTTGCCATATCCATTTAAGGTCCCCATCATCAGCTCCCATCAATGCCTAAAAGCTTCTTTCAAAAACGCTGTTTTCACCCTCATTTCTTTATTACTAGGCCTATTTTTCATTGTAATACCCCTAGAAATTAAAATGTTTTCATTACTCCAGTTCTCGGCCTCCGACTTTTATGACCAGCCTCGCTTTTTCTATCCCAGGGAACCTCATTGCTTTTGTTTTATAATGATTTGTCTTAATTTTGTGTTCCCCGCACTCCTTTATAATATAGCTACAAAAGCTCGCAATGCCTTCGAAGATCAACTATCAAACGCCTGGTCGTCCGCGAATCCAACAGACTTTATCAGTTTACGTACATACGCGGCATTGGTTATTCAATCTTCGATGGTATTTCGAATTGCGTCAGAATAGAGCTTTGTAAAATTAATCGCCTCGATAATTATGCTAACCACAGTGACTACCCTCATTATAAATTTTTTAAATACCCTCATTTAAATATGCTCAACACACAGTTACTACCCTCATTACAATAGTTTTTTCTTCTCTCCCTTCAAATCAATCATTTTCCAGCCTAACGCAAAGTTTTTCAACACCAATCACTTTTAAGTACGTCCTCCACTCACTATTTCTGCCTCTTTCGAATTTTCCCCGCCAGCCTCCGACCCACCTTAACCCTCTCACATCGCCTAAAGGTAGTTTGAGCGAAATATCATTTTACCAAGAAATTATGAGTTTGGTGTCATTTTCAAAAAACAATATATCACCCTTCCATTGACAAAAAATTCAACCCCTTACCACATTACTTTCCGAGATATTTGCAAGGAAATACCAGTCCTTTTACATGGGAAATGGTACGCGTATGCACTCCACAGAGACCTTATATTAGAAATGAGGGATTACCTACACTTAGATCTCGTAAAAAAATCAACAGTGTGTAGTTTGTGTGTTTTATCAACTATTTTTGAAAATTAATCATATTGTCACCGGAGAAAATTCTTCGGGACCACAAAAAACCTTCTGTTTTGACGGAGTTTCAAAAGTACCGTGAGAAAATGATGAGTCAAGACTTATTTAGATATTTTCATTTGATGACTTACATTTTTTGTCAAGTAAAACTATATTATTGCACCATTACTAATGCAATATTTAATTCGTGTGTCTCACGGCTGGTGAAATTAATACGAATGATTCGAATATGGACTCTATTATGATTAGGGAACTATCTCGCTCGCACCACCTTAGCACCTCTTCGTTCGTGTTCATCAGTGCACAGTTTATATTCTCCCTCGCCCTGGAGCACCATCACAGACTGCATCCATTGTCCTCAAATCACGAGGCTCATCTCAGGATTCCCACCAATTTGGTTGGAAGGATAGACGCGGGGTCGACATTTGATGGCCACGATTTTCCATCGCAAACGACCTCCCCGCACCCGGAATTCCTCACCACTCCCAAGCTGCCGCTCCGTCCTCGGCTCCCTCTCCGCACAACACACCTTACCGCACCTCTTCCATCTCTCTCCTCTCAATCCCACACTCACGCCGAAATCATTTTCTCTCGTATTTTTTTGCACCTCTCCTTTGTGACTTTTTTTCGGCGTGGAATGAGAGGGGGTGATTTGGAGGAGAGCGTATGAGGTGAAAGGAGAGATGGGGGGGGCAAGGAAGCGGGGGCCCCCCGATGGTTCTCGCCTGACTTTGCATTAAGCGAGATTGCTCCCTCTCTGTCTGCCTTCGCAAAGTCGCAAACCGCATGCGACATGGTCTCTGCGCAAAAAGGCTTCCTAGCCAAATGGCCCTCCCAAGGGAATGAGCACTACTTGCCGCCCCAACGCTGCCGCACCTTCCCTTCCCACCTCCGCTTCTTTATCCCAACCCCCCAAGCTCCTTGTTGCTTGGCTCATGTTAACGGATACTAGTCACTAATGCCCCAGAATTTCTAGATTAGGCGATAAGCTCATCACGAGGACGCAATGGCTCACGCTCATTACTGGCAAATTATAAAACGAGGCGGCAATTATACAAGAACCTGCATGTTCTTAAAGCTCTGCGTTATCTTTACAACTCCATCATACCCTACAAACCTCCTAAGTGGTGTGTGGCAGGGGGTGAGTTATAACCAACATGCACCACGTACCCTAATAACGTTAACGAAACTCAAACCATTAATACATTAGCAAAAACCTGCGGAAATTTGTGAAAAGTGGAACTTTCAACAACATTTAATACGCTATTAATAAGCATGGCTACAATGCCACTGAAACTCTTTGGATCAATTTATTTGCAACTACGCAAACGCACGGGGATACAATTCTAAGACATAAAGATTTAACCAATAAAATTGATAAATACAAAGGAAAGTAGCGCTCTTCGTGAAAACTGCTACGGAAGTACATTTAGTGTCTCACAACTTTTAGAGGGATTAAGGTGGGAGCCCTTAAGGACTCGAAGGCTATACAATGCTTCAGAAATTCAGAACTGATGTTTTTCAGAGCGACCCAGAAAATATAATCATGATGCCTCACTACATTTCTAGGTCTGACAGAAGCGGTAAAATAAGAGAGATACACTGCCGAACAGATAGGTTCAAAAACTCGTTCTTTACGTGAACAATAAGCGACCACAATCAAAATTGAGCTCCACTAAATACACTCCTATTATATATGTTACCATTTCATCTCCAAAAAACTTACACCTTTACACGGCTGGTGACCTAACACCCCCTACCACACGCCCATGCGGCGGCTCGCAGGGTATTATGTAGATGTAAATGTAGAAGCCTGAAAGCACGCGAAACATGTTTTACGACTACGTTGCAGAATATGATTAAAGGTTACATTCTCTACTAATGTTTTGGTGGTAATCAGTTATGTTTCATGCTAGGCGAGAATTTATGACTCTCAGGTGTTCAGTGCAACATCAATCAGATCAGTGAGGATCATCAGGAAGAAAAATTGGAAACTCGAGTCGATGTGCTTTGTAATCTTTGAGTAGTAATTGATGCATTTCAGATGTCCATGACATTAAGCTACGAAAATAGGATTATGTGTTGTGTTTGACTAAGGAAATATAATGATCATAACTGACTGTTAGCAGGACAAGCACCGATCGAAATTTTTAAAGACGTTTTTCTGTTACCCGCAGGCAGTAAGCATTCGTTTTTCAAAATATATTCGATTGATAAATTATCAAGAGAGTGTGCGCTGCGATGAGGCCAAATAAACGAAAATTTCGCTAAATTGTGCAGCTAAAGTACTTCGAGTCGTGAATAAAAAAATAACTTCCAATCAGCCCTCGTTCATCATGCTTTTTATGAAACGGTTCAGCAATTAGATTCCAGGCAGATTATTTACACTCTGCTCCATCAGTAAGTACTTCAGGTACTTCTTAGAGTTGTAAAAGGGGATAGTGACTTCGTCTCCTTGCCACTTCCGTCACAAATACAACAAATTTACTCGCCAAACAAAATTACAAATCAGGGCAAAATACGACTCCATCAAAGGTTTGAACTATTCCACCGCGGGTGATTCGTTCACTCTGGGAAATTTCAATGCATGACAAGAGGGCGCGCAGCACCCAAAACGCGCGCGCGCAATGATGGGAGAGACGACCAAATAAAACAGTTTCGAAGTCTAAGAGGGAGGAGAAGGAAGGGAAGGGAAGTCGTGATGCAACTAAAGTCCCCCTTTCGCAATTCCCCGCGTTACGACCGGAGGGAACCAACCCATGCACAATTCACACGGCCCACGGTCTTACCCTTCCACCCGCCGACCCTATTTCCACCCCCTTCCTTATATGAGAGCGGCCCATCTCCGGGCCAACCCACCCTCCTCCCCCATCCTAGTATTCCTCCAGGACTGCCCTTATTTTTCCCCAGGGTGTTCACCCACCCCCCCAACCTTCCCCCGAAACCTACTACGTCCCGTCCACCTCACTCTTCCCACCCACACATAACAACACCGACTCTCATGCACTCTCCCTCTCTCTCCCTATGTGTCGCCAGACGTTCCTCCCTCCCGATCCTCTCGGGGTAATGAGTAGGGCGCCGGCGGGGGGGGGGGGGGGGGGCAGAAAGAAGTGCAGAAGCGAGCAGGGAAGGACGAGGAGGAGGAGGAAGAGGCGAGGCGGTCTCTGGAACCATGGCGCGTGAGTCTCGCAGGGAGAGGTTTTCCATTCCCTTCCGACCTCACGACCCCTCCCCACCCAACAAGACGCCCCCACACCGCCCCCGGCGGCCCCTTTCCCGTTCGCCCCCGAGATGGCAGAGTCATGTCACTTTGAGCCGCGGAAGACGTGCTCCGGGCGGGGCTGACTGAACCGCGGGGGGGGGGGGCGGCGGAAGAAGCGGTGGGAAGTGGGGGGGCGGCAGTAAAGGGGCGCATGTCGTATACGGGTGAGAGGGTCGTTTTGCGAGGGGTTGAGCGTGGAAGAGCCGGTTCGTCGCGAAAGAATGAGGAGAGGCGTAAAAAGAAAATGAATGGGTGGAGATGGAAAGGTTAGTGCGTCACAGTGTCGAGGAAAGATGTATCGAAAGAGGACGGAAAGGTGCGAAGTGAAAGAAAGTGCTAAATCAATGCTATAGGTTAGAGTGTCAACTTTCGTAGAAGCAGAGGCGAGTCACAGGTACAATGATAGAAACAGCACAAACTATGCCACGCAAATAGATCTGACTCCCCATCAGCCTTTCAATCGTGCGATTGGCCAATCGCAGCCCTCTGTCCTTCCCCGTTGGTTTGGTTGGTTGGTTGGTTGGTAATGTGGTTGAAGAGACCCTCGAAGAGAAGAAATATAAGGAGTATTCAGAATATGAAAGCGTCATCGAAACAATCCATCAGTGAAGGAAGCAAAAGTAATAAGAAAGAGTAAGGGGAAGGGCACAACGGAGGAAATCGCATTTTTCTCTGTCTACCGGCTATAACTAAATTCTTTGACTTGGCCTACTCTGAAAGGGAATGGCTTGTTGAGTATGCATTTATGTATTTACTCTTCTCCCGTTTCATACTAAACTCACACAAATCGCAGGGGTTTCCATTGGCTAGAACACTCTTTGTATTTCGATCTTTGGATCTCTCGGGACCCGTCTCTCTATTTTCCTCTCTACAATGCTTCTAACAAATACATTGAATTAATAGGAGAATATAGTCTTCAAAAAGCTAGATCTAGTTCTGCTTCTTTCAAAGTTCAAGGCAACGAGTATCGAGGATCCCCATCCTCCAAGCCCTTTGAACTGCGCGACAGCAAACCCAGGAAAGCTACAGACATTCCCTTCGCTTCACTCGTTTACAAAAACTGTCTGAAACCTTCGTGATTATATCTGTATTTAAGGATAAATGATGGATATAGGTCCTATTAAATAATTAATTATCACATTCTTTCTCACAACTGAGATTTATTTCAGTAAAGTTGATCAATATTTGGCTAAATATTCTAATTTTGACCTCCTATGTAGTTGACATCAATTAATTAAACACGAAAAAAAGGCCATAGACACATCTTTTAATGGTCAAACGGTAAAAGGAACTTTTTATATGGCTTAACATGCTAACATTGCAATTCAAAAGCCAGCTGCCTGTAAATGTATTTTTCTTCCCCGTTCAGGAGAAACCATTACATCGTTTTCTTCTAGGTCCCTCGCGCGTATTTTTCTTTGACGCTTTTATATACCTCGTAGTGGAGCCTATCGAAATAAGTACAAATTTTGGAGAGAGGAAAAAAATAGAAAAATGCCGGATCGATGCAAATAACAGGGGAAACATGCGCTCATAGCATGTTTTATTAATATGGTTTCCAAAATATGCTATGTTTTCTCACAGAAGGAAAAAAAACAAATTTTCTAATTATGAACAGCTCTTTCACCCCAAATATTAAAACGCACAGTCTGCTAACGCTTGAGGGCATTTGGCCGTTGTGCAAGTTAATTCTTCAAAGAGAAAATAAATTGAATTGCTTGATGAGTAGCAACCATTTAATAAAGGCCGGGCTTTGACCTTCTACTCGTGAGGTGTCGAAAACCATGAGCGCCGAAATATTCTGAGCTCACAAAGCATCCATTGAATAAGCATTTCTCACTCAATTAATTTCGCTAACTGCGGCAGGACAAATGCAGATTAATTGAATCGAAAATATTCGGGAACTGCAAAATAATATCATAAACACAAAGCACATTATAAATTCGACAGTTCACAACTCAAGACTTCAAAGAGCAGATAAAAACACCTATCTAATCGAATAGGGACTACGCTAAAGTAAACGCTCACTTTCTGCTTGAACTATTCATAAAAAATTACGGCATATTTAGCAAATGATGAGTGTGGTACAGTCATTTCATTGTTTTGGCTGTTTCGGCTTCCGTATAGCAGATTATTGGTTAAAAGACAGAGCTCAATCTACAAAGGGGTAATGAATAAGAATTTAGTGAAGGAAACGCAATCACATCAACAGAAAAGGGTGACAAGGAAAGGAGACCAAGAAAGGGAAGATAATTCCTGCGGCTATAGTGCGGCTATCAGTCTACATTTCACAATAATAGCACTGTTACCCATAAGAGGCCAGACATTTAACAAGTTAATCGAAAATAAATGGCTACACTTCAACCACTTTTCTATATCACAGCAAAATGTACGGTCAAATTCAAACATACAACGCAGAAACTGCCCTTCAAAGAGTAAAAAGAGATAATATGACCAAATACACATGAAAATTGAGCACATCTTAGGAAATGCATTTGTCAATAAGCACTCCTTATTAAAAATAAGATCATAATCATCATAAGAAAATTTTTTGATAAAAATGTATGTGTCCTTTCTATTTAAAGATAGATTAAAGATTAGACAGAGTCCTGAGTAGCTCGAAAGAAATAACGAAATGGTTTTGGCCCTTGTAAAAAATGATAATGTTAAATTTTATTTCTTATATTTTAAAAGTAATTTATAACTTTTCATTAATATAAATTTTGTTTATTGAAACAATGTAAAAATTACAAGAAATAGAGTTAGGAATGAGTTAATCATTAAAGAATGTCGAATGGACGCCAAGGTAATTGACTGAAGCAGTGTAGAAATGTAACAGAGACGAAAGATGTAGGCAATGATATGGAAGTATAGAATAAACTGTAATAGAATGAGGCAGTTTATCGGATACAACTTCGAGGGCTCTTTTCACTGTCCTTCGAAAGGAATCAGCCCTCAAGGAATGCCTGTCCACATGAATATATGCCTAAGTAAAATTGCAAATGCCTAAGCAGCTGTAATTGGAATTGTATTGCCTTTATTCATTCTGACTGGTGTTCCTCTCCCAGTGGTCCTCACCGGAAGATCCAATTGTGGGACTAATTTACGTTCAGAATATTTTACCAGGAGGAAAACTATTATATAATATTGTGTTAGAATGCAAGATTACACCTATTAAGGAGGCTATTGTGATATGTCTCCTTTCTCTTCCACCTCGTAATACTCCTGCCGATTCAATAAACTTTACTCTCGCCCAAAGATGAGGCTTTTGATATGGAATTGATTTCCTTTATCTGATCCATCAGTGCTTTATGCTGAGACTGTTCAGAGTGGAGCAGGGTGGATTGGAAATCATACAGAAAATTGCCGTTTCCAGATTCAGGAAAATATTTACCGTCAACAGGTCTCAAATTTCGGTGCCTTGGCTTGAGAATCGATCATGTTAATACAGGGCCTTGACGAATGTTTGGTCATGGAAGAAATTATAAAAATTATAATTTTAAGCGGCACAAAGCAATTTTCTTCCATAGAATATTTATTATTTTCGGGAGTTAAGTCCTAAGAATAATAAATTTATTTTTATTTATTTATACAATTAAAGTTCTCGAGGAACTCTATCGCCAGCCTGATGATTCATCAGTAATAATGAAAAACGTTGGAACATGAGAAATGATAAATTAATTTTTTTCTACCTAAACTCAAGAAAAAAATAAAAATCGGTTTGAATAACAGATAATAACCATCTGGATATTACTCAGAATTTCTCATGAAGAGATATACTAGCACAACGACCAAGACAGCTCACAAGGAAATGTCCAACAATCCTCGTAAACGACTCGTGCCCTCTCGTTGCGCATTAAGCAATCCCAGCTCCCCAACTCACTCGTCCCACCCCTCGCTCCTTCAAAGACTCGTCCGCGCGTGACATGACCTCTGAAATCGCACCTGGACTTCCCAACGAGGAGAAGTGAACCGTCTTCCGATGAATAAAGCGAAGGGTGAAAAGCAATAGGGAGAGAGAGAGAGAGAGCATCAGGGCACACAAGCGTCGCGGCCAAAACGGCGCATTAACTTGGTGGCCGCCTGGCGCTGGCGAAGGACCGCCGTGAAATGGCACGGTACTCACGCTCTTAAAGTGGCGAGGGGGACCATCGCCCCGCGGATAAGGGAATGACGTTCGACTCCTAGAGGCGCAATTGAATCGTTTTCCAGCGGAAGAAAAGGACGAGGGGGATGCAGAAAAAGTATAATCCCAAACCTCAAGGAAACGCACCTTGATGTAAAGGCCGTTATTTATCGCCAGATTTCCTCGGAAATTCCCCATTTGAACGAGCCCCACCCCGTAATGACCCGCGGCCCAACACTCACGAGTGGTTTGCACGAGGGGAGGAGGGTGCCGAAATAAAGGCGGCAAAAGAAAGGTGATAGAGATGATATCGTGAATTAGGTCGGTTCAGGGGATGGCGGACAGATAAAGAGAGGGTGGAAAGAGAGAGATAGCAACTGCGTGAGAGAGAGGGAAAGAGGGTTGGTAAGAAAGAAAATAGCGGCGATAAAACATTTTTCTCGCCGGGCGTGATAAGGTGGAGGAAGAGTAGTGAGTCGGTTCAGGGGGTGAGGGGTGGAAGAAGAAGAGGAGGGGTTTTTTTCCAGCGATAGATGGGGTCTCAAACCATTAGCGTGCTAATGGAATCCGATTCCGACCCCTCCTTGGCACGACCGGACGCTCACGTGACTCCAAAGAGAGAGAGCAGGCGGAGAGGAAGAGGAGGAAATTAAAGCAAGAGGGATGGATAGAAGGGGCGGGGATGCTGAGGAAAATGAAAGAAAGAGGCGAGAGAGAAGAGGTGAGTGGGCATTGTTTGGGATGAGGAGGAGAGAGCCTTTTTTTTGGTCCGTCGGTGTGACTGTTTGCGGGAGGCGACAGATGGTTGAGGTCACTCGCCACATCAAGGATAAACGAGAAGTTTAGTCGGGGCGGTGAGAGGGTATATTGCTGAGGATGAAGGATGAGAGAAACCCAGCGCCTGCGCCTGTCTGCTCTTAACCAAAGACGCCGAGGGGACACACAATAAGAGGCCGAATCTCCAAGCCGACTTGCCGCATGACGCGAGGGTTTACCAACCATTGCATTGGTTTGAGAGACATCCCGAGGATGTGCGAAATAGCATTTCAGTTTATTTTGATCATAATCAGGATACGTACTCGGAGGGATAATGCATCTTTTGAAATTGCTGTAATATTATCACTTTTCCATATGCTTCATTTTTGTATATGCATTATTTAAATTGCTCCCGAGCCCGCACAATGTCTCGCCGCAAGATCGCGCGCAGAGGACCTATGCTTAGTTCTTACGAAGCACCCGCTCAGACCACGTCTTTTGTTTTCCCACAGCGCTTATTTTGTCCATGGCAACTTTTCAAACGTCCCATCAAGTGTACGTAATGTTGAACCAGTCCCCGACCTCATGACCAATTAGGGACTGGGAAAACAGTCCAAAATACGATTGCTAGCCCTCAACGTGAGAATACCCAGTGGGATAGTGATAGTGACCCGGGATACCTAGTGCAAACCGTACGCAGAGTCGTGGACACCCCCGGTGTAACCCTTGCATCTTTGTCAATGCGTGTTGTTGTACAATTCATTAATACAGAAGGACCATGTTGGAAAAAGATGGCCCCCTGAAAATTTTTAGATGCTTTTTCCTTATACACAATTAATGATAGCTTCATTTACATTATTGTGGTACAGTGTAGAACATGTTGAAGATAACTCAACCCCTGCCACAACTCCTCGGGGTGGCTTGCAGGGTATTATGCAGATGACACCTGCCATTGCACCAACCCGATTCCCAACTGAATATCTATCTATAGTTATATTTGGAGGTGATAATTTGAGGAACAAAGCTCCAGCCGTCGCAGGGAATGCTAAATTGTAATTCTCTTTGAGTTTTCTGAAAAGGACAATTTGTCAGGAGCTGCACCAGGTTTCTCTCCTCATTTCTATCACAACTCACGATCTAAACTGAAGCACCGATTCCTGTGGAAGAGACTAGGCGCACGCCGATGTGAAGTAGAGGGAGTGAGCATTCCTTCCTTCTTCTAGACGGGGTTAAGAAACTAAGCGGGAATAAGGAAGGGAGAGGGATGGCTTTGGTGGAGGAGTCGGGAGAAGGGCGTTGGGAAGCGGGCGACGGAGCGCGGGTGACGAAGGTGCGGGAGGGTGCGGAGAGAGGGATATTTGGAGAAAGGAGGGAGGCAATGCGACCGTCATCGCGCAACATTAGGGCCATAAGCGAAGGCCATTACGGGGGAATGGGACGAAAGATACCCTCAGATGTATCCCCGACGCGCTGATTGGTCAACTATTTTTTTTCCTCCCTTCCCCCACACTCTCCCACCAGGATTGGGTGGAAATACAGTGAGAGGGAGAAGTTTTGACACTCTTGGCGACGATGGCGTGAAATGAAGGAAATGGTAGGGGGAGGAAGAATCGACACTTTTGGGGACGACGGGGTTTCTGTCGCGGGGGGGGGGGGTCCTTCCCCACCGACCCCCGTTCGGGGTCTAAATGGACGAGAATGAGCGGTCGAAGATCGGTGGATATATATCTATATATATATGTATGTGTGTGTGTATGTGAAGAGGGGACGGGCAGCTGGGAGTGGAGGAAAGAATCTTCCGTTGCATGTGTGCCACACATGTGGGCGTGGTGTCCGCCATACAGCTCCGAAAGACGTCTCTGAACCGAGCGTCGCCGCGAGCAGCACGAGATAAGAGATTCCTTGAGGCCAAGGGGAACACAAAGGTGTGGTGGCGGGGGGTGGGGCGGGGAGGTGGGAGGCTGGGTGAGTGGGTGAGTGGTTCGTGGGAGGGATTTCAAAAGGAGCGGAGGATAAGAGGTAACGACGATGCCGGAGGAGGATAGCGGTCGGAATAGAGCGGTTATCTCTTTCTGCAAAATGCTCTCACTCCTAAGAGTGAAGGGAGCATGAAAATGGCCGCGTAATGGAGGTCCCAGAATCCGTCAGGATGCTGAGAAGACGAAACATAAACGGAATTAGGGCCCGAAGATAAAATGAAATGTTTTCCATTAGCACTGAAATCATATTTCCACAGTAGTCCCTTCTATATAAAGAAAAGGTAGGTGTCTTCCATGAAAATACACTAAAAAAAAGCTAATCACTGAAGGAGGGAAAAATATGGAAAAATATCGAATGCCCACAGCAACAGGAAACCCGCGACAAAAGTCAAAATGAAAGAGCGGCTTCACAGAAAATTATATTGTGAACGAACATCATTCGCAGTTCCTTGAGTTATTAAGAACCAACCGATTCATAGATAACAATTTATCATATCAGGAAGGTTGCGCGCTGCGTTGACAACTGCTACGAGAGAACATATAGTGCTTTGCAGCTTTTAGATGGATTAAGGTGGGAGCCCCTAGAGACTCGGAGGCTACACGTTCGGCTTAGTGTGCTTGAAAAACTTAGAACTGGTGCAGTTCAGAGCGATACAGAGAGTAATATCATGACGCCACATTATATCTCTAGGCTTTACATAAGCGATAAAATAAGGGAGATACATTGCCGAAGAGATAGACATAAAAACTCGATCTTTCCGCGTAAAATAAGTAACCATAAAGAAACTGAGCTCCACTCAATTACACTCCCTATAATACACTTGTCAGCATTTCTCCTCCCAAAACCGTACCCCTTCCATCTTTACACGGCTGGTGTCCTCACACCCCCTGCCACACGCCAATGCGGCGGCTTGCGGGGTAGTATGTAGATGTAGATCATACTTAAAGGTATGGGGGTAGGAGTAAAAATATCTATAAATATCGCGTTAAGGTTAATAATGGCATGAAAGGAAAAAGGCGAACTAATTGAGCGTCCTAATTACAGAGCTAAGGAGGCAGACGAAGACGTCCCGCACGCTTAAGAAATTACTGATGAATTCTACGTGGCTAGAAGCACATACTTCAGTGAGAATTAACGAAAAAAGAGTAATCCCTGATGCGTCATTTTACAGGGAGCCAAAGATATTTTCAGTATCTTTGAATACCCTCATATAGTCTGCTAATGACCATAAAGAAGTTTTCACGCTCATCATGTCTTAAATTCTAGCTGAGAAGGAGAATTCTCAAAGCTATATCAGTGACTGTTTAAAGAGACTAAGTAAATGAGCTGCTATTTCTCAGACGCTTCCACAAGAATGATCATTTCTCAAGGCTACGCGGTAAGTGAGGCGACGTGACCACATGTCAGCTTGAACGTGACTACTCTCCCTGTGGTTCAATTGGAGAGACCCAAGGGAGCCGAGAAGAGACGCATGAAGACTGATCGATGACGAAGACGGGGTGGCAGAAAGTAAGAAGGAAGAAGCTTACAGAGGAGAAGGCAAGAAATAGTCGCTAACAATGGTGGCGCGACAAAAGGACTTGACTCCACCGTCGTCCCTCTTTTAAGACTCCATTCCGGGGAAGACAGCAGCAAAGGTGGGGGGGGGGGGCGAACCCCAGCCTCCATCCGCCGGAGTATCCGAAATTCGTATTCGAGCGTAATTAATTAATGAGCATCCTCGTCGTGCCTTAATGAGACTCCGCTAGCGCACCATTAAGAGCGAGATTGTATTATGGCAGCCATGCGATGACGAGGGAAGACATTCATTTCTCTACCAGCCCACCAACGACCCTCCCACTCTAACATCATCCTCTTCAACCCGCCCCCTTACTTGAATCAACCAAAGTATCTGTACGACCTCATCAGTAATCAACATTTGTCCTGTATTGCGACACCATCATACGAAAGGCCTCCTAAAGTGGGGAAAAACACAAGAGAAAATTCACGGTAAATTTTTGGATCTACCGCAGTAATCTGGACTCACACATCAATTAATCGAACAATAATGTGAATTATATTTAAATAGAAATTCGATCACAATGAGTGGTCTAATAATGAACAACATTTCAGCTTCAGCAATCCATGAGATCGGTATTAGGGAACTCATAGACAGTCCTCCTCATTACTATGGGAAAGCAAGAAGCCTGCAGGGGCTATTTAGGCTCGCAGGGATTCTGTCAATTGCCAACTGTTAAGGAATGATTGTGAAAATATAACCCAAAACTACGATAAAATAATTATAATTCACAATTATATGCTTTTTAACATTTCACACATGCAAAAACATACAGTCTCTTCTAACATACAATTCAACCAATCATTAGCTATAGGTTAGAAAACTAGTGAAGTTGATGAAAAATGATTTGGTAATCATATATATGGACATTTTATCGACGAATTATGTAAAAATTAGTATGATATCGGAGGCAAAGATTAGTAGGTGGTGATATTATAATGAAAATCGCTACTTGGACCCATCGAAGGGAAATGTGAACATCATTGAAAACCACGATTTAATTGCAATCACCATTTCAAAGCTTCCGAGGTCATTTACAATCCAACCCAGTCCTTTCGGGTCCGATTGCTTCGGGATTGGACATATATCTCCAGAAAAGCATTACATATCAGAAGTCATGCGAGAAAATCATCTGGACTCTGACAAGCCAAATAATTTCAAAAAACAACAAAAACATAAATATATATAAAATTCGAAGATTCTCGCGAAATTGAGAGGGAATTCATATGATATGAAATAATAAATCGTGCAATTCTCCACAAATATTTTATGCACTCATCAGAGCATCAAGAACTAACGTAAAATTGCACCGTGATATGCTCCAAGATGAGAGGAGGTTATAAAGATGCGGCATTATTTTCGATTTAGCAGTCTGCACAATATATATTTACAAATGCGCCACGCAAGCTCAGGAGTAAAGAGTATCAGTAAATCATTTTATGAATTACAGACATAAAAATGAACACTGATGAGGCACTGTTTGGTTATTCCATTGCATATGCCAATATTTACAAGTTTGTGAAAAAATTTTTAATTTTAAGACAAAGTTTTAAATAATAAAAAACACAAAGGTATGCTTCATGACTATTCTGATATTGAATAACAGTGATAATGATTTTAATATTTCTCATACTTGTTACGCTGTAATTATGCACATTTGCCCATTGTAAGTTATATAAATTTATTAAATCCACAAAAATCCCATGGTACTCCAACAGCGATATATGAACCCAAATATTGCTAACAATAGGCGGTTTTTGGGGAAATTAAATTCATTGTTTACTTTTACTTCATTCACTATTTAATTTCGGCTCCGGTGGCGGTGGGGCAAAGCCCTCGTCTGCTAACCCGAGGGTCGCGGATTCGAGTCCCGCCTGGGGAGAACATTATCTGCCCAGGTCATGGGTGTTTGTCTCTCGTTCATTGTTACTGTTATTCACCCGACCTAAATTGGCCCATTGTTTTGTATTCGGGATAGTGAAGATAAATAAATAAATATAATAAACTTCCGTCATTCATTTCTTTGAAAAAACCGGCAAAGTAATATGCAAGCAGAACTATTCTCTATAAGTAGCGATACGATTCGAGATATCACTACATCCATAGAAGTCAACTTCCAAGTGTAAATTCACCTTAAAGGCAGCTTGAAACAGCGACGCAGTGCGATACATAACGAAGACGATGCTGTATCACTATATCGCACGGCCCTCTAATACCTACCTCTCTTGCTCTCCGTTATAAAGAAGCGGAGCGGACGTATCAAGGCTCTCGCTCTGAAAGAGCCCATTTCCAACTCCTCTCCTCTGTAGACCACTCTTCCAAACTACATTACCTCGACCCACAGAGCGTTCGCCCCCACTCTCCTACCCCCCGCCCCCTCGCCCCCCGCCGCTCCTACCACCAACCACATGCGCCAACTCTCCACCCTTCCTCCCCTCCCCAACCTTAAAAAAAGGCCCTCGCAGGCATATCGCTTCCCTTATGGCCATCGCGGGGTTCTCTCGGATCCGAGGGCCAAGAGGACATATTTGAGGGGGTTGAGAATGTTGGGGAGGAGGGAGATGGAGAGAAGGAGCAAGTGAGGGTTTCTCGGGGTTAAAGGAATACAAGGGAAAAAGAGCGAAAGGGAGGGAGATTTATATAGTTGGGGGGGGTGGGGTGGAGGAGGACCTTACCTTCCTCCTCCGGGGGCAATGGTGATGTGGTGGACGGCGTGGAGGAGGGGGCGTGGAGACAGAGAGAGAGAGGGGCGGGTGAGTCACGTGATGTTGAGTCCAAAAGGCGAATGAAGCGTGCCGCGTGACGCCGGAAATGATAAAGAGTGCCCCTCGTACCCTCCATCCAGTGATATCCAGTGATTTTTCGGTAAATGAAAGAAACAACGACGGAGTATCGGGCTCTGTTGTATTCGAAGAGTAATGGGATGAACAGTGCGGGAAAGCGTCGATAAACACGGTCGATTTAGTTATCGCATTCGAGTTTTTGCCGTCCTTTCGCTTACTCGTATTATCTCATCATTAAGTATACCGCAAAACCCTTTTTACTTGCTGGAGGGAGACACTAAAAAGCAGTAAAATATTGCCAATGCTATGTGTTTCGGCGTGAAAATTTTGACTCACAGAAAGCAGTTATCATTACCGCTCCTTCGTTTCCATATGGTCAATATTTCTCTTTAATCTCCAGTCTAGCCCAGAAAGATCGCAAATGTAGGAATGCGCGATATTTTAACTGAATAAAGCCCACAAATTGGTTAAATTAGCAAGTGCTATCGCTTACGACTTTCAAAGCGTCAGCACTACCGTAAAATGAAAGAATAATACTTATATTTATAGGTTGTGAAGTGCAAGGGTCTCATTAAAAGTATTATCATCTTAACTCTTTAGATACACTAAGGAGGAAAATTATACTGCGGTTTTCTTACTATAAGGCAAAATATTGTTCATTATCAACGAAGATACCAAAATTTTAGTACATTCTTTACTCGCCTCATACTACACGCAAAATGAATACTATTCGAATGTATTTTTATTAAAAAAAGCAATTACAAGAGATAAATTTGAAAAAACCGAGAATGAATCATTTTATAAAGTGTAGAAGGCAGTTAGCTTGCTCAATCAAAACCTTCCAGCAGCGAAACTATTTTCCAATGTTTCCGCGTCTGTTTCTCGGAGTTGAGTGTAAAGATTGGGGTTTCAGGCTCAAGGTAAATGTATGGGAGGGGAGAAAGGGAGGATTAAAGGAGAATTTGAAGATGTGGGAGTTCTCCGTACGAAACCAAGTCCCTCGCCACAACACAGTATGTGAGCAGTAGCAATGTATGTAAGTGGAGATACAGGGAACGGTGAGATAAAAAGTAACGACAGTATGGAGGGATACTAAGGAAATAAAACATATTGCTTAAGTGAGCAATTATTAATGAGTGAAGGGTAATGATAGCACCATCGTCTTAGATAAAATAACGCTGCCAATTCTATTACAACAAAATAGCTCGCAAAATTTGCATGGGTGTGCGTAATCAGCAAATTACCATTGTTCTACCACCACATTGTGACCAGCAATGTTTGCGGGTACAATGTTGATTATGTACGAGGAATCCACATGAATAAGTTTAGAACAAACTACTTGCAAAACAAATACTACTTCAGCGAGGTTACTTGTCAGCAAAAAATCAGTTCAATTAAATATAAGAAGTTGCAGCTGCCATTAATACCATGCTAAATGATTTTTTTCTTCGACTCCTATGTGAGACATCTTGCATAATTTTAGAAATGAACAAAACTCACAGCTTTGTTTCAAAGGGTTATGGTTTTGTAACATATTTTGTCATTATCTACATTGTTGGCGCATTATTTTTTCTACAAAATAGCCTCGCGCGAAAAAAGGGAACCGCGTTATTCACTTGTGAGCGCGGATTAAAAGTAAGCAAGATACAGAAAAATGGATTAATTCCAGGAAAAATTGAGTTGAAAGGAATGAGTAGGTACCTTAAAGCTCAGCTAATGGTACAAGAGTAGTGGGGAAAAAGTGATGGGGAGTGATTGGGCAGTAGTGCACAGGAGAAGCCATGGAGATATCAAATAAACACGAAACCCAGACATGACCGCTCTAGAGACTCCACTCAGCGTAAGTCCTCCGCACATCACAGAGCGGCGATATTTAGAGACAATCCGCGATATTGAAAAGGATGAGGTCGAGCCTACGGCATTTCACACAGTTTGATTTCAGTCATTGATGTGGACAACAGCAAATACATCCCCTATCAATACATATGTCAAATCCATTTTATTCCTACATCGATTTAATTCAGCAAGCTTGCGCAGATGAGATAAACGGCGTGTTTGAACTCTTCTCTCTTGAGATCTCCTCCGAAAAATCACTGAATTTAGATTATATTTTTAAAAAAGAATTCACAAAATGTACACATTCACTACTTTTCCTTGAGAAAGGGTTTATATGAATTCTCAGAGTAACACTACAGTAAACTATTATGGATATCCCATGTCCTGAACTGAATCAACCTTGATTATCGCCCACCATTTCGACTCAACATCCTTGGGACTAACATTCTTTGCCCTACGTTTACATAAAGGGACGTGACGGTAAAGTCATTTCAACCGCTTTCAAAACGTAGGAGACTAATTTGATGCTGACGCACTCGCAGATAAGATAGTCTGAATTGTTTCTTAACGGTTCAACACTCATGAAGTAAGCATGAAACAAAACAATGCGTATCCAACCTCGTTTTTCCATCATCGAGCAGTTTTACAAAGAGCATGACTTTCCACATAGCCAGCGCATTTTATCTTTTGCAGACCGAAACGTAATTTGTCCACCAGTTCTTCATTGCCTACGTTGATACCACCCTTCACCTCCTCCTCCTTTGGAAATCCATTCGTGACCACTCTAGCGCACAAACACTCACATGCACAGCCACAAACATTATTTCGAAAAAAAAACCCTGGCCGTTCCCTTTTTCCCTTTACGCTCCTACTCCCCCCTACCCTTAAGAGAGCCTTCAATTCCCTCTGCCCCTCGCATTACCCTCAAACCCTGCTCCTTTCTCTCCATTCCCTTCCACTCCCCCCTCTCCCCACCGACTCCACTCCTGATAAAATATACTTCCGCTTCCCTTACTCTCATTTTATCTTTTCATCCACCTGTACTCTTCGCAACATACACTCGCCGACTCCCCCTCTCCCTCTCTAGTCGTGCCTGCGTCGTAAAAGATTCCCTCCCCCTTTAGCCTCCCCGTCAAACCACCATTCCCCTCCCCCCAGCACATGTACAGACGCACACACACAGGACCTCAGGGCCCACTTCGTTCGTCCTGCGCTATTCGGTTACAGTACCGCATTTTCATTCTTTCACCCTCCCTCCCAACTTCCCTTCGCTCCCTCCACATCCATCCCTTCCACCTCCGCACACCACAAACTCTCCTCTTTCGTCAACCAGTACACCTCCGCTCTCTATCCTCACGTCAAGAGCACCAGAGACCCCTCTCCCAATTTCGCCCACCACAAAATCCTCTCCCAACTCACTTCCAAATTCCCTATTCACGTAAAAAAAACCACGTCTTTCAGCCTTGCAGTCGGGAAGAATTCGGTGGATTCTTCCAAAAACAAAAGCGACCGTAAAATATTACAAGATTTTACAGAGAAATAGGCCGGCAATGAAAAGTCCGTGCTCTTCACGAAATACACAGAGACAAGCACGCATAGCAATGCTCGCTCATCTTTAGGACATCATTTCCATGCCTCAAGTCTTCAGTTCATGGCACATATCATTAAAACACCTAATCATTAAAACACACCAAGCAGTCAACCTCTGCAGATAACTTTGAATACTAGAAATCATAGGTTAGTAAAAGTTCACGTTTGTTTTTTAAAAACTTCTTAGTGAAATATAGTGATAAAAGCAAAGAAAAAACTCAGCGGGTTTAACAAGACATTTTGTTTGATGAAGATTCGATATGAACACTTGCATCCCGACTTCTTTTCTACAACCCAATTCCCTCATGACAACACATGCTATAACGTTCTGTATTGATGTAATTCACGATGTCCTTTCTTCGCAAAACCAGATATTTTAGAATTCCTGCGGAATCTACCAAGTTTCGCCTGTTAACAACCATTTAATGTCTTCTATCTTACACTTCTGACCTTTTTGATATTAGAAAAACTAGATATTTTCAGCTCTTCATCGCTTCTACTTCTCCCTGACGAGTGGCAAATTCCCTCAATCCTTTTGCCAAACTCACGATAAATCCTTCACCTAACCAACCCCTTCCCATCCAGCCGCCTACAACCGTTCCCGCGCCCTATTTCCTCCGCACGTAAAAACCTCTGCACGTCTCCCCCACACAATGGTGAAGCACTCGCCTTGTGCGCCCGTGCACCGTCTCCTCCTTAACTCCCCCTCCACCCCCAACAATGCCCCACCTACCGAATAACGCTCGAACTTCCCCGCATCCCCACCCCTGCTGCACCTCCCCACCCTCTTCTTCCCCAAGACCTCCCCTTCCCGTGGGCTATATTACGTCCGTTCCCTCCCTTCTACACTTCCCCCTCCACACTGCCGACAAATATCCTGGCTACACGCCTTCCCCATCTCCCCCTTCCCTTGCATTCTCTCATTCTCTTACCGCCAGTCACTAAAGCTCACTCCTGCCTCTTCCACCTCCTTTTACCGTACTTACAATGTCTCCCG
The DNA here is from genome assembly GCA_963169105.1 of Ceriagrion tenellum. Taxonomy (NCBI): domain Eukaryota; kingdom Metazoa; phylum Arthropoda; class Insecta; order Odonata; family Coenagrionidae; genus Ceriagrion; species Ceriagrion tenellum. The sequence goes on from OY720634.1 coordinate 168,169,154, forward strand.
CTACGCCATCACCCCCTTCATCCGCCAAATCCCTCCTACGTCTTTCTCTCCATCTCCCTCCTCCTCCTCTCACATCCCCGCCCCTCGCCCCTCCCACTCACCTCCTCCCCCGTCTCAAATCCTTCTTCGCGATATGCTATTTCGAGGAAAAAAATGCGTCATTCAGCCGAGTCGGTGAAGTTTGGCGTGCAACTGGGCAAGTTTTTAACTGCTCTGGATTTCATCAATGCGCAGCGTAATGCATACTGTATTATCTTGATGTGATGCCTATCTTGCATAGGCAAGTTTTTTTACGATCGCAGATAGTTTTCTGGGAATACGAAAAAATTGACTAAATTCTCAATGCACACCCGATGCTTTGGACCAAAAAATTTGACATTTTTATCTCCTCCTAGCTTTGCACAAATAATTTTTTCTCGCTTAGTTTCATTTTGAAAAGTTTATTCTTTATCACAAATTTAGGTGCATGCCTACGAAATGATCCTACATAAACAACAAGGCCCAATCTCTCTATCAGCTACGTTTAACTCCATTTCGTTGTTTTTTCTGAATGCAACCTTCAATCATTAACCTCAGCTTAATCAAAATAAAACATTTTTTTACTGTCTATTGTCACACTTGGAGAAATTTAAATGCTTAATTGCTTACTTTTTAACCATAAAAATCAAATTAATGATGTTTTTCCCTCATTAAAGGGCATAGGCAAAAAAGACAAAAATAATCAGAATGATTATGCCTCAGATTGGCAAGATATAGAGAGTACATAGTTTTTATAGTGAGTAGAAAGGTGCAAGTGAGGATGGCATTCCACTGGAAGAATCTACCTACAGCCAGGAAAATAAATTGAATGGTGAGTGTAATATTCTCATTTACAAAAGAGGAACTTAGGACATGACTGCATCAGTGTGAATAAGGTTGAAAGCGATGAAGAAACGGAGATAATGAATTAAAATGAAGAAAAAAATGTGAATATTTCACTGATGAGAAATCTCTATGCTGATTTAGGAGGATGAGAACTTCAATTAAAATACGCCGGCCAAATTTTGATAAATAACAGCTACTTGAAAACAGCAGTGGAATGAGAAACAAATAGGAAGCAGATACCTTTGAGAATGACCGAAGAGGAAATAAATACGCAAATTATGACGGGTTTATAAACGAAGAACAAAAGTTAACAATATTTTCACCATTGCAACATTTAAAAAAGGCCACCATCATGGTCTTCGGTCTCGTGGATCCCTCCCCCAAACGATATTGGACGTTTGGTAAATTTTTCTCGGGCTTCACACCGGTTTAGATTAGTTAGCACTGCCAACGTTTCGGACAACGACTCGTCAGCCATCCTCAAGGTAAAATGTATTGAAAGACATTGGACATAATACAAACTGACAGCATTAATTCTACTCAAATGCACACCAATATCATGAAAGGACATAAGTTGGGAAGGATGAAGTGGGGTGGGAATCTGTGGAATGAAATTTGGGGATCGATGGTAACTGTTACACTTTGACGACTGTTACACTTTGTTGCTTCACTATTTAGCCTTTGCTTTAATTCGGGTATTTTGAGTAGCATTAAACTCTGCTGATGAGAGAGAAATAGAGAGAGAGAGAGAAAGATGAAGGACCTCCACCCTGCTCCAGTGACTCCTCTGATCGATACGACTGGAATGAGTCAGTCTGCGTGTCTGTGAGCGAGCGTGCGTTTCAGGGTGTGTGTTTGTACCTTTACGAGCGGCGGCGGAAGGGGAAGGGGGGGGAGGGAGGGGAGACCCCAAAGGGGGAAGCGAGGCGTGGAGGGCGTTTGAAGAGGACGGGAGAGAGGAGGTGGTCTCATGTGCCCGTGGGTTCGTAAACAGCGGTCGAGTGGGCTCCGGGTTGTTGCAGCGTCGGCGGCGGCGGTGGTATCGACTGTGGCGTGGTGGGTTGAAGGGGGGTGAAGGGAGAGGACGGGGGGAAACTGTACCTATTGGGACGGCTACCGGGGGGTGGGTCGAAAGGCGGAGGTTGGTCTGAAAATGTGGGAGAAGAGGCGATGTCCACGCTTCCGTCTCTGTGGATTATGAATTGCGGCCGTTGGTCGGCTAGGATCGCGTTTCGCTCAACACTTTTCGTCCGAGAGAAGGGTACTTTGCTTCTAGATCAGCATGACCGCTCGATTTCAGCATAATTAAGAAATCATGAGTTCGAATGTTAAGGCGGCTGGGGAGGCAGTCGTAGGTCGTTTGGTGCACATTTTGGTAACTTTTAAAACTAGTCGAGAAATTTCTACCTTCACATATCATTTAAGTGCATCGGTTTATGCGTTAGAACTCATCGCATAGGCAGTATCCACATTGAAATGAAAACTTTTTACTATTTAACAATTATTTAATATGTATAACGCGTTTCTTAAATTCACTGCATTGTCTGGTAAAGAATTGCAATTCAACCACTATTAGCTCACAAAAAAGTAGTAAAATTTGTACCACCTTCTCTCCGCTAAGTAGAGTGAAGTTAGTATATTAATTTTTGCTCAAACACATGCTACAAAATCTGCGCTATTGGAAAACACCTTACCAGCCGAAATTCTCATTGATTCTTTTGGTGGCGATTTCCTCGATTGGCTACTCAAGGCCTTCTGGAATGCAATGCTCCATTCAAGCGCACGATCTGAGCATTTTGATGGGGGAGTGGGCAGAGACGACTAAGGGGTCAAGGTAGACAAGTAAATTATCATAGGTTTTAAAGGGTTTTGAGAGCTATTTGTGGCCGTAGAAAAATTGGTATTATTGTCTATTTCCCCTTCAAGGTTCTATTTAATCACTTTAATTTAAGTAAGTTTTTAATCTATTTTATTTAAGTAAATAAAGCAGAAAAACTGAAAATGTCCCTACAAACTTTTTATTTCCGAATTTGTATCTTAATGAACACTTTTTCCTATAAAATATCATCGGGCGGCATCTGCCATCATTGGCCACACCCAAATTACGTACGCCTTTACCTCCGGCCCCCAGGTTTTCTCAGTAGATCCGTGGCATCCAGAAAAATAGTAACTAGAAAGACGAAAACGTGAAATCAACATAAAGATTCGATGAACCATATTCACTCCATTAGCTGCACCTTAAAAGCCTCTTAAAGAAAAAACTTGCACAATATTTACGTTTTCTTGACGGATTATTACCCTAAAAAAATTTCTCGAACAAGCAAAAATACTTACTCCACGACATTATTAACCAGGGCGGCAGAAAAACTAAGATTTGGCGATGATGTAGTAATATCGTGATAACACTGAAGGCAAAGACAATTTAACCAACTGGAGGTGAAACTTGGATTCGTGGTTTAAGCACTCTTTGGTTTTGCCAACTAGTGTCTACAGCACGAACCATCTGACGTTGTATACAACCCTCTTCCGTTAGTCCGCCAATTCCTTACAATTTGAAACTTTCAAGTTTATTACATCTTCATCCCGCTTCCCGACTTCAACCCGGTATATAGTATGATGCAGAACTTTCACCGTTATGTTTGGACATCACTAATGTGAAAACGTATCCAAAGTTTTGCGTATAATTCGTATATAAGCAAAAATTGAAGTAGCAACCTTATCAACCAAATTCCTCAATAAACTAAAAATAAACGCCAACACCCCAGTAGGGTGTAAAGTATAATGCATTGCAAAGCCGACTCATCGACTTTAAATGAAAGATTGAGAATTATAATACAAAGTAATAGTCATTTAAAGATCTGCAAAGTAGTAGATCAGTAGCACTAATAAACAGGAGTTAACAAAGCGAAGAAGCAGGAAGAAGTGTCTATAGGTTAAAAGGATGTCTATGAATGGGACGTATTCAAAGGGTAAGAGATAAAAGAATCCCGAAGGCCAGTCTAAAATGGGAACAGTTTGGGAAAAAGGAAGAGGATGACAAATGAGTGTTGCTGAAATGGACTAACACATTGTTTATTTGGGACTAGATATGGACAATATATAGAATGGAGACACGAAGAACAATCATTATGTGAAAGACTTGAAATTGATTGCTTAGGGAAACTGGTGTTTGTGAAAAACCCTTACAATAATACATTTGCAAAATGTATTGTATAGTATTCCAGGAGGATAATTGCGTTTCTCGATTTGGCTGCTATAAAAATTTTGTTTCATTTTGCAATTCCTACGTAATAAATAGGATTTCCTAGAAATAGGATTGGAATTCCTACGTTGCTACATTACAAGTTTTCAACCAATGAAAACTGCTACCCTGAATGAAGGTGACTTTGAATCTTCCGAAGGATTTAAGAGTAACTACGTACACAGAAAAAAAGAACTGAGAACATATATCTAAATGAAATACCCAGTAACCTTTCCACAACATTCATAAGAAAACAGGAAAATGGAGGAACTCCAGGATTTATGACTGAAGCAACAATGTCACTTGGTTATCAAGGATTTCAAGGTTGGAGAGGCAATCCTTTTGCTTTTCTCGGTGGAGTGAGGTACAAAGAGATTTGGCCGAGTACATTTCCTTCCTCGTCGTCCACACCAAGGAAGAGTCATTATTGATGAAGGCCCTTTTTGTATTTGTAGGGATGGTGAGAGTTCTGCGGAAAATTCTCCACACGCACCAAATCCGAAAGAGACCGCGTGTGTGGCCACGGTGAGTTAGGGAGGGATGGCTGGTGAAGGGGAGGAGGGAACGGGGTGGGAATTGAGAAGAGAGTTCGTGGCGGACTTGGTAATAGGTGTAAGGCAGGGGGTGAGGCCAGGTGCTCGGTGAAAGTGGATGGGGAAAAAAAGCGATCACGCACGTTGAAACAGTCTCTTTTCAAGCAATAGAACGGCCGATAAAAACATTAAATATTTCAGTTAGGCTTCCAGCCAATGCAGTCCGAATTGAAGAGGAGATTAAACGTCTCACCTTTGAATCAGATTAGAAAAAATGATCGAACCCTATCTGGTAAAAAGTGTTGTTCTGGGAGTATTGTTTTGAGATTATCGGTTTTAGCGCATTGTTTAGCGCATTTAAGAGTAATTTTTAAACTGGGAAAAAAGTCGCTCAAGAACGAATAATTTAAAATTGTTCTCAAACAAAGAGGTATCAATCGACATTCAAAGCATTAATCGCAAAAAAGACAACTCACTGGACCCTGAAGTAAATATCGAGTTCACGGAACTAATTTATTCACACCTTGCTTTTGCTAATACCCTCCGCATCTCCTCCAATGATGCAATATCAAGTTATCATAAGGACAAACATATGCCAATTCTTTTTTCGCGCCGTGGTTTGGTAAGAGCTCTCCTCCAAAACACTTCAAGTATATTGTGCCAATTATAAATTATTACTGAGTATACCAGGCTATGGGGGTTTATCTTATGATTTTTACTAATTTGTGCAACATTTTTAAATATCTCTCTCACAAATGACCACCTATTAGGAGAGAGAAAGAAACATTACTATCATAGTACGGAGAGCAATGGACTCTTATCTTTGAAATTATCACGGCACGTTACCAGAGGATAATAGCTGTCCTCAGCAGAGCTGCCCTTTCTAACGCATCACAATTAATGACGTCCATTATGTGGATCTTGATTAATTACTATAAGAATTATGACACATAAAAAACAAATTGTACCAAACTAAAAATATATTTCGAGTCTCCATTTCCACCACTAAGGTGCATAGTTGATACTCTTCAAAACAAAAATAAATTCTCCTGTCAACCGATGGAACTCTACCCTGCCTTTCCTTTATGTTGTTCTTATGCAACAACGGAGTGAATAATACCCTACGCGTTTCCTACGGAGCTCGTAACAGCACCATGCCGGCACTCGTGTCGCTCCGGTGGCCTCCGATGGCATTGACCTTCCAACCTTTTGGAATCGCCCGCAGCGCGGAGGTCATCTCTCAGAAGTTTCAGTTCGGTCACGCCCAGGGCATCTTGCCGTCCACCGTCACTTCAAATACGTTTCTCGGGCGACACAGGTGCGCCGATGTCCCCGACGGGGGTTCGCGAAAGGGGACCTGTTTGCTGCCCCACACTCCCTTCGAGCCGCCTCCCCCCGGAGGCGGCGCTCAGCGGAGAGCCATGGGAGCGCGGAGCGGGGACTTGCACGTCACGGAACCGCCATCACGTCACTAAGGGGGAGGCTGGTGCACAAATGTCTCGTGGTGAACGTAGGAATGACGCACGCCGTCGGGGGTCAGTTGGAACGTAGACAAAAGACGTGGCTCATCACGCAGAGGGCCACGGTTCTAACATCGTCGACTGTAAATTATTCTCTCAAGTTTTTTCCAAGATAATAGCGCATAAACGTAATGGTTGAAGGCGTAACTTTGTGGAATGTTACCGCAGACGACGAAAAAGAAAAATCTCTTAGTAAATTCCTCACTAAGAACTTTTATTCCCGACCTAGGTTTCGATTGCCTTGCAATCATTTTCAAAGGTGCATATCTATATCATGTGAGTCAATATATAGAGACTTGGGGAGGAAGAGGGGAGAGAAGTGGTTGGTTGACGTCAGAGACGTGCGTCACGGTCAGTGGGAGGTGGCGGGGGGTGGAGGTATGGATAATAGGGGAGATTGGGAGGGAAAAACACATTCATTAAGGAGTTTCACACTTTTATTTTTGGCAGCACTCAAAATTTCAAATTGTTTTAAGTAGTCCAATTTGGCCCCTTTCTTCTCAATATTTAGCACTTCCGGCACAAGGTCACTATGGTCCTCTTCGATTAAATGTTTGGCAAAGGTTTATAAGATATCTCCGATCACCCAACACGTTTTATGTTCTCGAGCCCTTACAGAGCTGGCTCAGCCACTTTATCCAATGTATTGTGGAAGTACAATTGGGAGTAGTACATTTTAGCTTATATACACTATTTCTGTTCATAGGTGTCACTTCGTCCTTTTTTTCTATTTTGTCATAGTAAGGCAGTTGAAATATACTGATTAGGCTTGGAAATAAAAGCAAGGCAAACAATCAATTTAACTATCGCAAGATTTCAACAAAGACCACCACCATGGATTCTTCGGTCACGTGATTGCCTTCCCCGAAAGGCATCAGATGTGTTTACTGATTGGTGGAATTTCTAAAAGTCAACTGTGCTTTTATCTTGTACACGCTATAGTAGTCTAATCCCTAGAGACCTTATCTCGGGTACGAATCTGCATGGTTTTCAGATTTCCACGGCGTTCGTCGGCTTGTCTGGACAACAGATCCGCAGGCATTGCAGTGGGCGTCTTCAAGTCGAAAGTGAGAGACAGTGGCTTTTGGTCGCTTTATAGCAATCTGCCCATCTTCTGGTGGTCAAATATGCATCGAGGAGACCTGCAGATTGTTAAACGTTCACCTGCAGTGACATAAAAAAGCTACCAAGATGAGGCAATACCACGTCGACTAAAGAGAGGCATGTGAGGTGCGAACCGGAACGTGAAACTGAAGTCGAAGGAGCAGAAATAATAGCCAAGAAGAACCGGTACTACCCAAGGTTAACTATGAAAACCGTCAATATTTTCTAGACGCCTCCAAATTTTAACAGAGGCGGTAGTTTTTTTTATACGGCACCCGAAAAGTGTTAATAAGAGAAAAAGACTAATCATAAGGCAGTAACATGACAGGTTGGCTAATGTAGGGCCATGCAGACATCAAGTGGTCGTCACCGCGGAATCCCAAGCACCAACAATTAATTCTGATATTTTAATCATTAAATTTTCAAAGCTTCAGGTGGTCCATTTAAAATATAATCGTTATCTAGTATGAAACACTGCGTTTAAAGTTTGACGTTCACTTCAAGTATAAAAGATATCATCCAAGTTACACATGTGTGTGTCTACCACTTTCCTCCCGGTACGGTGCATCAAATCGCGGCGACCAGACTTAAATTTCGCCAATCATGAAGGTGAGAATTAGAACTCGTTGTTTTGTAGAGAGGAAGTAGTAGAGAAGGGGAAATTCGTGCGAAGGAAGGGTAACACAGTGGAATGATGACACTTGTGCGTCTGATGATCCAAAATTGAATGATATAATTTGCACGGTGTCGAGTAAAGGGTGACAGCAATGCACGGAAACTTCAATCAATATCCCAAAAAGAAGGTAGAGATAAATTGATTGGTCATGCGGTATGAGAAACCTTTATCGCTGGGAAAACGAGAGAGCCGATCCACATGCTGAAGATGAAGTGAGTAAAAAAGCGTCTGAGATACGATAGAGATAAGAGCTGGACATTTATGGTGAATGGAGTGATTTAGTTGGCTCTTTCATGAACACTATAAATAGGAAACCTTTAAAACAATATGAAATATACATGGAAGCAACAAAAAACTGAATGAAGACGAAATAAGATATAAGTACTGATTCGATTTTTCTATACAATAAAAAGGATTGAATAAAACAAATTAGATGCATCTTTAAGTCAATTAAAGAAAACTAGCTCTGAAATCTAGAGGCAAAAATCCAGATGCAACATAATAGATACATAAGCACTTTTCACACATGCTCTAAGCGGGATAATTATAGATAAGTCGGTTAAACATAGAAAAGATTTAAATTTACAGACTCACATATGAATAAGTCACGAAATATTTCACGCTGGGGAAATAAAACTGTACTCCAGCTATCTGCCTTCTTAAATCACTGACATTAAAAACTTGTTCATCAACTGATAATCACGTTTAAAAATTCAAGGTCCAAGAATGCAAACAAGAGTAGAGACAGGTGGTGTCTTTCGAAGAAAACGAAAAAAAGATGCCACAAAGAAGCATGCATAAAGGATGAAAAACGAAGAATGTGAAAGACTACAGAGAAATTAAAAATCAAATGGACCAAAAAGGGAAATGATTACGAGAAGAGGGCAAGGGTGAAGCGAGATAAAGTTTTCTTAGGGAAAAAAAAGAAGTGATCGTTCTTGAGTGATGGACGAGGAAAAGGGAGAGAACTTGGAAGAAAAAAACCCGAGGATGAAAGAGGTGAGAGAGAGAGAGAGCAAATTGTTCGAGGTAGAGGAGGAAGCTCGGTTAGGGAGGGTAGAAACGCAATCGGATGACACCAAGCAGACAGATAAGGGAACCCGCAAAGATGAAAAGGAAGAAAAGCAAGGAAAGTGGAGCAGAGATTTCGGAAAGAGAAAGAAAAGACGACAGAAAGAAGACAAAGGAGAGGACAAACGTCGGGAGAAGGACAGGATGAGGCTGAGGCGGCCTTGTTTTCGAACAAGATGGAGAGAGGTTGAAGCATTGAGAGGAATCCTTGAAGGAGGAGGATAGGGAGGGCCAGGCAGGGTGTAGATGGAAGGGGGAACGGGGGATAGGAAGGAACGGGGGAAGAGGTGGCGTGGGGAGCGGAGGTAGTCTGGAGGCGGTCTCGACACGGACGGCCTGTACAAAGGGCTCGCGCTGGGTGAGCGAGGCTCGAGGACCCGCGGTGGGTGGAGGATGGCGTTGGGAGGGGAAATTATGGGGGGGATTGCGGGAGGCACCACTGAGGGATGCGTCGGGCTGTGGAATCGGAGGAAAACCTCGATTCTTGACGGGTGTGTGTCTAGCGCCGTGGAAAAAACGTCTCCTCTCGTGAAAAGAGTGAGAGAAGGGTGAGCAAGGCGAAATGAAGGGGGTAGTAGGAGGAAAAGGAGGTGAGGGAAGGAGAGAAGGGAAGGAAGATGAAGAGAGGGAGGCTGGGGATGTTGGAAAATCACAAAGTGAATGAAAGAGGAGTGAATGCGAGAGCAGCAATTTTGGGAAGGCATTATTCCTCCCTTGTACGCTCTCTCGTTCTCTGCGAAGGTTCGCGCGGAAATGTGAAGAGTGGATACTCTTTCACTACCGAGACCCAGTAATGCAGCCCACCCCAACTCATCCCGATGCAAAATGCACCCTTTTTTCCTCACTCTCCTCTCCCTCGTTTACTCTCTCCCTCCCCGTCTTTCCACCGTCTCCCTCGTCACGCCACGCCCCTCCCCCACGCCGTTCCTCCGAGGGAACGAGAAAAATCGAGGAGGAGTTCCGAAATTCACGGATCACTCGAAAGATTCTCCTTTTTTTGAACTCCTCCGCACTCCGCCACTCTCAGACAATGGAAGGGCGCATGTGCGTGAAACCGAGGCGGCTGAAGGACGTGACAGGATGGAATGATGCATAATTCCAACTTCATTTTTTTTGTTTTCTGGGGTCTCCCCCTGCGGATCCACCTTACACGTACAACCGGCAGGAGAAGTGTCGTCTTAAAGTTCAAAGACGGCAGAGAGAGTTGGGACCGAATAAATTCCGCGGGCGGAAGCCCCTTGGTCCTATTCTCAAATTAAAATGTCCTAATTGGATTTAACCGGGGGACGTGAGGATTTTCGCGTCGTTGCATGGAGGGAGGTGGAGCCGCTGGAGCATAGATCTTGGTACTGTCAGAGTCTAACAAGGAAATTATAACATAGCCGAAACTCGGAACTTATGATGCAAGGCACTGTTATTGGAGCGCACGTATTTTAAAACATATTTCGAAATAATATCAAAACGACAAATTTAAACTGCGCCGAAATATTGAATTGTATTACCTATTTGGATAATCACGTACATGAAATTATATCCCAACAGTTAAGATTAATACACTTATAAAGTTAACGACTAAATATTACTTTAATTGTACAAATAGTACATGAAGTTAAATCCCAACAGTTAAGATTAATACACTTATAAAGTTAACGGCTAAATATTACTTTAATTGTACAAATAGTTGTGGTAATATTTCTCTGTAAAATAACAGAATCTATTTGTTAGACAATTAGTTCCAGAAACCTGAGTCAAACTCTTCTGATAATGCACCAAAAGCTGTATAGATTAAAATAAATAATATCTTTTGGTAAGCCGTTTTTCGGCAACAACAGGTGATTCACAGGTGGAATATAGAAATAAAGTGGCTCTCTGTCCTAATCCTAACCTTATTATGCAAACTATAGCTTCTTCGTGTCTTCGAACTAATATTTTATTAGCAGTAAAAGTATCTGTTAGGCTATCCAATACAATTGCAAAAATTCTAAGAAACTATTAAATATAGGTATATACTAAAATAGACTCTCAAATTCCTCTTGGTAAATCATTTAAAATTACTGTTCAGGCAAGATTTTTCAAGAATCTCAGAACATAACCTTACATCGCTTACATATGATTTAGACGTGAAAGAATCCTTTAATGCTCAAGCATCTTGACAGAAATACTCTTAAGGCTTTTCCTAAGTTACTACCATCCTAATAATCAAAATAATTATTTAATCGCAAGATGACTGTAGCCTTTTTGCAACAGGTATCCATTTGGTTAGCAGTCGACGTCACGAAGGAGCGAAAACCCCAGGGAGACGGTTGTCACAACTCCCGGTTGAATGTGATGATTGAGGGTGAGGGGAGGTTGAGGGAGGTTGAGGGAAAGGGGAGATGAGACTCAAGTAAAATGAACCCGCCGTTATGTTAACGTACCTCCCACATCTTCTCCCCTCGAACGACGACGGGCGATAGTGCCGACGTCGTCCTTCTCGAGAAGTCAGCGCTTAACGCACCTCTCCCCCCCCCCCCTAAACCATCCATCCATCCCCGAACGCTCCGGCGTGGAAAGTAGAAAGCAACAATTCTGAGCAATTTCCCACCTCCCCCCCCCCCAAACGTCCCTCCCCGCTGCGCGAGGAAAACACGGGGGAAAGAGTGTGAGGCGGCGACTGAGAGGTGTCGAGTGGGATGAGGAGTGAGGTCGAATGAGAGCGGGGGAAACGGAAAAAGAGGAGAGGGGGTAAGAAGAAGAAGAAGAAGAGGAGGAAGGGGGAGGTGAGGAGGGTAGGGGTAGTTCGCTAAGGGGTGTGGGGGAGGAGCGGTAGCACTCCTGGGGAGAACAATGCAAAGGGAGAAGAGCGACAGACAAAGACTCCAGTCAAACATGAATGGGCAAAGAAGGCAACAATCGCGTCAGCTTGCGAGGGCTTAAAACAGAAAAGCACCGAGAGGGAGTAGTGGGATGAGTTGGACTCGCGTGAAAGATGGGCCTAGGGGTTGGGGAGGGGGAGAAAAAGCATATAGGGATGTGGGAGGGGTAAAAGGGGGAGTAGCAGCAACAAGGGAACAGGGGCAACGTCAAGAGAGAGAGAGAGAGTGAGGGATTCGGCGATACATATGTGCATGCTTCTACGCCCTTTCATAGAGAAATGTGAGGCCGTGAAATATATAAGTTTTTTCACAAACACACATCTATGTATCTCAATGGAAAGGGATCGAAGAGAAAAGGTTCGTGGAAGTATTTATGAGAGGGGAGATGTGAATCTTGAGAGAGGGAGACTAAGTGGGAGTTGGGGTAATTCGACGTGGCAACAAGTGAAGGGATGGATTTGAGGGGCAGTGGCCGAGAGACTCGAATGACGGGTGGAGTAATTGGGGTTGAAGAAAGAATGACGGAAGCACGAGGATTATGAGGCGGAAGACATGACGACACGAGATGTTGGGGAGCAAGTACATAATTCGATGCCCCAACGGTCGTGATCACGGTGCATTCGGGTTGCTGCGACCACTGTGTCAGTTTACCAACTTCCCTCCTTCCACCGCGATCGGTAAGTGATCCATCTATACTTGGAAGACGCACTAACCAATCAATATTGATATCCATGGGGCTTCTCCTCACATTTCTTCAAGGTATTAAGTTTTGAAACCATCAAGAAGATTGTCTTTTAAATTTGACGAATAATAGCGTGACTTTGGAACAACACAAAAGAAATATTTTCAAATTAAAAGAGAAATTGTGCAAGGTTGATCCAGCAATTACCCAATCCACCATAATAGAAAAACCGGATGAGTTTATGGCGCAGAACATGAGTTTGTATCGGCAGCATAAATGCAGAACAAATAAAAATAGTGTAAGCCATAATCAATATATTACTAAAACATGAGAAAGCAAAAGTCGATTAAATAGATATTAATTCAGCAAATGTCTCCACCAATATAAAACATTCAATGACATGTATGTAGAAAAAGGTGTATAGTTATTTCAGCACACACACACCTCAGAACATAAGTCAGGTGTCTTTGAAGTAAATTGCTTTCCAAAATAGAAAAAATATACATATTTAGCAAGTGATTACCTTTAATAGGTCAGCAGATTTCAAGGTTTTTCGATTTCCGTACCATTTAGCCACTAGTTACCCCTAGCTGGGACCAACAATATAAATTATTGATATTTTTCTGTCATTTGTAGCTTTTTTCGCCAAGACTAAGTATCTTAAAAGTACAGCACTAATAATAAGTATTAATCATTCTGTGTATGCGGTCTACCATTTGTCAATCGCTGATATTGAGTATTTCATGAGCTTATCAGAGGACACAAAATGAACTCGATAAAAAATCCCGAGGAATGGTTGATGCCAATTCCGATAGTCAACGAAAATATAAGATTATTTTAATTGAACAAAATATTTGCTATTTTATTCAAATTGTTTTTAATGGTGCATATGAATGAAGACGAAATGGGTTAACTTATCGGTCAACTGGGAAAACGAAAGAAAGAAACGATGAACGGAATTCCCCCTCTCTTATGCCACCCAACAAACATTTCTGGCGATGAAGTTGCAGATATAGCAGGTTTTTAGCAGCACGCTATCGACTTATGGACAACGAAAAGTAAATAACAATAAGTATGGGCGTAAAATCAAACGCCAAGAAAGCAAAAATATTGTAATTCCAAATAATCATTACAATAAACCTTTTTTCTAGAATGAAAGACCAAATTTACTAAATATACCACCGAGGGCTATGAATCATGTCCAAATATTGTGCTATAAAATCAACCTAGAAAGAGGTATACCCCATTATCCACATGAATTATGACCAAGAAATGTCTTTTAGGTGCTAAAATCGAAATTAGTCAAGGAATGGAAAATAGTCCCTCTCAAGAGGTATAATTTGTCACACGTCATGTTAAGTGAAGTTCATGTACCTGTCACTTAACGAATTCTAAACGATATTTTGAGTTGGGGGTTAAAAGTAATATTACAATAAAAATAATCGTTGCCAGTGCAAGAAAATTTAATTTCATTGCTGGGCGACGTCATTTTTTGATAGAAAATCAAAATAAAAGAACAGAGCAAAATGAGATGTAAACTGTGATAGTGTGATGGTAAAAGAAGGTCAAAGAATAAAAAAGACACTTACGCAGAGGGAGTGTGAAAGGGGGAGTGGACGTAAGTGACGGGGACGTACGAAAAGTGTGGCTGCGTGGAAGGGTGAGGGAAGAAGAGCGAGAGTGAAGGAGTTGGAACGAACGGGGATTCATTAACATTTCTGAAAAGCGCGACGCGACGGTGGAACGCGCGCAGCGAATTTCCAGATAACGTTCGAAATAAGTGAAAGAGATGGAGAGAGAGAGAGAGAGAATGCTTTTCGTGACGAAGAGAAAAATTGCTGGCGAGAGGGCAATGCCATCCAACGCCATTAATGGACGCTCGAATGAAAAATGCACATTGAAGGGCAAACAGGGCACTCTGTCGCCTTCTGCAATAACCGATACGAGTTGATAAAAAGCCTTTGTAAGATAAAAAGAACAAAGTGCAAGTCTACTCTCTTCAGATATTTTCAAAGGCATTTCAGCTGAAAGGATGTGATTTCGGGCTCAAGCTTTTTTACGGCCTAGAAAATAGTAAATCCAGTTGCATATGAACTTTCATTCCCCCAGTATAGATAACAATAAATGGAAGATCATTTACGCTGGGCTTACCTAATATGGAAACCGTTGCTCAGGGCACATACCATGGTATGAAAAGAACATTCTTCAATTTCAAAAAAGGACGTCGGACCTCAACTCCACGCACTCACCTGAAATAAAAACATTGAAGATTTTTTAATACGTAAAACATGGATGCAGAGTCATTATATTGGCATATTATAGGATTAAAAACACTGATATCTAAGTATTATGAAAGATAGTTACAGTCTTTAACAAATGAAAATTTCTCATCAACTCTAATCGAAGTATCGGGAAATTAATACAAATGAGTGTAAAATCGAATGTAACTTCTAACGACAAAAATATCAACGCATTACCACATTGGCGAATGAAGCAGTGCCAGTCATATAACAATATCCTACAGTCAGTAATAACGATGATTGTTGCTTCGATTCTACTCACCAAATCTTACCATGGAGTGATGATCAAAAAAATTGTTTCACAAATGATCGGGGATATTTTTCAGGCTGATGCCAAGTGTTATGAAGACAAAACGGTTGTGAAAAATTTTCTTAATCAAAGGTTGACTACATAGCAAGCAGTATAATATAACACAATTAATAACACAAATAAGTAAATTTCACCTCAAACAACCAAACATATTCACATAGAAGAATACTCACTATACATTTTGAGACGGAAATAATTCTGGTATCATTTCGGAGGAAACACATTTGTGAATCTATAGTTTCTAAGCAGAGCCAAGGGGCTTCATTAGGAAGCACAAAAGGCATTTTGGGCCGTCTTTCATCTATGTAAAAAGCAAATCCACTAACCACTGAAGAGGTTTTATAAATATTGAGAGAAATGTCTAATATAAACTTTGTGTACTTTTTAGCTTAATCAGAATGTTAAAGACTGAAAATAGCACTGTGGCTAATATACTGAGGCAACTCTGGCAGTTACAGGTCTATTAAATCCACATAATGTAGCATCGATATACGAAACAAATGCAGTACATAAATAACTCATCTTTGTACTATCCCAGGAACGATCGCCGAGACACGTTGCAGAGGATTTTAAGACTTTAGCCATGCAAAGGAGAGGGAATAGGGATAAGGATAGAGAACAGAAGTGAATTGTACGTAAATAGAGTGCCCTGGCGTCGCGCTCTGTTTTTCCATGGGAATAAACAACGTATTAAAGAAAGGACTTTCTATACTTAACACTTCGGTAGCGCATCTCTCTTATTTTGTCGGTTCTGAAAGTACTAGAGATATATTTAAGGGTCAAAAACTGACGCTGCTCTGGTTTGAATTTTTAAGTACACATTTTTAGCTGGTTTGAAGCCTCCTAATCTCCCCAAAGGCTCCAAACCTAGACCTTTAATCAGCTTTGTAACACACTTGGACGCTCTTGGACACCATTCAGCGAAGCACAAGGATTTGTATATTACTCACTTTAGAAACTGTATCTTTCTGTGTTGGGTTCAAAACACTCTCGGCGTCATAGAGATTTGCCTTATTCCGGTAAAATAGCCTCTTCTTCATCCGAGAACCCTCCCAATATTCGCCAAATTAATTTTATTTTCATTTTTAGTTTAGTAGTTAGTTCAGCGCTGAAATTTTATAGCACAAATACGATAAATACACATTTGGCAGATTTGAGCGTCATTAACTCTCCATTCTAGGTTATATCAAATGATAAATGTTAATAAATACTTATAATGAGATCGTTTAAACCAATATATTTAATAAGTATAACCATACTTTTTATTAAATGCATAATATCAGAAAGAGAGACAATCGTCCAAAAAAGGAAAATAAACCGTTTTCACCCCATTTAATGAAAATTATTTACATAAAATACGTTTTTCCACTATTTTCCTAATGTATTAAAAAGTGATTGTACGATTAAAATTACTATGGATTTGTAAATATATTTTAGAATTTCACTATCATTTACGTAAAAGTTGGTCAACGGTATGTGATCGCTCGTGGAATTTCGTCGCCCATTATATGGAAAAATGCCAGTTTTCTATATTACCACTCTGTTATACTTACAATTATTCAGTTATTAATTATTTGTGGACTAGAGGTTTATTGAAATGCTTTAAGTAAGAAAAAAGTCCAAGTTAATTACCCACCAAAATAACAGATCAGATCGCTACATAATACTGACAATATGCTTAATTCTAATAAAAAATTAAGGAGCGACGAAAAAACGTTTAAACGTCGCTCATTAGTTTCGTCCATCAGTAAACATAGAAGTCACTAAATCTTTAAATAATCCTGGGTAGTAGGGAAGCTACACTCTCCAAGAGCCGGGAGATAAAGCTCTCTCTAACTAGATTTACAAAAGCTGGAAGCATTGGCAAGTGGCTGGAAGTAATCGCTAACGGAAAACATGTGAAAATAAAATTTAAAAAGGGGAAAAAAAAGACTCCGCCCAATTAAGCTGTACCACCTATAGATTTTGAACAACTTGAGCCGTCGAGCGCAATAAAATGAGCGCCAATTGCCTAATTCCTCGCGTCCAGGAGGGAAAGGGAGGGATATGGGGGAAGGATGAGGGAAGGAAAAGAGAGGGAGAAGAAAGAACAAAAGAGAGAGACAAGAGAAGGAAACGGCGAGAGACAAACGACTCCATCACCTTATAGACGATTCAAACGACTGTATAAAAACCTTCATAGAGTCACCCATCGGACGAGAGAGGAAATCCCTCAGGGTTTTTCATTTCCCTCCTCTCCTCCACTCTCATTCGCCCGACACCCCCGCACCCTCTTCTCATGCAACCCTTTGCAAGCGCTTATCCCTCCAGTCCTCATTTTCACGCCCAGAGGCTCGCCTCTCTCGCCGGAATAATTAAAAAAGGAGGAGACAGAGAGACGACGGAGGTGGGCGAAGGGATGAGAGAGAAAAGGTAAAGAAAGGACAAAGTATAAGGTGTGCGCAGAAAGAGAGAGAGGAGAGACAAAGAGGGAGAACGGAAAGGGCGGCGATAGAGAAAAGGAGATTACGAGTCCCGCTGCGAAAATTTTACATTAAGTGACACACCTATATACTATAATGCTGATAAGTAATACAGTTATTCTGAAAGCAGTTCCGAAGGAGAATTATAACAACACATAAAGGTATGCTCATCACACATTTGCCGTCAAATTTAGAAGGGAAAGTCCCTTGAAGAAGACAGGACAAATGCAGAGGACAAAGAGAGAGCTGGTATGGAAAAACTATAGAAAAGCAAAGGGTTTAATAAATGATGGTGAAGTATGCAGGTCTGTAGTTAGCCAGTTTTAAATCTTAAAATTTGATGGAAATGATAAAAATTTCATGAATATGCATGCGATACATGTATTTAAGGTGGTCTCGTAGCCAAATAATAGAGCGTAGAAGGGTGATAATGTGACATGTGACACTCGTGATGCAGAATAACTTCACATATCATAGAATAAATGTGACGGGTACAAATAAGGTATGGTAAATATGAATTAAGATAATTACAGTTTCAAATTATCAATTGACTTTGTAAGAGTTCTCATGGCGGATTAACTCATTGAGTCACGCATATAAAAACACGAGTGGCTAAGCTTCTCACAACACGTTTTTGCACGAGAAATAAAGAGCGTTAAAATATAGAATGGCAGCGGAGTCGGCTCCTTACGGGTTCGAGTCCTGCTTGATTGAAATATTCATATCTAATGGTATGGCATCTTTTGTTTCCCCAGCGTTGAAATAAGCGTCATTAGGGTGACCTATGTGCACTAAAAGCAATCCCTTGGCCAGAAACAAAGAATGAATGAACTCATTATTGATATTTACGCACCTAAGGAAAAAGCTCAGCTAGAGTGAAATCTCATTGTCCGACACCTATAAGAGAGGCGAATTATTGTATTCCCTGTCCCTCTGAACAATTCCTCTTTCTTCGGCATTATAATATTTTATATTTCACTTCAGACACTATTTTTTACTGCCTTGCGACATTATGTAATATGTTTTGCAGAACACTATCATCAGCCTGAGATAAAAAGTGAAAAACCACGGCAAAGGAAGTAAAATGAGGAAATTGGAAGGAATCGTCTCCTCGTGTGTAAGATAGAGGGACCATGCACCTGAGGAATGCCGAGTTATCTCAACGGAAAGATGCAGATTGGAGAGAAATGAGTTTTGTTTCACTGAGAGGGGTGAAAGTGTAAGAGAGGGAAAAAGGTCTTATATAAGTGGAGAGAAAGGCGGATTTTTTCTGAGAATCAACGAACACACTGCAGGCAAAATTACGCACGTTTGGGGGTGAGTCGAAGGAAGAGGAATACAAGATGAGGAGGAGGGAGTGATGGAGAGGTGGAGGGGTGGGTGGGCGAGAGAAGAGAATTGGGGGTGAGAGAGGGTGGGAGAGAAATGAAGAAGCAGTCACGGGAAAGCACTTAAAACTTGTACTACTCCAACCCCCAAAAAAAGTATAATAACTACCCCCCTCTCCTCCTTCCCCGAGTCGACCCCACACAACCGCATCGGAGTGGGGGGGAGCCAGATGCAGAACTATCCCCGTCACACCAAAAAATGGTCCACCCACAATCGCCCACACCCATTCTACCTGAGCCACCCCTTAAAGGAGCAGAACGATCCGTCACGCACACCCCCTCGCCCCTGGAATAGCCTTCCCTCCCGAGCACAAACCCCTTTCCACATCTCCGAACAAACATCAAATTTATTTATTCTTAAGTCCCCCCCGACCCAAACGTCCTCCCACCTCCCGGCTCCTTTTCCCCAGAACTCGCCCCCTCCCTCCCCCTGGAGGGAGGAACGGAGCGGGAGGAGAGAGAAAGGAAGTCACCAACCCTTTTTCCTCCCCATCCTCTCTCAAAAAACATTCGAGACCTTGCTTCCCGCAAGGCCGGCCGGCCCCCCACTCCCCTCTCGGTTTAATTTGAAAATGAGATGCGCCGTGATGAGAGGCAATGGGATTAGGGGAAGGTGGACTCGCAAGAAGAATGGGAAAAGTATGAAGGGTAGGAAGGAGGAACGAGAGTGGTGGTGGTGGTGTCGGTGTGTGGAGGGGAGGAGAGGGACGAGAGGAGTTGAGGATTTTTTGGGAGGCTGTGTAGAGAGGCAGCCGAAGGGAGGGAGGGTTTGGCGAGGGTTAACGAAAGGGTGAGAGCAACGGGAGCGACGGAGGACTGCAAGAATGGGTTAACGCGTGCGGAACCAAGCCAGGGAGGAGCGCCTTTGTTCCTTGGGGCCGCCGAGAGCGGAATTACGAACTATAATGCATTTCGAGGAATGGATATCACGTGACTCACTATGAAATGAAAATAACCGCCCTCACAGCTAACGAACTTAAGTCGAGACTTTTTATTTTTTGGCCTATTTTCGCCAATGTCGTTTTAAAGCCACGAGAAAGAGTGAAATTAGATGCAACATCCAATTTTAGACGGAGGTGTGCCCTTCCAAAGCGGTCAGAGAAGCGCTCCAGTCGCTGAACGTTCATTCATGGTCTTTTGAAAGCCTTTCTGCTGTTATAATCAAAAATAGTTACTTATAGATTCCACATTACTTTATTGAAATACGCCCCGCGTTTAGATATTCGACATCATCGACAGCTAAGGTTTCTACTGACATCCATCAATATACATTTTCAAACCAAGACATGAAGAACCGTTGCCAAATAATGATAATGCATCTCGAACCCCTGGTCATATTTAAATGAAGTTCATACAGTAAACCCTCACATAGCGCGAGATTTGGTACCCCGAAACCTGTAAAATCTATCTTGTAAAGTAGGGCTATATGGACAAATATGAGTCGGAGTATGCCTGGCACCCTCCCTTCACCTGAACATACAATGTTCAATTTCTCTGTATGACTGGTCTATTAGCTGCGTGAAATAATATCATAGATCTCAGTAAGAAATTTTTCCGTATTTTACTTGGAAAGGCGCCCAGTTTAATCAAAGACCCGGCACTATATGTTCAACTGATAATGATAATGATACTACAGGGGTTGGAATAACCATCTGTTGCTGCTTACAGGCCATCTATCGGCTAAAGAAAACTAAAGCCATGCAGATTGAGCCTTCACAGAACAGCGTGTATGGAATAATGAAAACGCACGCCAATCATCTTTGGTCGTTCAATTCTAAGATTGATTGACTGCAGCTCTTTATCCTTCCTTATCTAATACTAGTTCCCTTACCTCCTGGTATCTCTTTCTATGTTATTTCCTCTTCATTTGGTCAATGAACTTATTCCTGGGTCTTCCTTTGGGGACTTTTTCCTCTATTTTGCCTTCAATTATGTTCTTCACAAACCCATTGTCTCTCAGGGTGAGTCCAATACATCTTGTTCTGCTTTTATGCATGGTGTTCCAAACGGTCCTTTCCTCTTCTACTCTTCTGTACACTTCATCATTCCTTACTTTGTCCGTCCATTTCATCTTCAGCATCCTCCAGCACCAGATTTCGAAGGCTTCTAGCCTCTTCTGGTCATCTTTTCCAACGGTCCATGCTTCTGATCCATAGAGTACCACGCTCCACACGAATGTTTTCACATACCGTTTCCTGATTTGTAGTCATATCTACTTAGAACAGAGCAGTTGTCTCGTGTAATCGCGTGTCAGCGTTGGATAACTAGCGTGTTATCAAAATCGCGTCGTGTGAGACCCCGATATGTGAGAGTTGAATGTGATCTGGAATTAGAAAGTAACTGTTTTTCACCTTATGAATGGATTTCATCTACTTACTCCTGAAGCTACCAATTAGATTTTTTGCTGGTTAATACTAAGTATCGGGGGAAGAATTGGGGTCTTCACGCATAGTAAAGAGATGAAGAAGAGCGAGGAAAATAAGACTGAAACACGAATCAATTAGGCGTAATAATATTATCTCCTGTAAGAATATTTAATACAGACATTTTGTACACTTGAACATAGAACATTTTGTTCAAGTGGTTAACACCTTGATACTTTGTACATTTATTTAAATAACCATTTAATATATTCTATAGAAATTGGAACATATGGTAAAATCAAGCGTTTTTTTTTATTTTTTCAAAATACTTAATTTTTCTTCTGGGGTAAAATTTATATCTTCCATATGTTATTAAAGGTTCATAACTGCAGAATCAGTAAAACATTTAAATATGTACCACTCATAATAATGAAATGTAATGATATGCACCTCAATTAAAAATTACGTCTTCACACGGTCATCAAAACAATTGTTTGATTTTCAGAGCCCCTTTGTTTAAGAAACCCACCAGGAAATTAAGGAAAAAATGAGGAAATGTTCTCTCAACAGGTTAACATATTCTATTCAAATGAAAATCCATTTAATTTGCAGGCCAAGAAGACTAGAGCTCTGGAGAGGAAAAAAGATGGAGAAAGAAAAGCGAGCAAAGAAATAAAAGCGAAGCGTAAAATCTCAGGAAACTCAGTCCTCCTCAGTTTCAACAGGGTTGACGAGTGTCACTCTGGGAGTACTAAAAGAAAATCAAGGGAAGTCCAAGTTCAAGTGCAAAATTTGTGACAATGGACTA
The DNA here is from genome assembly GCA_963169105.1 of Ceriagrion tenellum. NCBI lineage: Eukaryota > Metazoa > Arthropoda > Insecta > Odonata > Coenagrionidae > Ceriagrion > Ceriagrion tenellum. The sequence continues at coordinate 168,191,331 of OY720634.1, forward strand.
TTCCACGATATTTTCCGTGCTCATCAAAAAGAGCGCTTTAAAAAACGTCGTCTATTTTCAAAGCTCCCGTCAAAACTACGGCCATGCAAGGAATCACTCTTCCCAAAGTTTCCTGGGGGTTTTATAGCGGAAGTAAAAAAGCTTTTAAGAAGATTAAATTTGCGTGACATGCCATTTACATGACTGCATCGTTCAAAAAAACAAAAGCACTGACACACAAATAACCAATTTGCAAAGAGGAGAGGTTTTGGGAGTGAAACGCGGATGAGGTCAATAGAGCCTTAAACGCTGTGGGTAATTAATGAATGAAAGGAGAAAAAAAGGATCCTATAAGCACCATTATTGTAAACCTGCTTTCAAGATGAGTTTCCCAGGACGTAGCGTTGAAGGAAAAATGATGCGAAAAGATTTTTGGAAAACTATGAAATTGCCATTTAATATGTACGATTTACTTAAAGAAACGGAATACGCTCATTACCAACAAAGAAAATAGATAATAATTTTTAAAAATCTAAGGCAACAGCATTTCAAACAAAGTATTCAATCAGGATACTCCTAATTCCATAAATAGCGGCCAAATTTAATGACATTCTGGAGTCTTGGAGATGAGGAAAAAGTCGCTTTTAGAAACGTTGTCAGTAAAGGTACCCAGAGTCCGATGGAACACCCAAAAACTTTTTCGGCATGGGAGATAACTAATTGCGTACATAAATTACTTAATCCAGCAATGCCATCACCGTAATCAAATAAAAATGCCATGGATATGAAATTACAATACGAATACAGAAGGGAAGATATCTCAAAGAATTTTCTTCAAATTATCTCTGGAATTCAAATGTAATTAAAGAATAATATATTTCAATAGATTTTACTAGATATAGGGAACTATAAAATTGCAGGCACGAAAATATACCGCATGCAAACCTCTAAATGCATTCCGTGGTACTTATATAATAAATAGCTAAGAACTCCTCGGCCAGACACAATAGTACCCAGCCATCATCACGAGTCTGTACGCCGGGGAAGGGAGGGATTGATGGGGCAACAAGGAAACGAACGGTTCTCGAAACCAATTAACTGATTGGTCGCCATCGAGACCGACCGAAAAAAAGTATAGGTGCGTACTCGTCCATGAGAATCGATGATCCCCCGATGGGCAAAAAGGGGATCGGAATGAAATAGGGAGAGCGTGTGAGTGCGGATACCAGGGGCATGGAAGGAAAAATGAGAAGGATAGACAAAAAAACACTTCCCCGCCGCACACATACGCAAGTACATCTGAGGACAGCCTGCAGTGCAATGAGGAGGAGAAGATGGGAAGGAAGGAGAGAGGAGGTGGAGGAGGAGATAGGAGGGGGAGGGAGGAATAATAATGGGGAGCGAAAAGGCGTTTGTGCGATTCGCGTGTTCCAAATGGGTCGATCCGCAGAGCCGGACGCCAGGATGGCTGGCGGACCGAGGGTGTCGAGGAGGGAGGGGAGGTGCGGGGGGGGGAGGGAATCGGAGGGGGTCTTAAAAGTGGAAAAGGGACGGGAGAAGGGTGGGGAATGTGTTCTGGGAAACAGGAAGACTGAAACGATCGGAGGGAACGAGCGAAGTGGCGATACATCGAATGTGACATGCGATAAGTCGGAGAAGCCGCACTGCGATATTGATCGTCCCGCACTGTGCGCGATACAAGCCGATATGCGATGCAGTGTCATAAATTGAAACAAGCTGTTGAAAGTTCGTTCAAGATATCAGCGAAGTTCACAGTATCAATCTAAATTTACAAACACACGTCGAGCCGACGCACGGGCGTGTAGCAGGGGGTGTAAGGACACCAGCCGTGTAAAGTTATATCGGAGATGGTGATGATTTTTGGCATAACATTATGGAATAGCTTCATTATTGAATATAAAAACTTCATTAAATCTACATTAACAGGATTTCATAACCGGCGAGGTTTCTTCTCCGAGTTACATCATCAGGTAAGATACAGTTTTTATTTACATGCATGCATTTACTATACACCTTTAGAGGAAGCTTTCGCCAATGGGGAATAAACAAACGTATTCATTTCACTCGTTATTAAGGAGAAGATTCTTGCTATGTGCAAAAGATAAGTGTGTTTTGGGCGCGTTTGGAATGGAGATCAGTTTTAAACTTGACTCATGTTGAGAAAGGAAAGATATAACTGTTATCAATTTGATCGGCTATGAGTCTCCATAGTTTCATCGCTGCGGTGCGGCTTAAAAATAGCATATCTCTGTGACACACTGAAAAACACTTGAGCTGAATTCCTCAAGCAAGCTAACATGGAGGCAACAACTTTCGATGAGGTTTGGAGAAAGAAATCATGTGACCGAAGAATCAACGATGGTGGTCTTTCTTTAAATCATACAACTGTGAAAAAATTGCAAAATTTACATTTCCTTCTAGACCAATGACTATATTTTCATTACGCAATTACCTTGTAATAATAATAATAATAACTTTATTTTCTCGGGGACATCTGTCCCTTGGAGTAGACATTTTTTTACAATGAATCATACATTAGTCACAGTGTTCAATGAAAGACATATTACATAACTTTAAGCAAAAAAAATATGCCGTATTATTAATAATACAGTTGTGTGTATAAAGCGCATCCAAAACATAAAACTTTACAAAAAACTACAGATTTGGGTGCATTTCAATGAACAATATTTTCAGATATTTTTGCTTTAAACACCTTAATAATATTAATGGATTGTAAACTGTATGGCAGAGAGTTCCATAATTTACATGAAGAAATAACATTGTACGGACTTCATATGCTATGAATTTTGACTATCACATACCCTTTGTTAGCCTGCGAAAAAAAACGAGAGAATAGAAAGAATGGTGGGTATGTATGGAGGGGGAGAGGAGACGCGGGCAACCGGGGAGAGAATGGGGTGGGGAAGGATAGGGGTAATGGGGGGGGGCACGAAATCGACCAAGGGATTAATGAGCAATGAGGGAACGCGAAGGGTTGGTTTGGGAGAAAGACTTGAAGTGTGGAGAGCGAAAAAGTCGTGCAGCGCTGTGCAGGGGGGGGGGTGGAAGTGGGGGGAGAGAGGTTGCTACGGAGGTCGGAGGGAATACGGAGGGAGGGTTATTTTTAAGGGAGTTGGGGCGACAGACACACACTAGATGGAGGTGGAAATGTAATTGGTGGAGAGAGAGAGAGAGAGAGCCCAGGAAAAAATAAAAGAGAAGATCACGGCAACACCCGTTCGTCCGTTTTCCACAATTTATATTTGCTTAATTTTTTAATTGGTGGAGAATGAAATGCGTTTAGAAAGTCCTTTACAACTACTGAACTGCCCCCGGGGGGGGGGGGGGGGGGGAGAAGGGGGCCTACTCCGCCGGGGCGGCTGCGCTTCTGGGGCGCCAACCATGGCGCTGGCGTCCTCGGGGGATTATGGGAAGGGTGTAATGAGCGCGAGGGGCACGACGGGGAACATCCGCACGAAATGATGTTGAGGTTGAGGAGAAAAAAAAGGTTTCCGCAAAATGAGGAAGACTTCCCAAAAATTGGATTGAAATAAACGGACAAAGTAGCGTTGAGCGAACGATTACATGAGTTAGTAAGATCGCTTGATGGTAAGTTTTTAGTAAAGACACGATAAATGAGGCGATTGTGGAATCACAAAATAAATTTATCCTGAGAGGATTCAAAAGAACGGTCATGCAATCTATCCCTTATCACGTAGCATAAAAATCTAAATGATTCCTTTTCACAACGCCTTATTCTGATATAATTATTTTTATGATAAAATATTCTCAAATAACTCTCTCTGTGCCTTGAAAAAGCATAAATAATTATACGAACGTCTTTATAATAAAGAAGAAAAACACTTAGAACATAACTTACAACCTTTAATCATATACAACCGAACTATATTTTGATAACTTATGCTATCTTTCTGGTTCTTATTGTGACGTGAGGACGAGAAAGTAAGGAGCACCAAGGTTTCTTTCAGAACACAGACTTATAATTTCAACAAAATGTTAAGGTCAAAGGAGATCCTTCTCCCTTCGAGCCTCGTCACTTTCTGCCCCCTTTCGCCTTGGACGGTACGCTACAGTCCCTGGACGACAATCTCCTGTCCGCGCCTCCTCTTGTTAACGCGCCGAACCTGACCTTCAGCTCCGGCGCGTTCTTCGAATGTGTCGAATCGGTCAACCCCGATTCGGCACATACTCCGCCTTGCCCGCCGAAGGAGTCCCTTCAGTGCCTCCTCCTCTGCTCAGCCGATCCTTGCGTGAGTTCTTATTCCGGTTTCTCTTAAGTTTCTTCCATGTCAAGACCGCTTGCACCTGGAAAGATTGACTCGTCCCCTCCCCTTGTTTATTTGTTTGTAGTGCCTTTTAAAGTAAGCAGACACCGGTACTTGGGCACAATTTCATTTTCGATAAATGCGCCCTCCAGAAAAACTCCCCATTCATGTGTAGCATAGATACCGTGACTAGCATTAAGAAACGTGAGACTTGGAATGGGCCAACCCATCTATCCATCAACTTCGCTGCCTGTTTGTTTGAGGCTTTACTAATAGGGTTACTGCGCACTACGACCAAATCTCCAATACGGAACGGATTGTTTAATCGCGCCTTATTATACTTCGCTGCCCTCTGTTCATAAGAACTGATCAACCTTTTTTGAGCTTCCAACCAATTTTTCTTTGGGTTCACCTTGCTTATGTTTGAGGGTAATATCTCGTCTATTTTCCAACTCAGCGATAACGGGGAATTAGGTTTAAAGGAAAACATCATTTCAAAAGGTATCAATCCGTGAGCTTCGTGATGTGCCGTATTGAAAGCTAGTTGGAGCCACCTTACACTCTCACCCCATGTAGTTTGCGAGCGGGAATGATAGGCAATAAGTGCTGATCTTAAGTTACGGTTAACGCGCTCCGCCAAAGATGGCTGATGATAATAAGGCGTGGTAGTAACGCGTTCGATCCCGTGAGAGAAACATATTCTTTTGACCTAAACTGGGGTCCATTATCAGAAATAAACCTCACCGGTGGGCCAAATATCTTTATGATATTATCCTGAAGTGCATTAATCAGAGTAACCTTGGTGGCCTCTCGCAACGGTATAATCCAACAGAATTTCGAAAATCCGTCGACCGCTACCAGAATCATAGAATTTCCAGCTTTACTCCTAGGCGATTTCCCCACAAAGTCCAGAAAAATATTCTGCATGGGTTTCGTTGCTACAGTTGAAGATAGTTTTCCGAATTTACTTCTGTTTGCCGGCTTACTCATAACACACCTTTCGCATTCTTTGACTTTTTCCGCGATGTAACGTTCCAAATTTCCCACCAATAAGTTTCTTCTACTTTTTGTATCGTTTTATAAATTCCCAAATCCCCGCCGAGAGTAGATAAATGGTAATAAGAAAACAACATTGCTCTCAGGTTTTCAGGAACAACTACCTTTCTTCGTTTCGTTTCGTACCAATCGTTTCTCCGATTACAGTAACATAAAACACCTTTTGATAATTGGTAGTCCGAAATAATTTTCCCTTCTAGTAACCTGTCTATCATTTTTCCCCACTTGGGATCGGCCCGCTGGTGAGTCAATATATTCTGAAAAGCAAGGGGGAAGTCTGTTATTAGAGCTTCCATATGACAATTTTTGCTTTCCCGTTTTTCTTCCTCAGTCTCAAACATTCGCGATAGTGCATCTGCCACCACGTTCTGCGTGCCCCGAATACGCTGAACTTTGAATTTTAAAGACGATATTTGTATAACCCAACCAAACTTACCAAATTGCCGCGGGTGAGCGAGTAACCAAGATAAGGCTTGATTATCTGTTTCCAGAAGGAACTTCACATGTTCCAAATAGTGCCGAAATTTTTCTATTCCAAATAAAATGCCCAAGCACTCCAACTCATACGTGCTTTACCTTTTTTCTTGGGGCGTCAAGGATCGACTCGCGTACGCGATGGGAGCTCGCCCTTCGTCTACTTCCTAACACAGTACTGCCCCCAACGCTGAAGAATTGGCGTCGGTTTGTAAAATAAAAGGTTTTGTGAAATCAGCCATTCTGAGCACCGGAGGAGAGGTAATGCATTCCTTCAGTAAATCAAAGGCCTCTCGTTGCTCCTTTCTCCATATAAACTTAACACTCTTACCTCGCAGCGCATTCAGAAGGGCAACCTTTTTCGCAAGGTTTGGGATGAACTTCCCGAAGTCATTTATCATTCCAATGAACCTAGCCGCCCCTCGGGCATTTTTCGGGGCCTTGAATTCCCTTATAGCTCTAGATCTTGCCGGATCTACTGCTATCCCTTTGCTGGATATCAAGAATCCGAGAAACAAAATCTCATTAACAGCGAATTTAGCCTTGTCTGGGTTTACCGTTAACCCCGCTTCCCGCAACCGAGTAAGCACTTCCCTCAAATGCCGGAGATGTTCGTTAAAGGACTCAGAATAGATCACGACATCATCGAGGTAGTTAAACACAAAATCGAACTTGATGTCATGGAATACCTTATCAAGTAGCTCCGTTAAGACTTTAGCCCCTGTGGCGAGTCCAAAAGGCACCCCCGTTGCAATTGGTAAAGATTCCACCACTCGTCAAATGTTTTAGAGGCAGAGGAAAGAGAGGTTTTTGGTGATATGCCGAGTTCAGATCGAGGGTGGTGAAGAATTTAGCACGTTCTAACTAATCAAATGCGGTATTGATATCTGGGATAGGAACTGATTCCATGTCGATTTTAGCGTTAAGCTTTCTGTAATCTAACACCATGCGTGACTCTCCTGATGGTTTCGGCACTAAGTAGGCCGGGGAGGAATATGGTGAAGAGGCCTTCTCTATCACTCCTTTCTCAAGCAGAGAGTTAACCTTCTCGCGGAGCACCCGTACCTTGGGTGGACTCAAACGATAAGGGTGACTTTTGATAGGTGTCCTATCGGTCAGACTTATATCCTATTCCATTAATTGTGTCAAACCCAAACTCTTAGTTATAACGTCCGCGAAATCAAGTATTACCCTTTGAATTTCTTCCTCCTCCTTCGCTTCTAAGTGTTTCAAACTGAACTCTCTCTCCTGAGCTTGACCGGCATCTAATTGGTTAACATGCTCTGCATTACACAAAGTGCTGGGATCCAGGCGATAGACATTTTCGCGACAGAACTTAAAATAAAAACAGTTATCCGATATATTTAGCACTAACCCCACGTGTGACATGAAATCGGCTTCCAGTATCATGTCCCTCGCTAATGAGTCACAAACCAAAAAAGGATGGACCCACGCGAAGACCCCTATCTTTACCTTAAAGGTGGCCGATAAATCAATGCGTATAAGTTCCTGAGTTGCCGTGTAACAAGTTATTATTTCTCTTTTCTGTCCTTTAATTAATCCATTCTCTTTCATTTTTTCAAAACATTTCCTTGAAACAAAGCTGCGTACTGATCCGGAGTCCAACAACGCCTCTACTGCCTCCTCTTTCACCAAAACTTCAATAATTGAGTGTAGACCGCACCTGGCCCGAATCCTTCCTTTATTAGGCAGTCGTTTTCTACGTTTGGGAGTTTTGTTGGGCGAAAATTGGGCTACACTCCCGTGTTCCCCGCCCTCCATGAGTTTAAATAATTCCGGGGTCTACGGCAGTCCCTACTCCAGTGACCTTGCCCATGGCAGTTGAAACAACGTGATCCATTAAACCTCTAATTGACTGTCGCGGCCGCGATTTCGTGCATTACTTTCCTCATTTTCGCACCATCCCCTGTACCCAAATTCCGGATCTGCCATTTCTGCCGGACCCGGGGGCGGTCGGTAATTTTTGCAGTTTTCAACCTTGGCCTCCACTAATCGCCCAAGACGCAACAGTTCTGAGAAATTAGAAAATGTTTCGTCGGGTAATTTCGTAAGATAAAATGGGTGCAAGTTATCGCAAACCAACCTTAATAAGCCTACATCACCATACGGCTTTTCGAGCCGCCTGTTCATGGTTCGCATTACCGTAATATAAACGGCCATTCGCTCGCCCTCTTCTTCTGTTCTCTCGAGAATTTCTTTCTTTAACCGCGTCGCGTAGCCGCCTGAGAGGAAACATGGTCGAATCTCTCTCACAACTTCATCCCAACACGAAAGCTCTGTTCTATTAGCCATAAACAACTTTAAAGCTGCATTTCCCAGCATTTCGGGCACTAGTTCCCACGATTCATTTTTCTCTAACCCCCTTGTCTCTCGGAAAAACTCTGCCTTTTCAATAAACCATTCAACGGTATTGCCTGTTTCTCCATCGAATCTTACTCCCCACCTGGCAATCTCTTTCCCCATCATTTATCTTCTCCGCATCCTGGACTCCCACTCCTCCTCTCTCTGTCTCTCTATGTCCGATCCCGGATTCGCGAGTGACCCCCCCCCTCTTCGTGCACCTTTCTCACGTGATTCCTGAGTATCTTTCTTAACTCATCTAAGGTACCCTCGCCCTCAAGGCCTAGATCGCATGCCCATTTAACGGCTTCCTCTTTCCACAATTCGTTCACCCAGGCCGTACCGGACGGTAAGTTCCGAGTCATTACCACCAAATTTTTCCTAAACTATCAACAAAGGAAGAGAGGAAGGGTGCTCTTCACGCCACTGAGGTCCACCAGGGCTATTAAGGGATATAAGGTTGGACCATGGGTAGGTGAACGAAGGACCAGACACAACAGCTAAACTATACCCTAACTCAAGAGGAACTACTCAACTCACCACAAACGATGATGACCAGGGCGAACAGTCTGCCAAACCACGCTCTGCTACCAGTTTGTGACGTGAGGACGAGAAAGTAAGGAGCACCAAGGTTTCTTTCAGGAAACAGACTTATAATTTCAACAAAATGTACAGGTCAAAGGAGATCCTTCTCCCTTCGAGCCTCGTCACTTTCTGCTTTCTTTCGCCTAGGTGGGTACGCTACAGTCCCTGGACGAAGAAATGCTGTCCGCGCCTCCTCTTGTTAACACGCCTAACCTGGCCTTCAGCTCCAGTCTTGCCGGCGCGAATGTGTCGAATCGGTCAACCCCGATTCGCCACGTTATAATACAAGTCAATATTACGTAATTAAATACTGTATTTTATTATGTGTAGGTGTATTAAACTCTTATAAGTGACAATTCTTTACCATGGAGATAAAATTATTCCACAGCGTGACGCCTTCAGTTATATCTGATATACGAAATAACAGCGGATTAAGAAAGAAGTGAATAATTATTTTTGGACCTATATCCCTTGAAAACAAATAATTAGATCATTTAAAAACTAAATCAAAACTCTATTTCACAAAACAAAGTTTTTCATGCAAACATAACAATTGCCTAACGTAACAACTGGAGGAACAATCCTTGAACAGAAAGCTAAAAAATTGTTCCTCCGGTTGTTTTCCTAACGTTTATAAACAGGTAAATCATGATCTTCGTGATTAAAATGTCAGTAAACTTCTGTTAAATATGAAAATATGAAATTTTAGCAATAAACAAAATGAATAATTTTAGACAAAAAATCTTACTAGTTCATCTTTCAATTTTGTTGAATTCGAATAAACCAAGCAATATGAGCCTACCAATCATTAGAGCATATATACTTCCTGAGTAACAATGAAATATTCCATGTAATTTAAATTATACGTTCAATTATATTAAAATTATACACTCAATTATAATTTGTAGAATATTTTCGATGATTTTGAAATCAAACATATTTTTTAAACGCATAAGTTGACTTTTAGATAAAATAAATCATTTTTAAAAGAGCAATATCGGACGTAAATGTAAAGAATGCTTTTATTATTATTTTTCAGTTGCTCTCTACTGTTATTACACCTAAACTCTGTTTTACGAACAGTGTTTACCGAATATTTACAGCGAAATGTTTTGGAGAAGCGGCTTCAGATTTCCTTTTCCCTTTTGCGCGAGGTTTTTATAGGCAATATAATGTGGATGCTAAAACAATCCGTGGTAGAAAGCATACCTTCCGCTTCCGCAATCTAAGGGTACAAAATCATCTCGCTATTAAAGCAGTTTCATTGGAAATATGAAATATTTTCGTCGCTTTCGAGGAGAAGGTAAAGCGCGCTGGGGAAAAAAGACAACGCCGCCATGTGAGGTGATCAACCGAATGGCTTTTCATCATTACTGCAGTAAAACTCCTGGTTTCGTTTCAACAATTGAAACTCATTTGAAATACATTGCCTCGATTGCAGTATAACCTTCAGCTTTGTAGCAGGCTACTTTAGATAAACGCATTGCACTGCTTTCGCATGAAACTACAAACCTTAACCAAGGAGCAAACACATCATATTGGACATTTTCTATCTTTTTCAGGCAAAGTTGACAAAAATCATAAAATAAATTGTTAATATTTGCTTGATCACTTCATTGTATTTTTTAAAAAATAAGAATATTTGATAGAATCTTCTCATTCAACATCATTACATATATTACATGGTATATAACAAAATCACGAAATGCAGCGGAAGGTATGACACGTATTTCGGCCTTACGATTCTGACCCAAACTAATCTTCCATTCATCAAGAATATACCTTTTGTATTTGTATTTCAGGGTATTTTATTCTATAAGACAAACATTTTGTCATCTGGTTACCTTCAAATAAACAATTTGCTGCATTATTAACTGATTTGCCTCATAAAAGACATAAATGAGTAAACTTAAAAGTACAGATGGTAAATAAATTAATTTATCGACTAATAGAAAAAATATTGCTTAACAACAGTCGTGCATGCATGACTGGCTTTAAATAGCTCTTTAATGCTGTCAGTGGGCCATAAACATACTGAATCAACCTAAAACTTTTTAGTCAAGTAATTTGTTTCATAGTATTTGGCTGTGCATTATACAAGTCAGAGCTCATTTGCAGTACCTTTCATCCAGCGTTAAATTGGGTTTAGACATAGGGTGCCAAAAACCCACCGTCTCGAGAATTGGTTTAAATAGATAAAAATACGACTGAGACATGGGAGAGGGAGAGAGACTGTAAGGAAAAAGTGCGAAGGTTCGGTAGGAAGGAAGGAAGGTCAACGAAATGATAACTCAGGAGCACAAAGGAAAGATAAACTCCCGGCCTGTAGGAACCCCCAGCTGAGAGGTTGACGTCAGTTGATTAAGTTTTTCCACGTAATGACGTCCACGGTGGACAAATATAATTGGAGGCGGAGTATGGCGGAGGAAGGGAGGGTTGGGGAACGGGCGAGGTGAAGGTTTACACAGGGAGGGTAGTTGTGTGGTGCCATAGGGGTGTGAATTCCGGTTTGTTCGCGTGGGTGCTTTGAGTCGAGGGGGGACGGCAAAGAACTGGGAAGGGAGAGCAGAGACTCGCCGGTGTGAGTGACAAAGTGGCGGGAAATGGAAGCCACATGAACTGCGAGTGGAAGGAGGGTGGGGGGTACGATAGCAGTGTGAAAGGAGAGGAGGGGTACGTGGCAGGGTAGGGGTGTTATTACGGAAGCGTCAAAAAAAATTTGGGACGAAGAGGGGTGGATGAATCAAACGGGGTTGATTTTGGGGCGCAAAACTGGAAGGGTTGAGCCAAAAGCGGAGCGAGGAACGAGCAGTTTTGGGGATGGGACGTGATATAGGAGGCAACAGTGAAAATATGAGAGTGGGGAAAGAATATGTTCGTTGGAATTTGGGAAAAACTCGTGGTGCAATCGTGATTTATTAGTCTCTCAATTCCACAAAAAATTACACTATCAAACGGAATCACCGATAGAGTTAACTTCAGTATTCGGATTTCGGATGGTGGCCCAAATAAGGGCCACCATCACCAGGGTAAAGAAAGCGAAATTAAAATCACAGTGATAAAGCTTAAGTCATGACCTTGGAGTGCAACTTCTCCATAATAAACTGTGGAAGGGATAAAAAAAAGGTTTTAGCAAATATGGTGGCTTACGGTTAAGACAGTGGATGAATTAGGAATTAAGGAGGAGAGATAAACTTAAAAATTACATAAGTAAAAATACATACGTTCGACTAGCAAGTAAGCACAAGAAAAAATACAAAAAAGAGTATACGATGCAATGATTTGCTATTATTCATGTGAATGTGATCTTGATCGTGGGATTTCATTTTTTACTCATGCCCGCAATAAGTTGAAACCTTGGTTGTTGTCACCACATTGACAGAAAATGGTGATCGGGAAAAAAATAAATAAATTTGATGCACAATATATAATAAATATGAATCAGGAACACTATTTTATGAAAAAGATAAAGGTTGAATGCATTAAGCTGTATGATTAAGTAGTTGGTCTTGCCAAAACTGGATCAACACGTGGGAAAATACCGACTGATGTTCTCTCACTCAGAGCATATTGCTTAGCCCACAACCTATACATGCATATCACGTAGCTACCCATGCCAAATTAGTCGAGTGTATACACAGGTAAGAGGGAAAAACGAAAACTTACGAATACATAGAGCCGACTGGTATCAATTAGTGCTCGAAGAGCGAATTCTAAACAAAATGTATTGATTTTGAAAAAAAATCGTCATTATGCTTGAATGTTTTCCTGAATAATCCACAAAACTCATATATATCACACTGTTGAGTATTTGTCGATTGTGTAACAACTAAAGAACATTCCCACGATACAACTCATCATGGAAACATAACTCAATCTCATTCGTGTTGGATTAATGTGAAGCTAACATTGAAAGTTTTGAAGCCATTATATCTTTACTAAATGTCTAGTCACTATGGTCTATAAAGAACGGGCATAATTACTAAAAAGGAAAACTGGGGCAATATAAAGTTAATGAAATCAATTAAACTAAAAATATGAAACTAAATATAAAGCATTTCCATGACAGAGAGACTCATAAAAGTGTTAACCAAAAGGTGCGCTGGAGCATTATAGCGTGAGGGGAAAACAAGTACACTGCGACCACGTTAAATTGTTTAGGCGGCCACAAAAAATCAATTGTAATTGAAATGAGCCCGAGCTAATGTTTTTAGATAATCCTCACCAATCCGCAGTGAGTTACGAAAAAAGGGAATTTTCTTTCTTATGCTAATTTTAGAGTGCGTCACGAGGAGTATATTCGACGTGCTGCACAACAGAGTGATCACTTATGTACATTCATGGAGGAGACATGAGTGAAATCTGATCTAATTTACACCGACCAAAGTTGAATAAAAAAGTTTGAGGGAAAGTAAAAACATTTTGGATGAGACGAGAGATGTGTTGGGATGTCCGCTCGATGGCAGAGGGTCGTGAGGTCCGCAAAATAACCCTTCCATATCTCATAATACGTTGTCAAATGCATAACATTGCGTCCAGCATCAAAACTCCCTCCCGCGATCTCCTGAGGCGCAACCTCGCTAATTTCCAACGAGCAGTGAGGCGGCGGACATGGTCCTTCAATTATTACGAGTAGTTGATTGCGTTTCGTTTTTGTTTACTTGTTTCCTGCAACTCCACCAGCGCATTTGAAGGAAAGAGAGAGAAAGAGTACGAGGCAGTTTCCATGCGAGTTTTTCCTCTCGCCGATTGTCCTGTTTCCATCATCATGTCCATTCATTACATTTCACTTCACTCAACATTTTCTCCTTTCTGTAGAATCATGCTCGTTTATTCACCGCCCTGTCGACAGAGTTTTGGAGAACGGTTCAGAAAGAACTAAAAGCCGATGTCCTCTGCTCAGCTCCAATTTCACCGGACTTTTCGACAGAAAACTGGCTTGCGTTACCTAATGATCCATTATGGAGATTCCTAAAATATCTGGTAACTTGCACGCAAAACAAAAAGATGCATGTTCAATGGATATCAACGGCTTTCAAAAAATTTAGAAGTAACGGGACCAGAGAAACAGTATTCCGAAGCATCAACGGACTTTTCTAAAAGACGAAGGCGTATTTAGGCTAATTATGCACTGGTATTTTTAATATATATTTGCCGCCAGTATCAAACGTGACATAAGTGATAATAGAATTCATACAAGGTTTTAAACAGCCCATAACTCCGTAGAATCAAGAATTGTATGGCTCTATGCTCAATTGGAACCCAATAAAATTACAGGGGCTGCTGGATACCTTCTACGAGACAGAAAGGAAAATAAATAAGAGGACAAATGCGTCAAGATTCAAAGCAGAGGTTTTGATGGTGAAAGTGATGGGAATGCTAGAATAGTTGGGGTAAATTATGATTAAATTAAAGAAGAGGAATTTGCGTGTCATGGCCAAATGCTTGTGACGGGCGGAAGAAGAAGATAAAAGGATTGTAACGCGCGCAAATTCTGATGAGAAAGTTGCACCTGTGTACTATATGGGGTATATCTAGGAATGAGTTTTTGCCAATTGGGCAATCAATTTGGAGGCGGGAATAGCAGAGCACAAAAATGATCTATTCCATACGTGATTATTTGGCTGGAAAACCTCCGTAGATCAACATAAGCATGATAGTATGCTAAATGCAACGAGATTGGGGTATCTGAGAAGTGTTTACGGCAAAAGTAGAATGAATAGGATTTGAAATGAGTGGCTGATGAAGGAACATGGGCAAGATGCTTCAGTAGTATATTCAGATAAAATGAGGGTGCTTCATTGGTTCGATCATCTCGAGAGAATGGAAGCAAGCCGAATAACAAAGCATGCACGATAGCAGAGTGAACAGTGTGATAGGAAGAGGTGGACCACAAAAGTCATTGATGAATGTGGTGGAGGAAACTTCATAGAGAGGAGGAATATTGAGATTCTCAAGAATGGGAAAGCCTCCAGGAAGCAATGCATAAGTGTAGGGCACTATGAAGGACATAATTAAAGTAGAACCAGTATTTCAGGGCTAATGGCCATAGACTTTACTATATGGTATGGCGTGATGGTTATGTATAAATGTGTCAGCGAACACTCCGGTAGAGATAAAACTAGAAAAAAGTCGTGAGAGCCACTCTTTCACAATTACTGGCTCTGGCGTGAGAAACCGGAACAAGGAATAAGGGGTGACATGGAAGGCCTCCTCTATTCCGTTGATGGTTTAGATACAAAAAGATGGGCGAGGAAAGTGAAGGAGGATAATTCAAGGAGATGGGAGAGAGCTCAAAAGAGGGAGAAAGATAGGCTGAGGAACGGTGAGAAGTAGAAAAGAGAGGAAAGAAGGGCCCCGAGGCATTTCATCATATCGCAAGTGAATCTATTCCCTGGGGGGGGCGGAGGAGGGAGTGTGAGGAAGACTCCTCCGAGACGCCCACTAGGGAGAGATGGGAGTTGGAGGGACAGAAGAGGGTTGGAGGGGCAGAAGAGGGGAGGGAATAGAAAAATGGGATGGGATGGTGGATAGTGTGGGAGGGTCGATAGCAGAAGGAGGAAAACTTTTATGTCCGCTGCTCCGGCCATCAATCTGCCGCCGACGTCGAAAGTCCTCCTCCTCCCGCTCGTAACAATGTGCAACCTGTCGCAGTTATTTCCCAAGTTCACACAACACTTGATGTCGCAAAGAATGGGGGAAACCTTTCTCCTACGCAGAATTCCGATGCGGACGAGAAATAAACGATATTCAGCACGTGGCTGATGAGCAGCCGGCCATAGGCGAGTATTTAATTTTCCACACATTACAAACACAAGTACTCCGCTCAACATATGCCCAAAGTAGCGTATTGCGTCAAATTGACACAAATATTTACAAAAGAGGGATTGTAACGGTGTGGCGGCTCTAGACAATCAGGGTCTCATTGACATAATAAGGATCCATAGTCCCGCAAAGGCGGAGATTTTCCAACAGGATGCGGTTCTCTACTTGATTAAATACGTGACAGAAATGCCCTTCAAATGCAATATTCAGTCTGTTAGGTGGGTCATCAAACTGTTAACTCTTAAAGGTCAGTAGATAGAGTGGGCCAAGAAAATGTCGACTTTATCTGCACTTATCCTTAATCCATTATATTATCCTCGACCTACCAACCGGCCTAATCATCGATGGCGCAAGTGACATAAGCTGTCGGTAGCTTCCCCTATCTCGCCACGTCACTCCATTAAATGATCATGTTACCTCATGATATACTTCCAGTTCATTTTCCAGTATACATAGTAATGGTAGTGCAAATCTTGCATTTTGAACAGTTGGTAGCAGTTTAATTAATCAACACACTTTGCTTTGAAAGAGTACACTTCAACTAAGGATAGTCAATTATAAAAACCAAAGCAAACACTTTGTGCCTTATAAACAAAGACTTCTCTGAATAAAATATACATTCTAATGGTCCAGAAACGTTACATGCTTCCCTTCGGTTTATTTTGCGAGCGGCAAGAGTTACGCCCTTTTCTTTTGTTGGGTTTCGCGACGCATGGTTCTGACTCACGACCGACGGAGTCAGAGACGGAATTATTCTTGTGCGTGAAGTGACGATATAAGTGAATTGTAAGATTAAATTGAATGCAGTTGGTCAATGGTTTTCTTTCAAGTGTTGTTTGACTCACGAGAGTCAAAGTGTGTTCCCCAAATCCCACACAAAGGTCTAAGTAAATGCCATAAAAGAAATGTGACCTGTCAATTGAACCAAAATTCCGACATGAGAAAACATGTCGATGCCTACGTGCATCATTGAGTGATTAATTGAGAGGGTGTGGGATAAAGGGGAGAATACTCAAGTATGGCGGCATAATAGACGTTTTTAAACGAGTAGTTGGGGGTGAGGAGGCCAGTTATCAAAAGTAGTGACTGCCACTACGCCGAGGCATTAATCTTAATCACGCTGTTTAACTCAGTTTGCAATTAAGCGACCAGCACATCACTTTGTTAAGATGAAATGTGCTGACTCCGCAATACAAATAGGATTCCTCCTAGTTCAAATCTATGCATTTAAAAGAGCATAGAACGGAGTAGGTAATTTGTGAAGCATTTTTATGTAAAAAAAGTTTGAGATTTGAGAACTACGGTTAACTACGCCGTACAAAGCAGATTGGTGGAACAGAAGCGGAGTAGATTGAGGAAGAATTTTATATGAAATTCAGTAGAGGCCATTGAAGCACAAATTTCGTAATGTTGGCGATTAAAAGATCCGACTACTTTTTCCTCTAATTTAACCTTTGTTCAAGTTATCAAGTGAAATAGTGAAAAAAGTACTGATGAGAGATTTAGGACTATTAGGAGAATAGATTGATTGGAGCATAATATACTAGAGGTTTGCCATGATTTTTAGTATTCTCAATTAAAATCGGTATTACAAACCTAATTGATTCAAAAAGCCCAAAATAAAATTTTCTGCAATGTTTAACACGAATATATGAAATTTGTAGGTAAATACGCAGCTTCAAATTAATCTAGGTGTCAATGGTGGGTTTACAGCATTATTTATCCTTTTTATCGTTATATTTTTAATCATCGTGAAAGAACTTTCCAAGCAGCCCCACCCACGTGCACTAGTGGAAACGAGCGTGACCATTAGTAAAACCAGATTTTTCAACTTCTTTCTTTTTATAGGACTTGCATAAAAATTATGGAATATATTATACCTATGATAATAAACCGTACGGTAGACATAAATAAGTACTATCATCGCTTACTTGTCATCAGCATGCGTCCTCCAACTTCTCGCAAAAATAAACACAAATGACTGCCATGATGTGTTTTTTTGCTAATAACGGGCAATATTATAAACTTTTTTCCGGTCAAAATCCGGCTTCACATGTTTCCGCCACGTTTCGGCCCTGAGGGCGGGGGTTCAAAAGAGGGGAGGACGCGGAAGGTAGGGCTTTGGTTGGGGCGGAGAGGAAGAAACGATCCGACGGCGGAAGCCCTTACGTCATTCCGCCGGAAAGTTGCACAGCCCTGAGGTATTAAAAAGCTTACGAGGATGGGAGTTGGGGAGGGAGGGGTGGGGGGAGGGCACCACCATCAGAGGGCTGCACCTAGCTGTTTGTGAGAATGCCCGGCTGGGAATTCCGGGCGCTCGTGCCACGGGGCCTTGTGTTCTATCGAGACACGCAAGGGGTATTCGGACGAATAAAGCTCAACCAACGCAACCTGAGAAAGATGCCTTCACCTATGGCGCGCGCGTCCAAAGGGGTGGATGGTATATATGGTGGGGGGGAGGGGTATAGAGTAAGAGGCCGGTTGAGCGCTGCTGTTGGTTGGGCGTAGAAGGGGCCAACGGAGAGAGTAGCGGGCGGTTTTTGCTGTGGGAGGGTGAAATAAAAGAGGGGAGGGCGAGCAGCGGCCCAGGGGGGTGGGCGGGCAGGCAACGAGGGGCTCTATTCCAAATTGCACCCTGAGGGGCGTGTCAGGAGCATCTCTACGGCCTCCGGGAGCTTGAAAGTAATTCGATGAGCGAGATGAGAAAAAGAAGACGAGAGAGAGAGAGAAATATAAACATGCGGTGGAAACAAGGGAAAGGAACCCTCAGCACATGCGTTTCTGAGTAAAACGCTAAGAGTGAAAATATTCACCGGTAAATGCCTGAGACATGGCACCATCTGTAATGTCTGTGCCATATCAGGCATGGCACAGACATTACAGATATAAAGAGCCTTAGAGGAGCTGACGTTGATTCTGACCATTTCATGGTGGGAATAAAATACCAACAAAGGATATCAAGGATCAGAAGGCAAGTAAATCCAAGGATGAAGAAGTTTGATGATCAGAAACTTAAAGAGGACCTGGCAGTTAGAGATACTTTTGCCCAGAATATGGATAAATTTCTGGAAAGCCAGGGAGGACATGGTCGAGATGACGTTGAGGGAGAATGGGAAATTATAAAATCAGCAATACAGAAAACAGCAGAGGATACACTCGGTTTTCAGAAACCACAAAAATGATCAGGCTGGTTTGATGAGGAATGTAAAGCGGCCATTGAAAAGAGGAATGCTGCCAGAAAGAAAATGCTGCAGAGACGGACACGGGCATCAACCCAAGAATTTGTGAGAGCCAGGACAGCAGCTTCCCATGTATGTAGGTACAAAAAGAGAGCATGGGAAAACGCAAAGGTGGGAAAAATTAAAGAAATGACAGCTGAAAGGAAAACTCGAGAGATGTATAGCAAGATAAAAGATGAAAAGAAAGGGTTTCAGGCAAGAGTGTTCATGGTTAAGGATAGAGAGGGTAATTTGATTGGAGATGAACGGAGAGTGCTGGATAGGTGGGCAGAGTACTTTGAAGACTTGCTAAATCATCGACCAGGAGTTGAGGAAGCTGAAGACTTAGGAAATATCTACCAAGCACAAGAGGAGGTCGAAATACCGCCACCTAGCAGACTTGAGACAGAACAAGCGATCAGAACAATGAAGAACAATAAAGCTCCAGGGGATGACCTAATAACAGCCGAGCTACTCAAGCATGGAGGGAATAGACTTCAGCAGGAAGTACACGATATCATTGTATGAGTGTGGCTAGAAGAGAAGATGCCCAAAGAATGGTCGTGCGCACTCGTATGCCGATTCCACAAAAAAGGTACAAAGCTAGAATGTGCTAATTACCGGGGTATATCACTACTAAACGTCACGTACAAAGTGCTCACAAAGATCATTGCATGAAGACTGGAAATATGGGCAGAAAACATATTAGGAGATTATTAGTGTGGTTTCCGACCAGGAAGATCCACTACTGATCACATTTTTACAATAAGGAATCTTATGGAAAAATGCTATGAATACAATACACCAGTGTACCAGATATTCATTGACTATAAACAGGCATACGACAGCATTGGACGGTCATTCCTATATGATACTCTTCTTACACTAAGGATATCGAACAAACTAATTCGACTTGTTAAGATGACGCTAACAGAAACAAAGAACAAAATAAAGATATCGGGAAGTTTGTCACGAGAAATTAGCGTTAATAGAGGGCTGAGACAAGGCGACACCCTGTCATGTACCCTCTTTAACCTGACATTGGAAAGAGCTCTACGGAAGATTGAGATTAACCCTGGTGGAACATTATTAAACAGGATAGTACAGTATCTGGCATATGCTGATGACGTGGATTTAATCAGCAGGAATGAACGGGGAGTGATAGAAGTCTTTCAGCAAATGAATGAATAATCAGAAAGGGCCGGCCTCATCGTAAATGAGGAAAAAACTAAGGTAATGGACATGAAAAGGACTGAAAATAAGCCTCCAGCACACTTCGCAGTAAGTGGATACCAATTTGAGAGAGTGCCTACCTTGAAATATTTAGGTTCATTGATGTCATAAAATAGTGATAACAGCCTGGAAATCAAAGAAAGAGTGAATGCGGGGAATAAGGCCTACTTTAGCCTCCAGCGCCTATTTAAGTCACGCTTATTGAGTAGAAAAACCAAATAAAGATTATACTGAACAGTTCTTTGACCCGTGGTCCTATATGCCTGCGAAAGCTGGGTCATAAAAAGCCGGGATGAGCTGCTGCTCAACTCGTGGGAGAGGAAGATCCTGCGAAGAACCTATGGACCAATTAATGAAAACAACGTTTGGCGTATCCGCACCAATGCCGAGCTATATAGACTATATGATAAATCCAGTCTGGTATGTGAAGTCAAGTGTGCCAGTCTGAGGTGGCTCGGTCATCTAGGAAGAATGCCTGAAAATAGGGCAGTGCGGAGAACGTTCAGCCAGAGGCCAGAGGGTAGAAGACTTCCGGGGCGACCGCGCAAAAGGTGGCTGGATGATGTGGAAGAGGACCTGAAGAAAATGGGTGCAAGGAGATGGCGACCTCTTGCTTTGGAGCGAGAGACCTGGAGAGGAATGATTAAGGAGGCACGGGCTCTTTTAGGGCCGTAATGCCAGTGGGTAAGGTAAGGTAAATGCCTGAGACAAATCCTGCTCAGAGCAAATAGTTACCCTTCTATAGTTTTAGTAAAGAGAGGCTTTATAAGAGAGAAAAAGGTCAAGGGAGTCGGGGTTGTTGCAGATTCGGTGACCACGGATAGAGAGGGAAAAGGGGAGGGATCTAATCTCCACCAATCCCTCCTTCGCAGAGGCTACCCTGACCGTCTCCTTCAGAAAAAAAATCCTACAACGACCCTCTTCTTCTAAATCTCTCTCTCTTAATAAGTGTCCTTGTGATCAAATCTCCCTCTGTACCACCTATTTCCCTGGAGTTCACTCCATCCGTCGTATAATCAAAAACCTCTACCCCATCCTCTCTGACAACCTTACCACCTCCAAAATTTTCCCCCGCTGTCCTTCTCTCACTTTTAGACGCCCCCCCAACCTCTCCACCCTCTTTAAAATTACTAAACGTCTTTCTAAATCAATCTCCAGCACTTCCAAATCCCTTCCGACGCCTTGCAATCGCCCGCGTTGCAAAACTTGCGGCATCCTTATCACCCAGCCTCTGTCTGATAAATTCTTTGCCGATCATCTTCCTTCCGTCCCCTCACTCTCTTTTACACGTTCATGGATTGGAGTCAGCCATGCGGCGATGAACATACGATGATGATAGGATGGAGGAGATAGACACACAAAAAAAGAGACGATCACACTTAAATTGCTAGCTTTCGGAACTGGTCCGTCTTCGAGGCGTATCACGGCACAAATCCCGTGCCGTCAAAAATATATATAAAGCTACAGAACTGACTGACTGACTGACTGACTCATCAAAACCTCTAGGGTATTTCTAAGCAAGCTAGGTGTGTGAAATTTTCAGGATAGAGTTGGAATCATGTGTAGAGTTGGGAAAAAATCGAAAAAGTTAAAAAAGTCGATTAGGCTTTGATTTATTGCAATCGATAGCTTTACATGGGATTATATGAGAAAAACGAAAAATTTTAGTGTAGTCCTTTTTTCTTTCGTTCATTAAAATATGAAATAATTGAGTTAAAAGACTGATTCTTTCACAAATATGAGGCTGAATGTTTGAAGAATCTTATTCTTGCAATCGATTCTTTCCCACCTACCGTAAAACTGATATTATTAAACTTTTATTTGGGATTTTAGAAATTTTTTCACTTTCGTTGCTATGGATTTATTCCATTGTCGCCGGGCCGATGGTCGATTCGAGGTTTGGAACTCAGCGAGGCGGGCCAGTTTCAGGGGAGGGTTATCTTTATGTGTTGATTTGGGGTAAAATCGGAAAAGTTAAAAAAGTCGATTCGGCTTCGAGAAATTGCAATCGATACCTTTACATATATGAGTTAGGTATCCTAAGTGCATGTAATTTACTCTTCTCTATGCCATTTTTCGCACTGCTAAATACTGGGTATAATTTCTTCAAATTTTTCCTGGCCTCTACCGTACCTTTGATGACCAATTTCCACCAACCAAGCTTCATGATATTGTCGTTTTCATTAAAAAATATGCTGTCCATGTAGAATATTGGAAGAGAAAAAAAAATTGAACATGAAAATTAGTATATTAAAAATCTCGATTCCGATCGAACTTATATAGTAAAATTCTTCATGTGAGCTCTTATTAAGTATGCTGTACTGAAATGAAATATCTAACGTAGAAGAACGTCTTATATGCCGTCAAATGAGGTTATGATAATCTTTCAGCGGCTCCACGTTCGTTTCGGTGTACTGATTAAAGTATTTTGAAAAGTCGTTAATAACCGGATGACATACAATATAAGTTTGTACTAAAACTGTCTGGTATCCATACCTCATGGGGCGCGTATTTCATTTTCGAGAATTATATTTTTCTTTGCTTGCATGTAGCCCGCAGACTTGAGAGCTTTCATTTTTTTTCCTTATTTAAAGAGTATCATCGTCTAGCACTCCCCCCACCCTTGCTTGCAAATTTCAAGCACCCATATAGGCATCATTAAATGGTCAGGTGCTATTAATACATCGCTGCTAAGTACTGAGTATAATTTCTTCAACTTTTTCCTAACCTCTACCGTAGGTTTGATGACCAACTTTAACCAACCAAGCTTCATGATATTTTAGTTTTCATTCTAAAGCATGTGCAATTCATGTAGAAGATTGAAAAAGAAAAATTTAACACAAAATTTAGCATATTAAAATTGTCGATTCGGATCGAAGTTCTATTATAAAGTTTTCATATTAGACCTAATTAAGTATGCTGTACTGAAAGGAATATCTAACGTAGAAAGGCCATCAAATAAAGTCATGTTGAACTTGCAGTGGTTCCACGTTCCTTTCATTTCACTGACTATACTATTTTGAAATGTCGTTAATTACCGGATGAGATATAATATGATTTGTACTAGAACTGTCACGTGTCCTTACCTCATGAAATTCATTTCGAGAATTTCATAATATTTTTCTTTGCCTGCATGTAGCACGCAGACTTGAGAGCTTTCATTGGTTTTGTAAGGATGATGCATTCATTTTTCGATACTTAAAGTGTAAAATAATGTGCAAACCCTCCTTGCTTGCTAACGGCAAACACCCATTTACTCGTATATATCAGCAAATCCATGAATTATGCACCGATACAGCGACCGGATTTTGATTTAAAAAAAATCGAGCAGCACACCCTCCCGAGTTGATTCTTCCTTTAGTTTGGACCCTTAGGAAACACCTCAAGCCAATGAACCAAGAAAAACGCACTGTTAGAATAGTTTTTACAGCCTTTTTTGTCCAAAAAACGAACTAAAAATTTCAGAAATTTTTCGGGTTATTCAATGTTCTCACATGTATTTAACGGACTCTTTTGCTATGGGGGCAGTCTCCAGAGCAGAGCAGGAGTTATTTTCAAATGTGAACTGAACCAAAATTTGGCCACCTGGCAGGAAATCGCCATTTTCGACCAAAGGCTGATTATTGATTTTTCGAATTGATAGCTAGCTGTATAGATCCTTAATGGCTCAAGGAGCCAGAAAATGTCGAAATATTCCCCCCAGACATTTGGCCAAACTTAAAAGACGCATAATTGTCTATTAATGGCCATTTTGGACCACCTTGTGGTCCTCTCTGCCGTGTTGAGTGGGTTTTTCAAACTTCGGAAGTACTACGAAGCAAGGAGTGTCAGGAAAGTTCAATTTGAATGACTCGAACCATGTGGGGCGACTGAAATAATTTACAGATTTGGACGAAAATGGCCATTTGTCATGCCGAGGCTAGGTTGGGTTTTCTGGCCCAGCAAATACGAGTCAAGATGTTTAAAATAGCGCTTGAGATACAGAAGAGAACAATTATACACCCCAAATGTCACGAACCAAATCTAGAGGCAGCTAAATGGCCAAAAATCAGTCTCTATAACCAGCAGGGGCCCGACAAATTTTCGTAGCTGATGACTGGGTATTTATAAGCACTGAGGAGTGGAATATGAAGGACCAATTCAGGTTTAGAACTCGGAGTCCTTTGAGGGACATACAGAATACGATGCAGCCATCCGAAAATGGTCATTCACGACCAAAAACCACTATGTGAATTGTGGGCCAGTGAATGTGGTTTATGCCTTTTTTGAGGAGCGTACAGGGTGGATTTAAATCTTGGTCACATTTTGGTAATTTTGAAATTGGCAATTTTTTTCATTTTTAATGCGCACACAACACTTTGAAAAGCTCGAAAAGACTTGTACAAGTACCCGTGATGATCTTGAAGACCATTGAAACCAAAAATGCGTCCTAGGTTGGCCATTTTGGGCTGCGCGGGTGGGAAACGGCAATTTCCCGCCCCTCATTGACCAGAAATGGACACGCGCGTCATTCATTTTCGGCCTCAATTCTAGTGAAGATCATCTACGGAAATCGTATGATTGTTTGCTGAATTCCTTCAAGTCCTCTCGTTTTCATAAAAATGAGAGAACATGTGAGAACATTGAATAACCCGAAAAATTTCTGAATTTTTTAGTTCGTTTTTTGGACAAAAAAGGCTGAAAAAACTATTATAACAGTGCATTTTTCTTGGTTCATTGGCTTGAGGTGTTTCCTAAGGGTCCAAACTAAAGGAAGAATCAACTTGCGAGGGTGTGCTGCTCGATTTTTTTTAAATCAAAATCCGGTCGCTGTATCGGTGCATAATTCATGGATTTGCTGATATATATATACATATATATATATATATATATATATATATATATATATATATATATATATATAAGTTGCAATGAACAACCTTCTATTTCTGTTTCCCTCCCTGTCGCCACCCACGTTTCTTCCCACAACTCGACCTTTAATAATATTTTTAAGGTTGGTATTCTCGCCTCCCTTCCCCCTTCCTCCTCCCCACTCCAAATCAAAGATCTTGAGTCCTCTTGCATTTACTTTTTCCAGGCTTTCTCTCCGCCAGGTCTCAATAAATCCCACTAACTTCTTCTATCACCTCTGTCCATACTACCTCTTCTTTTCGAATTTCTTCCACTTCCCGCTTCCCGCCCCCACCTCTCCTCTCCCTCCCCCTCCTCCCCTTCCCCTCCCCCTCTTCCCCTTCCCCTGTCCCTCCCCTCCCTCCTTTCCTTCTACCTCAGTCCTCCCTTCCTTCTCAGTCTTCTACGATCTTGTGAACAAGGTGCTAGTGGCACCGAAATATTAAGAAACTCTGTAAGTGTGTTCATTTTTTTCTGTTTTTTTGTGTTTAGCGTCTGCCTCTCTCTGACAAACTCTTCATATACATATATATATATATATATATATATATATATATATATATATATATATATGTATATATATATATATATATATATATATAATCGTTCGTTCATTTACTCAGACTACTCAGCGGCAAATACTCACATAAATTTTTATACAGAAAGGTAGAAAGTGGATAGGAACACATAAAAATATATCTCATTCATTTGCTTTGCATGCCTTAGCCATGCTATTACTTTTGAAATTCGTCCAAGATGTTAGATGATAAAAACACGAACTTACTTTTTCCAGAAATTCCTCGCTTACATTAATTTAAATCGCGGATGAAATCATAATAAGAAGATACATAAATCGCCATTGAGACAGCAGTTCAACAAGTCTGTCAATACTAATTCTTCCCTCACGAATAATTTGCGTCGGTTGATCTCGGGAAACACACCTGGTTAATATTTGTATTTTTCCAGCTTTTCAATAAGCGCCTCGCTGATCGTCAATAGATTCTGATATTCATCAGCAAGGCAATAATTGAAACATATACGACATAGCAAAAAGTAAACCAAAATATATCCCCGGAAGAATTTACGCAAAGAAAGTGACATTCCGAAAATTTGACTCTAAATTTTAGCAGCTAAAGGATGACGGACGTCGCATTACAGAAAAATTTCCAGGATTCTGTTAAAAGCGAAAAATTCTGCATTTGAGGGACGCCACGATTGAGAGACACGGACAAAGCAGCAGGAAATCAGCCCCAGGACACGAACGAGAGGCAGGGCATGGGAGAGAGAGAGACATATCGAAACGAGGGGTCAAAAACAGAGAAAATGGTGACTTGAACTGACTTTCCGAAGCCTTTTTGATTTCGCGCGAGGCACACAGTCCTCTTTCATGAAGCAGGAAGAGTTCGCCGAAGTCCATCGCTGAGGGCAGATACCGAGCGAGAGAAAAAAGGGAGTGAGAAGCGATATGGTGTAGGAATCAAGGGCGGGCGAGGGAGGAGTAGAGACGCAGCGAGAAGTTACAACTGCATATACGTCATACCCTGCAAGCCACTCAAAGGGTCTGTGGCAGGGGGTGCTTCCACACCAGGCATGCATGAATTATACGGCAGAAAACCGAAACTGCATTGAAACCAGCGTACTACACATGCAACGAACCAGTTAAAAATCTACTAACCAAGAAACATCCTACCATCAATCCTTCCAACATCCAAGGGATACAAAGACTACTACTACATATTCAAAATATCATGCATAAATACAAACATCAATATTTACATCATGCATAAATGAGAACGCAGTGAATATAAAGAGAAAGATCTATTGTCCAGCTATTGTCACAATTCGCACTATTTATTACGACGATCACAGATGTTATGGTCACGAATGACACGCGGAAAAAATGACATTTTATACCTATCGGTTCTACAATCTATCTCTCTAATTCTTTGGCGCGACCTAATTTGCCGTAGGACGAGGGGGTTAATAGTATTTTTTTTACTTCGTCAGAAAATTTTTTTCCTGAAATTTAGTTAAGAGGTTAATCCTATAATTTAACTTACGCTGTGACAGCGATTCCAATCCCAATTCTTCTAACAATCCATACACACTACTAAACTTATCGTAGCTTCGTTTTACAAACCTAGCTCCTCTTCGCTGCACGCGATCTAATTCCGATATCAATCCCGCTTCATGTGGATCCCATACACTTACCAGAAGGACGCTTGCTAAGTCTCCTCCATTATCTTCCTAAAAATAACACACAAAAGTACTAACACTACACCCAGGTGGGATATTAACGGGGCTATTAGCAGCCTGTGAAGGGGCGGAGTGATACTAGAGGGAAGTGTAAGCCGAGGTGGTCGCGGAGTATTCCGGTTTGGGGGGCCGCGGCGAGACGAGAAGGTATTGGGCGCCAGAAGTCAAACAAAAGAATCGAGACCGATCAATCAGGGGCAAAGGGTGAGCGTCCAGACATGCTGACTCTCGTGGAAGAGACGGGAGCAGCGGCGGGAGCTCAACCGGCCCCCTTCAACTATTTCGACCCCCTTCCTTCTCTCCGCCACGTGAGAAACATTAAAGATAAAATTTTTCATCAAATCAATGCTTCTAAGGCATGCATTCATACCAATCACGCCGTTCCCTTCCGGGGTAGGCAGAGTCACAGAGTTTCACTCGTAAATACATATTTCTACACCTAAGTTTGCTTCAATAAATTCCTCAACACTGACCTATCCTTGCAAACCTCTTTTGCCTCATTTACCCCCATACACTGCTTCGGACACGCCCTCCTGTTTTTAAGACTCCTAATATTCCTCCTCCTAAGAATTTCCTCAACCACAGCTTTCTCGGCCTACCTCTACCTCTCCTACCATTCATTCTACTCTTATATATCTGTTTCTTTATTCGACTCTGATCCATTCTCTCAACATGGCCAAACCAACGAAGCACACTCCTTTCATATAATTCATTCAATTACTGGAGCATCTAACCCACACTCATTCATTACGCCCTCATTCCTGACCCTATCCATCCTACTTTTGCCGCAAACACTCCTCAGATCACTCATACCCACGACGTTTAGTCTACTCTTATGTCTATCCTGACATAACATGTTTCACTACCAATCAATGCGCCGCAGAAAAAAAGTTTACGGTCACTCTCAGTGGCATCAAAGATAGCCTGGGACAGCCAAGTTCTGCGAGAGAGTGGCCATTAACCCTTTAGGCCGAGTTTTAAAATATTGTGTTAACTCGAGCCGCTGGACGACTTTGATCTCACGCTAATGAGAGGCTAATAGAGTAGAAGTTACGCAAAATGCATTAAACTATAAGTTAGTTGAGAACAGTGTAATTGATAGCATGGAGGTAATGTACCGAACATACATCCAAAACATTTTACTCACTATTAGGGATTTTAAAAAAGCAGAAAGAGGAACTTAGATATTTTGCTTGAACACCAATCACTTCCTTTTTAATTTTTTACCCTATTCCTTCCGTTTTACATATCTGGTGCCCTTACAATCTCCCACACGCCCCTAGTACGACAACTCGTAAGGTATGCAGACGAAGGCTAGATTCATGAGGTTCAGCAAGGAGCACTTATGAAGTGTAAACATTAAATACTACGGGTGTCTAGGTACATTATTGGTACCCGTGCCGTTTTCTCCCTTCGATCGGCCTATTAGGAAACGCCCACTGCTTGAGAAGGCAAGGGGGCACAATTCAGAAAAGACGTGACGCAATTTTCTCAGAGGAGGAGAATGGGAAAGCGTGGACGAATCTGGGGCTAGGGTAGAGGAAGGAAAGGAGAAATGAGGCAGGAAAGGGGAGAATAAGGCGGAAAAGGGTGAAAAGAAAACAAACAGGTCCTCAATTGCATCGTCGTAACATTTGAGAACACAGAAAATGGGGAAGTGAAACACACGGTTGGGGGAGGAGACACATGGTGGGGACCTTTCTTCCATTTGAGCCAATATTGCACGTCCCGTGTGTTTTCTACTGGCCGGCCGTTGGTCTGTCTTGGTGCAATTACTTTCGGGGGCACCATAATTGCGTTGTCCATAATACTCTTTCCAGGTGATCGAATTTTGAAGAGTGATATTGCATTGGTCTTCGCAAAGCACATCAGAAGAAAGAAAATACTATGAAAGGTGAAATAAACGAAGAATCGAAACAACATTCACGCATGACATGAGCAGAGCAAGCAGAGTGAATAACTTTTTAAAATAAAAAACAACTATTTTGGAAAATTAAATGGCATGATGTAATAACTTATGTTTAAAAAGCCCCGTGCCTCGCAATGATTTTTATTTTCATACTTTCCCAAATTGCAAATAGAGGGCAAAGAGAAACCCGGAGGCTGAATGCCCTGCAACGAATCGCAAGATGTTTCTATGCCAGCATAAATGCTCTAAGAGTAGCAAAATTATTTTAAATGCAAGGGAAAATTATTTTTAAAATATTTTTTATTTTCCTCTTAAGAATAAAATTGGGCAGCACAGAAAAATATTTGTTACATTAGAATAAATTGAAGGACTTACAGGAATCAATTAGTTTTGACGTATTTTTCGATTATGGGTTCCGATTCCCATAAAAATATAAACTTGGAAAATTTAGGCTAACGCTATGTCGATTGGAATAGAGAATCTAATTTTTACAAATAAGTAAAGACAAATCACTAGCATTACTACAGTAATGGGCTATTGAAACGTAATAACTTACGCATATCGAAAAATCAACAGTTGAAGACGATTTAAGAAATAGGAAAAGTTTCCAACTTTAGTGTGCCATGTGAGCTTTACGGTTTTCATGTAACGCCGGGAAATGAGTAATTGTAGATGTCAATTACTTATTTTGACGTAAATGATTTTATAACTACGTTTAAAAGAACATATTTTGTGTCTTTAACACAGTTCAGTAACAGTGAAGCTTATGCAAATATTATGCTGGCGGAAACTTTATAAAAATACCCATGAATACTTCATTTCATCATAAATCGAGTCTTTAAAAGAAAACGATCACATATACATTTCCAGATCGATGGGAAGAATTCATAAACCATAATTTCGGCGGAAAAAATTAACATTCAATTATGAGTTCAAGTATCGCCTAAGCACTCAAAAACCTCATTTCAGCAGTACCCAAGAGGTCACCAATTCGACCATTGAAACTAGACGAAAAGAAATACATTTCGTGTCAAAAGTTCTTTAAATCCATTACCCACCGAGGAGGGAAATGGAGAAGAGGGAAGGGATTCAGTAGGGGGGGGGGGTAGGTGCGGGGGGTTATGGAGACAGGGGTTTGAGGGAGTGCAATCGAGGGCAAAGGACTTGGTCGTCCTCGCGCCGAGCAACTTGGATATTAGGGACCGAGGAGGAGTATTGAAACAGGCGATTTCTGGCCAAGCGCAGTTTGGGTTCATCTTTCAAACGTGACGTAATTCTGTTTGATGTGGAATTTTAGGGTCTTGGAGCAATGGGATGTCCATCTTTTGTCTCCATTCTACGCATCCTTCAGCCAACGCCGTGTTCCCTTAATACCAGTAATTCTCTCATTAACTTCACCTCCCCCCCCCCCCCCGGCCACCCGTCTATCTACGCTCAGAGTTCTGTGGCTGCCTCCGTGAGAGCCCCTTAAAGCAGTGCTACCAACGCAATTCGGCGAGCATTTTGAAGGCTAATCGGAGACCGAGAGTTCATCGAGAAATAACGAGTGCATTTCTGCCTTAATGCAGAAAACGAAACGGTTCGAACAAACAATCAAATTCACTACGTAGTTTAGACGTATTTAAATTGCCGCAAAAATAAAGTATGAAGTTTTTCCAAAGTACCGACTGATATATTTATACCACCACCCTTGGTATTGAGTTTCGGGACCACTTATACTTAATTTATTGAATCTCATTTAAATAACATAAAATAACTCTAATATTTATGAGTTATATTAGTGAGCAGATCTTCATTTACTCGATTTACATGTTAAGTTAAATAATAATAAATTATGGTAAACATGCATGTGTGCTTCCTAATTTTCAGGAATGATAACATAATAGCTTGTATGGCACAAAATGTATTTTTCTACTTGGCATTGCCATCGTGAAGGGAGGTAAGAGAGTCTCGGACGAAGATAACGATCATAACGCATACACATTACCACTACAAACGTCTATATTATCCTAAAATACGCAATTTGACTTCGGGGGCCATAGAGAGGAAAAAAACGGAAAACGTTCAAAAAGAGACTATTAATGGAACGTATCATAGATTCTTATTTAACCATTTTTTTAACATTAGGAGAAAAACTAAAGTAAATTATTGATAGCAATTGAAATGCACCTAATTCTCGCTGATATAACATTTATGCGTCATAATTATCACCACTATGTTCGCATCCTTGAAAAAGGCGAGGGAATAAGGAAACGTGTATGATTCATTCCATTGAAAATTCAGTAAGCATCAACACTATATTGTTAATATCGCTATGAAAGACGTTGGATTCCTGACTGAAAACTTCTTGTCTAATAAGTTAGCTAAAAATCGGAGACTTTAATGCCATGAAACTGACTCTGATAATTGATACTGGAAATTGAAGGTTTATGCAAAGGAAACAAAACATTTTCCCGTCAAGCATAAAAGGGGAAAAATTATTCTATCAGGGGAAATTCAGGGAGCTAGGATCAAATAAAATAGTAGAAGAAAGAAAGATAAAGTAAGAAAAAAGCCTAAGCCACGAAGTCATTCCAACAGAAGATAATTGTATTATCATCACTACCTCGAAATTAAGAAAGCTCTATATTTTATATTCGGAGTATGGATGTATGCAGCAGTGAAGCGAGGACAATAACAGTGGCAAAGCAAAAGAGACGGAGGCATAGGCAATGTATTATTATTAAAGAATGGTGTCAAATGGTAAGGGAAAAACGCCAATGAAGAGATTTTTCGAGAAATTGGAGAGGAAAGATGTACATATTCGGAAAATTCTGAAAATTGGAAGGGGAAAAGAAATCTGACATATTTTGAGACACTATAATACCCAAATAGCATTAATTTTTCCACTACTAAAAACAGTAATGTAAAGAATGATGAGTGAGGAGAATTAATGAAGAATACCGTCGGTGGTGCACATCAATTAAGC
Source organism: Ceriagrion tenellum (assembly GCA_963169105.1). Lineage (NCBI taxonomy): Eukaryota > Metazoa > Arthropoda > Insecta > Odonata > Coenagrionidae > Ceriagrion > Ceriagrion tenellum. The sequence goes on from OY720634.1 coordinate 168,223,392, forward strand.
AATGAAATAAGGAAAAATGAAGAAATATACCCTGCCCAAGATAATAACACACAACAAATACAGCCAATCACTAAACGCGTCAAATGCCGTTTAGGGAAGGGATAATGAATCCGAATAATCTATAATGGCGGCCCAAGTTTAAACCATTAAATTGTTAGAAAATTGTTCACATATCCTTTTTTTTTAGCAAAATCAGTTTATTTTAACTGCAAAATTATTTTGGAGAGACTAAGTAAGAAATGAAATGGTTAACTGATAGGAAAAAGTAGTGAAGAGTTGCAGGAAAACAATTGACAGGTTGACGATTGCGGACGGATGATCGGAATTTTGGGAATTTTACATTCTCGACATCGCACAGAGATGGATCGCAAAACCCAGCAAGGTGGCGGCACTGACATTCCCTCTCGTAACCTCCTTATAACCCAGTAGAAGGCCAGACCCCTCGAATAATTCTCTCTCGGCAGTCTCCTTCCCCCACGAGAGAGAACCGTCCAGAATTAGTCATCTTCCCACACTGGGATTCGCGCTCAGTGCCCCCGAAACGTCCACTCCCCCTCCGCTCCACACCCCCAACACCCCCGCAAGAGGATGAAAGCGGGGACGGAGGCCCGAGAATGGAGAGGGATAGACTGAACGGGGCACACGCTAATACGCTTCCCCTCTCCGACATCGTTTCTAATAATAATAATAATAATACCTCCTGGGTCCTCTCTCTCTCCTATGCCGCGTTTTGTGCTATCTTTCTAAATCGTACTTTCCCCATTCACAACCCATCCTCCCCGGTCCCACTAAGGCCATCGCGCCGTCCCCATATTACCTCCCCGCCCCCGCAGGGTTATTAGCCCGGTGCCATGCAGAGAGTGGTCGGGGGAGTTGGGCGCGTGGAAATTGGTCCCCGTCTTGTTTACCTTGGTCTCTCTCTCTCTTCCCCTCGACTATCCCTCTGTTTGCATCGTCTCCACCAACCCCACGCGGTTTTGCGAGCATCGAGTGAGTGGCGATGGAAGGGGGGAGGGAGACGTACAGGGTGAGTGCGGGAGGTTGAGTAGCATTGTTAGGGGCGGAAATTTAGACACGTGAGACGTTGTACGCAACACAAAAAGTTGCTTCTAGAAGGTAGGTCTCCGACAATATAATTTTTAATACCATGTGCCAACGTTTTGCAAATACATTTTTGGATTTTCAGGACTTGAGGAGTAAAAATAATAAATACGAATACATTGATTGTACAGTCATTTCACTAAAAATATCTTAGCGTAATTTTTCCCTTTAAGCCCTGAAGATGCATAAATATAATGGCAAAACTTGGGCGAAAGGAATATGTTTGTTTTTGTGGGAACTTTTTTATTAATAAAAACCCTTTGGAAGCAACTTTTATGCATATAAAGTGGTCAAAACCTACTCTCAACCTTCTACACAACTATATCACCTGGTGCGAGTTGAAGAAGGCACTAAACGGCGTTCCATGTTTAGTTTCACTGTGGGCAGCTGTGGGCAGCTGTGTTGATTCTTTTCCTGTGCAAATCTCAATCATCACGGAGGAACGACGTTGCCAATAGCAGCTGGAGAATTGCAATATTTCTATTCAGAGAGCTATTTTACCTGAAAGGAGTCTTCCAATATGCAGATATCATTACCTGAGGATAATTGAATGTAAGGGAGAGTTGGGGTTGTGTGGCCGAGAGGCTCAGAGAAGATCTCGAGGGGCATAAGTTCGGCACCAACGTTCTCCTTGTAACACACAACTGCCAAATAAATATGAAACGCACTATAAACAAACTATGAGAAGGAGTAAATACAAACTTATTGGACACGGGGATGGAGTTATTGTGGTGGCTGAAGTACTACCTTCCACACTCCCACCTCAAGCGAACACCTTCCATTCCCAACAGTGGCAAAGATTTGTCAGTTTTACCCCCGTCTCTATTTGTGTGTCACGCCAGAGAACTTTGAGTGCAGTATTTCTTACGTCGGAAGAGAAGATAAGCCGTGGTACCCGATGCGCTCCTTTCGTTGAACATATACTTAGGTCAAATTTAGGTTTCACTCTGTCCAGTCTCCATTCCCCGAACAACCCTACCCATAATAGCCATATAAATTATATATAAGCAGAACTATCGAGCCAGACCTAGGTCGGAAAGCATGCCGAAAGTATTAGAAAATGTTAAAATGAAGACTAGAGGAGTGTTGCGGTTGGTTCATGGTTGGGAGGAGTGGGAAGATGCAGCAAACCAACCTTTGGATTGAATTATTTTAAATGATTATGAACGAATTATCTGTAAGTATTACATTGAAATTGAGGAAGACACATTAGCGGATAATTCATGTTTTGTGTTTTCAAATCAGGTCACAATAGTTAAATATAATTTCTACATGAAATGTACAACAGTAAGGAGAAGTTTAAGATGAAATTTATGTCATATTTACAAAAGAGAAGTTCTCACTCTTCTACTTGCCCAATTTCAATGTAATTCGCTGTCTTCTAACTCTCAATTTTTTTCAATTCAAGTCTGATTATTATTTCTTTGATCAAGATTGTGTGACAACCACATCTGACATACCATCCTGGGGGTCCGGTATCCCGTCACGAAAGTGGAAGAGATTTTTTAGTGGAATCTACAATCCTAACTAGCATTCTTATGGGTTGAATAATACCGAGTGCTGATTCCGTTTGTTGTGATGTAAAATTTCAGACTTTGAAGCTTTCCCCTAAGTGTCAACCAAGCCGGTTCTCTTGTCACTCTCCTCCATTCCCCAAAAATCCTTCCCCGACCAAATCACTGAGAAATTGTAAAAAGCAGCGGACCATGGAATACATCGATAATACAATTAATTCAATAACAAATGAGTTTCTCTGAATTAATATCGTGCAAATTGGTGGAATAACGCACTAGGTGGTGCTTGTATATAAATCGAACATGACGCTTATTGAATAATTAAGCACGCTTCTTAACTCGTATCATCGTAGAAGCTGCAGTTTTATCAGCTAACTTGAATACAAATAAAATGTAAGGATTCATTTGAGAGGCATATTGCATAAGCAATTCAGATACTTCAACCCCTCTGGCAGCATTAAATATAAAATATTATATCAAACTAAGCGGAGAATTCACGTCAATGTATTTTGATTTACCAATTGATGTAGTGACATGCAATATTCAATACCATTTGACGCACGACTTAGTTGTGATATAAAGCGACATTCGGCTAAACAAAAGGTGGTATTCAAACGTAGATAACGTAAAGCATTAGATGGATAGTGAAGTTTGAGAAGAGAGTTATAATCACATGACATCGCTCAGATGGAACATGAAAAAAAAGTGCCCCCAACATTGCAAGGCAGGGGCTCGAAGCCCTCTTCCCCATTCCGAGGATTCCTTCCTTCACAACAATTCCCTTTACCTCGCCCTCCGCCCCCAGTTTACACTGTGAATCCCAATCCTTCGCAAAGATGAGTTATCCTTAGAGGACAAACACAGCTTCAGAGTAGGGAATTTCAACGAAAGCCGTGAAAAATAATAAACCCTTTTCTGTAGCGAGTCTTTCCTTCAATCTCCAAATCTAAGGCCCTAGCAATCATGCCATAATCAATTAGGTCAACTTAAGTGTTAAGCGGCTGATTATAAACAGCCTCCCAACGATCTCACAACGAGTCATAATGGATACTTTCAGCTAGGCTTGTCGATATTTTGTGCAGTTAGTTAATTGATTCATTGATTGATGCTTGTATCCCAATATGATTCCCAGTACTAACACCACGCCGAGCATATTTGCGGTGTAACTCTTGTACCTCTGTGTATTTTTGCAGTTGTAAAAAGTTGCACCAGATGTTGTTGCAGCACTAACGGGATATTGTTCGAAGCGCACTGGTGATGACTCCCCTCTGCTACATACCCTTGAAATGGCTCGTACCATATTTTGTAGATGTTGATCGCATGGGGAGAGTCAGGTTGTGATTGAAAGTTTTAGGGCGAAGGCCGCACATGCAAGCAAGCAATTCAACCTCAATAGTCGTCGTTCATGACTTCCACCCGGAGAGAAACTCTATAAAACAGGCCGCTTGTTTCTTGGAGTCACTGCACCTAAACTCTTTCCCATTACCTGTCGATTTTGACGCAAAGTGACTCAATGTTTTTTGATTCCACCAAGAATAACATGAATCAATTATTTTCCAAAGGGAAAAAAATCACTGAAGCGAGTCACCATTGAGATGGCGAGAGCTCTGAATACGGACATTTCTCGGTGGGGATCAACCAACACAGAGAAAAGGGCGCTTCTCCACCTTATTACATATTTACCAAGTGTTGAAATTCACCATAAAAAAATCATTTGATTTGACTGGGATTCGAACCCGGATCTCCCAATTTCCGGTAAGGTGTGTTAACATGCACCCGTGACATGCACCTTGGTGTACATTCACCCGTGCGAGTGACTTTGTACCACATCATTTGTCAAAGCAATGATTGATAATTACATACTCTCACATGAGGTTCATTTGCTGGTGGGTACAACCGAATACTGCAGTTTCTCTCAAAAATGAGGCATTTACACGTAAAACTGAACACTTTCTATATCATATTAACTTGAAACAACAAAGCTCTGAAAATTTTGAAAAAGCTAGCGCTTCAAGAAAACGCACACAAAACTGTACTCCTATATCAAAGAGCTAAAAACTTAACCAGAAATATCATAAAGGTATTTTGCTTTTCCTATTTCTGGCGTCACACTTGATAGGATTAATTTCCTCATTAAGATATAGAATGAGGTAACGCATTGTCCCATTATCTCGGACGTTTGATTTATGTTTAGAGTGATTGCGGGGGTTTACAACCAATACGCGAGAACATGTTTCAAAACCGATGCTTCCTTGTGAGGGAGGTGCTAAACCACAATACGTGATGCAATTTCTAATGAAAGTTATGCGATACACACCCGAGCATAGCAGAGCTTGATGGTGTAGCCCGAGCATAGCAGAGGTGTATGCTTCAAATTATATACGGTGACTATGTGGATCTAGGAATTAAATTTCTCACAGTGATCTCAAAGCACGCAAAACAGCAGCTTGCGTTGCCAATAGCGCTAAAACAATTAAGCAACAGGATTCGCCAGAAACGATTCGTAATTGCATCCATAACATTGGCAGACAAATCTCTCTCTATTATTCCAACCAAACCATGAGATCCTTATAATTACACTGGTTCATTATTTTATAAAATATACTTGGATGCTGGGCAATATAACACGGTTTTTAATCGGTAACATTGTCGGAAAAAATGATTCATGGACTTTCAATAATTGGCAATTAAAATATGAAGTTAATAAGTATATCGTGTTTCACTAACTTCACCTGATTTTCAATTTTCCGACTTAGCTAAGAACAACATTTCTTGCAATACAATAATTGGCTACTCTATCTCCGCAAGTTCATCAGATTTCCTACCGTGGCTCGAGCCTTGCTACAAGAGACATAATCACCTCAACGTGATACACCGACGTAAGTGACATGAACGCAGGAAAGTCAGCAGCTAAATTATTTCCAGCAGAAGTTTCGAACATTTTCATTACTATTGGGGTGATTCCTAAAAACTATAACAGTTATTTATACGATACTTACGCAAAAAATTGGAGCGAAGCACTACCGTGAGCAGGATTTACTTTTACTACGCATCGCCTCTCAAAACTTGGGCCGGCATGCATTCGACCTAATCCGACGGAGTTGGAAAACATTACAAATGGTCGCACTCGACCAAGCATTCACGGCGGCTGAGATGCTTCCACCATTCCAAAGCATTCCAAACCAAGAGCGACGGCCTCCGCATTTTCACATCGCTCGGGACAGAAAAAGAGGAGTGGTCAGCGATGGGAGTGACCCGGCAGAAGGGCCTCTGTCCCCTTGGCTGTCCCTCCACGGCCACCGAACCACGAAGGGAGGCCGCATTACCATCGGCTCCTCTTCAACCTTATCGGCGAATCATTGAGTGCACGTGTGGAACGACGAGCGGAGGACATACTCAACGGATCTTCCTCGAGCGGCGGGTATCCATCGGACGGGGCTATTCCCCCCCCCCATTCCCTCCCGCCTCCCCCACTCGCGCGAGACTCCCTCCCTCCCTCTCCAGCCATTCAGAACTGAAGAGAGAGACCTCTCCAACCTATTCTCGCATCCAGCGAGCGCACAGTCCAGCAGCGGCCAGAGCCGCCGTAATTGGCTCCGGGATAGGCGGCGACCTGTGAATGGACAGGGGTCGTCCAGGGGGCTAGAGAGCAGCGAGGGGGGGTGGTACACTCTCCCCATGGGGAGGGGGTCTCCCGAGATTTCCCGCGCCGCTTTACGGCAAATGAAGATGCCCGTGGTGGCATTAGTGAGGAGGAGGAGGAGGCAAAAGGGCTGGGGGGGTGGGGTTTCTAGGCGTCGCGCCGGGTCGGTCTGGGAATGGCTGGAGAGCACAGGGGGCCGGCGATAGGTTGTGACCATCCGACCGTCCCATTCGGCTCCAAGAGATTCCCTCTTCCTCACCCCTCCCCCCCCTCCTCAACCCCCCATCATCCACCCCTTGCATACGCATGTATGTCCACACATGCTTCCTCCTCTACAAACTGCCACCCAACTCCTCGTCCCCCTCGAATATCCTCCTCTCTGTTCTGCGTTAACACGAATCTCTGAATTATGGATGCATACATTCACCGTATTTAATACTAATATTACCATTTTTTCCTCTTTTTGATTGCATTCATTTTTTCCCAAACCATTACTAACTCGACTTTCTCGGTTATTACTTTATTTAATTGTTTCATTTTTTGCATTTAAAATTCATACATTTTTACGTAGGCATATATCTATAGAATAACTTATTCATTTAATATATTTTCTTTAATTGGTCATTGGTATATCTGTGACTATCACTTCAGACTTCTTATTATTTAATATTTCGAATTTTTCCTATTCAACGCTGTAATATACATGTTTTTATTTTTTTTATTTTCCATTAATTTTTCTCTCTCTTTCACACAATATTTTTTGCACATCTGTACGTATGTATTACAGTTCCACTGCGATATTATGACCTGTAGTTTTGTCACGGAGATCTATCAGTCACGAATCTCATCTGGTAATTCTGTTGGGCTCGCTGCGACAGCTTTCAAGGCGATGTAATTTTTTTTAGACTTAATTATTCTCGCCATACATTTGTCGCTGCTGAATAAATTCACGGTGGCGAATCACTGCTGGACGATCACCATGGATAAATGTGCTAGTCTCATTTAATCACGGTTCCTATACCCGTTTAAGGTACACTCATTGACACACAATATCAAATAGCTTTAGCAATTTACCCTTACCCCACATCACGATATTTGACCAGTTTTTCCAGAGAATACATAAGAAGTATTACTAGAATTTGAAAGTCAATAAGGAAAACAAATTGCTGGAAAACAACTAGTTTCGTACTATAAAATAATTCACTGTAATGATACCCGATGTTTTGTCCCTTGTTAACCCTTCCTCCATTATGGATTTAGTTGAAGTTCTCAAGGTTGTAAGGCAGTGTATGTGTGTCATTGTGAGAGTGTGTGTGGGATAAAAGGGGCTGGTCTAATGTGTGGATTCGAGTGAGCAAAAATTGCGTCACCAGTTCGTGGATGTACAGTGACCCTACCCTTTTCTTTCCCTAACAATTAGTGTGCATAACCCCACCCCATTCTCCTGGCCTATAAAACTTCGTGTATAAAAATTCGTGGTCGGCACAGGGGTCTATTCGATGCTGGAATGAGCAATGGCAAACTACACAAAAGAAGTTTATAGGAAGGAGAAGGGAGCAGGCAGAGTGGTTCAGGAAAAGGCACGGAATCTCGAGGGGCTATGCTCGTCACACTTTTTGGCATATTTGCCGGGGTATGGAGGTCCTCATTTCATCGCCCTGTTGCGAAGTGTCGCGACACGTACCAAGAGATCGCAGCCAACAACCCCCGCTGGGTTCCAGAAGGAAAGGAATCGACCGGCCAAGCAGTGGGCCCAAAGCTGCCAGTGCAACAGCCATCACTCTCCGTCAAAGCATCATCACTCATCGAATCCGCCCCCGAGTATAGCGTAAGCCTCTGCTAACCTGATCTACCATTCCCACCCTTCCTCCTTTGTGTCTGTTATCTGTGTTGACCTGTGGGAGTCCACTGATACCATAATCACGTGACACATTACGCGGTTTGAGTACGGTGACCTATGACAAAAACTCTAGCCTCTTATCTGCATATCAAGCTCAATCTTCAAAGAGAGATTTCACAGTTCGAGTTGATTCATATTATGTAAATGGTTCCCTCGTCATAATTTCCTATAATGCTTATACTTATTAATTGTCCCTTAATTCCTATAATTATTAATTGCCCATGCATAATTTATTCATCCCCAATGTCTGTAGTCCCCCTTGTATCTCTGCACCTCCATCACCATCATCTCACCCAGTGTATTTATTCCCTTCCTCCTTATTATCAAGTTTAAGATTCATGTTCATGAAATGCTGATATTTTTCACCAATTTCGTGTGATATACGTTATAATTCATCAATTTGAATGGTTATTGGATAATGCGCAAATCTAATCATCAAGATTTTCACTGATTCCATCTGGCGGGCATGGGGAGAATTCATCGGTCAAATTACCTGCCCGAATTGCGAAATCTTTCGTTTCTGCAGCCATATACCAGACGGTTCGGAGTTCCTAAAATTAACCAATAAAAAATTTAATGTCAACCCGGTCTCCCAAAATCCGGGTGGGGGACTCGGAATGTTACAGTATACCTCCATAGAGTATCGCAAAGCATAAAATTTACCACCAGTTGAAGATTGTAACAGGCTTGAGCGTATCAATGAAATAATCACAGTGTCTCGATCGTGGAACCTCCACCGCTGGTTCGCCATAACAACCTCTATGCGAAAGAAAGCAGTTTAATAAAATCGTTTACAAAACTGGAACAAGTCCTCACCCCTATAGTGTGCCAGAGCTCGCTGAAGTGGGCAAGCATTATGGATCAAGCATCGTATCGCAAGTACCAGAGCTGACAACCTAATCCTAATCACACTCGTCGAGTCTCGTTAACACGCGATCGAAGGATGTATAAAAATGGAAGCCTAATCTTCTAATGTGATTTAATTCAGTAATCTCGCTGCATCCCTCAAGGAATTTTTTTTTAAATATGGTCACCTGCAAAAATAAACCTAATGAAATTAAAAAAGTGGTTTTGTTGACTTTTTGATGTTTCTCAAGCCCGGAATACGAACGAAATCAGATTCAAACCAAATTGTGATGAAATAACATACAAAGCTAATGTTCTCTCCCCGCTCCGTAAAACAGTTATATGGGGCTTGTTGCCGCTAGTCATCCATTAACTAGAATATTAACAAAAAATATGTAAACTAAGGTCTGTTGAACTGACAAAGTTTCAAGTATTAATGCTTGATATCCATTTGAATATTCAAAGAAATTTAGAACCTAGTATTTATGTAAAGTTTAGTATTTAAGTAAAGTACTCCACCATAAAAATCAAACTATTTAACTAAAAAATTAAAAAGAAATTGAATATGCTGAAATAAGAGAAAATAAATTATTAATGTATTAGTATATATATTTAACCTAAAATACAAGTATGAAATGGAACAAAAAAAAGAAAGGAGCAAAAGAAAAATTTATCGTATTAACCAGCAAGAGAACACCGACAATGACTTTCCGTCACTTATGATTTTGAGTTTACTTCTGTTCTGTTCAGAATTTTCGTTAAATATGATCGTTAAAATATGCCAATAATAATGAACAACCCCCTTTTAAAAGTGACATGAAAGTAATTTTAATGATACTGTAATTTCACACTCGGCAAAACTAATTTCAATCACTATGATATCTTGTGAGCGTAGCTGGTTCACCAAATTTTTAGACAATGTAAGTGGATTAAAACTTTTATGAAAAATCCGTTCCACCATGTCAGATAAAAGGTTAACTACAATGGCCACGGTATGCCTCCATTGCGGAGAAGTTAATCCAATTAATCACCGCGTTCTTGAGGTAGAGAACTTAAAAAGTTCCTAATATGTACTCCAGTTTACATCAGAGCTCAATCTTGGCCCAAGGCTCTGTACCGAATGAAAATGCTACCTCACTCCCTCCTAAGTTTTGAAAGAGCCACGCCAACCTTAAACAACCGAAACTAAACTAAAAAACGCGTGAGAACATTTTTATTCTTTCTGAGCTCACTTTATGCGACCCAATAACTAGTCCTACTCAGAAGTTGACGTCCAACGTGCCTGCATTCATTTGTTCTATATATACCCGCTTTAAACTTAAGCATCACTTCCAGATTGAGCCAAATAAAAATTTTGCATGAAGCCTAATGAAAGGGCTTCTTTTTTGTTAATGTGTAAAGGATATTGTCAAACGCCTGCTAATCCCTTATACTTTTTGGACTTAATTGTCGCAGAAATACAATTTACGTTGTGGATGTAAAACAAACTTTTCTCAAAACTATTTAGTAATTTATTTACTTTAGCCATGCATGTCACCGAGAATACGCATTTCAAGAAAGAGGTATTTGTGGATAGGAAAAACTGTGAAAAAATTCTAGATAAGACTCAACAACAAGATCAAGCATTCTACTTCCGACTTCAGAATCAATTACTACAAAAAAGGACAGTTTGAATATAACCTTAAATATATTGTTCATAACAAAACCAGTTACCATGTTGATGCTGTTTACACAATTTTACAGACAGAAGAATTACTCGCGGCGATTCAACCACAGAATGTCAATTAAAAATAATTAGTGAAGATATTCGCGTCATCATCGCCTTAGAATCCATACGTTCGAGTTTACGGAAACACCGCACTAATAAAGTCAGATTAACGTTACTTAGAAACTGAAGAGTACAAAATAAACAGTCAAAAATACCGGAATACCGATTATATTGCGTCGGTAATATGGGTCCACTACAAGCACGCGTAGAGTAATATACTCGTCCAGTAAAATACCTGTAAATTATTAGGAAATGTTCCTACCAAGACTGCAGCACAAAGAGAAATTCTTAGTCAACGGCTTGTAATCCGGAATCTCATTGATTTACGGAAATTATTCCATGAAAGTAATAAGGGAACCTTGTCGAAGAATTTTCCGTTTTACGACTTTCAAAAATAACTTCCACGATCTTTCCGACCTCAAGGAGGATACAATTCTCTGGACTGTTGTCCAAAACGCAATCTAAGTACGTGCCAAAGCGACCGTTTTACAGCAGAGAATCTTGGAAAAATGCTGGAATGGAAAATTTTCCAATATATAAATGCAAGCAAATATTTAATTTACGACTCACAGTGGCTCGAAGCGTGGAGGGATGAAATCTCATTTCAGTATTCAGTCAAGAAAAGGATAGTTCTAAATGGCGCATTCTTATGAGGAATAATAATGTTTCAGATTTTATCCAAAGTGCAACTTCGGTTAATGGAGTTGAGAATACACTGATTTCAGGTCTTCGGGATCTCATGAGCAGAGCATGGAGGATAAGGTGGTTCGGTTAATCTAGAATATTTTTTATCTACGAGAAGTATTCCAAGTCTTTAGGACAATGACCGTAGGAATTTTCCATTCGACAACTTTCAAAGATATCTAGTCATGACTAGTTATTTTTTACTATAAATCATTTTCACATGATACAGCTTCAGGTTTCTCAATCTCAAATATTCACGGTCAACAGTCACAAATACAATATGTTCTTGATCGATCGATATTGGTTTAATACAAAAAATGTTATACTTAATTCTAAAAATAAATAATTAAAATAAAATTAAAGAAAAAATATATTAAATAAAACACAACAGACTTTAGCTGTTAATTGAGTAATAATTTAAGAGATTTTGTAAAATGCATAAAGATTGAACAAGCTATATCAGATATACGGGTTACTTATGGATGAAAATCTGAATGGAAACTCCATACACATAAACTCTATCAAGAAATGATTTCAGTGGAATGATTTTTTCTATTACCATACTTTGGTCCATTATTTGATATTCAATCTGTTAATTTGGCGTTAGTTAGTTCCAGATTACAATATGGTATAACTTGTTGGGGTGGAGCCTCTACCGCAAATATCTATCTATTATATATTGCCCAAACAAAGATGGTTAGAGTATTTGTAAATGTTTCTCGGGTTTAACACCGGGTAACATTATTAAAATACATCAACCTTTCGATGGTTGACTCAGCCATCGTCATCAGGATAATTTGCACGAATGAAAATCAGTATTTTATTTTCACTTATTTTTAGAGATCGATATATTACCCCTGAGACATTTATATGTCAATAAGGTTTTCAAACATTTTTTATAATAGAGTGGGAAATTGAATAGAGTCAATAGAGTGTATGTCAGCATATTACGAGGAAAATTTGGTATTCATACACCAAACCTAGTAAGCAAAATTTTAAGTACCTTGCTCCCAAATTGTTCTGTTCTCTAAGTTTATAATTAACAACTCACACCGTTATAGGTACATCTTTATGAAATACAAAATCATGGTAATTATATTAACGAGCTTTGAAAAAGGTTATTTGTTCCCTTTATACCATACGTGATTATATTAAAAATTTTAATTTTAACGTATTTATTCATTGATGTTGTAATATAGTATAAGTGTTTATAACCTGTTATAAAGTAATGTTTTTTATTAATATATTCTTTGAATCTTTGAAATCTGGAAAATTAGTACCAAATTCCACATTGTAATTTTGCTAAAATGACGCATTGGTAAAGTATTGTTACAAATGGCGGAATAAAAATATATTATTATCTAGAAATAAAAAATACCATTACTTTTTAGGAAGTGCCCAAATCCAATCACTCCCCACTAGAGATGGATAATTTGCCAACGTACGAATCCAAACGAGCTATTCACTTTTGTGATCTTCGTGAACTATTCACTGCCTCTGGCAGGGACTCATTTATTCCCATTCTCCGCATGGCATGCGTTTACCATTAATATTAGGCTCCCGACGCAACAATTAATACTTCATTCGAATAGGTCAAATAGGTGATCTATAGACAAAATAGGGTGAGAATTTTTCTCCAATGGCCGTAACTATTGGCACCATTCGTCAATAATAGAGAAGAAAATATTTTGTCTTGGTTTAACGGTAGCGTCAGTGACAAACCACAGACTCTCATCCAGAATACCCTTGTGAAGGTTTACGGTTTTACATTTTTTAATTCCTCGCCAGTGACCATTCAAAGACACACACTCTCAACCCAATTCACAAATACGCGTATTTCGGCCACAAGGTGACCCTCTTCAGCAAACTGAAGGGAAAAGACACAAATAACACAAAGTTGATAGTGGTAAATATTTTTGACGAGTGGTACCAATAGTTATGGCCACTGAAGAAAAATTCTCACCCAATTTTGTCAATTCTACAATGTGGCCGTAGAGCTCAAGTTTCCTAGATTTTAGGTGAACTATAGTTCAGTGACATATTCCATTAAGTGAACTGAAATGCCCATCACTACTCTCCACCGCTCACCTACAGCTCCCTGACCCTCACTTAAACTAGCATCGCATCCCATTACGATCCTGCGACCGCCTTATCTATCTCTTTTCCCAACTCTCCCGCCAACCAGCAATCGCTCCTTCTCCGACCGCAGTCTTACCCACCCATCAACCCTTACGTTGGAACCAATCCTCCCCAAAGACCCACGTCAGAGCTCCTGGTGAGGCAATTATTTCCCCACCAAGTTCGAAGGAAATTTTTTTCGAAACGTATCTAATTATAATCTTAAGAATCACATTATACGGTAAACTTCATGCTTAAGCAATTTTGAGAGATGATCTTCACAATCAAATCGAGCAAAACGTTCTCGGTCTATAGTGTGACACAAATGTTTATACAGTCCTCCACATTGTCTTGGTTTATCACTACACTTTGGCAAAAACATACGCTTCTATGCTCCTCCGAAGATTCCATAGGGGTTGGGTTTGATGAGCCTCATACTACATCTCCACGCTAGGAGGAATTGTATGCTAACACAGTTCAATTGATATTTTCCACAAATACGGAAAAACGTTCATTTTCATCAATGGCAAGAAATTACCATTGACTAAAATGAAATATTGAAAGGCATCTATAAAGCCATTAACAACGACAGCTTTAACACCAATGAAGAGAAACATATGTCCTCCTACTCTGGATATCAATACACTCTCTATCTCCAGATATTAAGAAAAGGAAATATATATTAAAAAATACTCAAAAGTCTTAATTGTGGTACCTGAGTCATTGCGGTCATCATTCTTTTACGAATAATTCGCCTTTTTGATAGAAAAACTACCGTCAATCGAACTTGAAGCTCGCCCGGCCGAAGCGTTGATCGCGAAACTACCCAAACTACCAAAGTCTTGTAGTAATTTAGAAGGATACATGGAAACCACATGCTATGCCCTCGTGATCAAATGACGAAAGCAACGCAATAGAACGCAGCTTTGATATCCTTGAATACCTGCGAGGGCATAACAAGTCATTCCCTTAAATCCTTGAAATTTGCCATAAAAATTGAGAGGACAGGTTCTAATTCATATAGAGATATAGAGATATATGATTCCTTTCTTCGTCCTATTTCGTTTATTCTCGATGTACGGTGACAAAGTACTTCATTGCCATTCTTTCGGCGGGACCAAAATCTGCAAATCGCCAAGTTTGCAAAATTTGCAAATTTGCAAAATATTTACCCAAGTGCGACCTCATGACACCTTCTCGCGTATTGACATCAGACGGATAGAAACATGCAAGAGTGACTGAAATGATTTCCATAAATATAACACGCAACTACGTATGAGAACAAAAAAATATTGCATGATTCAGCTACCCTAGAGTGAGCTCAAAATGCCTATAATTAAACCGACCCCTGTTGTCTGGAACGCACTTGAGCGACCAGATGGGTCCGCAAACTTGAGATGAGAAAAGTCGCCAATGTGGAAGCGCTGCTCGCAGCCTTCGATCCAGAAGGAGGAGAAGTGCCGATAATGAACGAGGAATAATTCCATTCCTCCATTCCCCGCTTTGCTTCTCTCCCTCCGCACCTGTCGTCCGCGTTAGAGGACCACCGAGAGGAACGGACGGATAAAGAGCCCAGCATCACCACCACGGCCACCAGACCTCCCAGGACCGTTCCCTTAGCAGCCACCCCGCTCCTCCGGCACCCAGACCGACTACCCACCGATATTCTGAGTCCCCAAAAATCCAGCCAGCTCTCGACTCGACCTATCCTCTCTCTCTCTCTCTCTCTCCAGCATCCCTCCCCCACGCTCCCCTTTGGACCATCTTTTCACTCCGTTTTGCGATCTCACAGCCAGAACCACCGCGGCACCGAGAGCCCGCTCCCTTTCGCTCTCCTCTCTCGACCTGCTTTCTCCACATGCCCCCGACCAAACCAACTGCTCCCAACTCCAACCCCCGCCCCCCTCGCCTCCTGCCTCCCACCCGTCCCCAAAAACGCCCGGTCGCCCGACACCCGGACCGGTGAATGAAATACGTCTCATCCGGTCCCCTATTCAGGGTTTCAATACCCCAGCAGTAATCGAGTTACGAAACTAAGTTCTTCGAGGGTATAGAGAGAGAGAGAGAGAGAGAAAGACATGTGCGGGGGGGGAGGGAAAGGGGAAGGAGGTGTGGAGTAGTAAGGGGCGTTGGGAAGGGAAGGGTATGTGTGTTGGGAACGGAGAGTTGGCAGTTGGCGGGGATGGGGGGGGGAGCGAGGGAGCAGGGAGGAGGAGACTATTCTTAAAACTCCACAAACGAACACGCCGAGGGTCTCAAAAACCCCCTTTTGCCTCTCTCCCTCCCCCCCTCCCCCCCTCTCGCCCACTTCCTCTTCTTCTCGCACCAAGTCCCTTCTCCGCTGCCTGACTCCCACATCCCACCCCCTCTCCTCTCACCCCGATTCTCCACCCCCAACACCCGACCTGTATTTCAAAGTGAGCGGTTTAGCAGGTAAGTTAAGGGACTCTTCCATCGCATATAAGGTCACGGGCTCGATCCCAGGGGTGTCGCAGACATTTCTCGACTAGCCTCCGTGAGACTCTATCGCTTGATCGCTCGAGTGATTAGACCTCAGGTTACATTCGTATTTGTACAATTCGTATTCAGGTAACACAGCAGCATATTCAAATATAATGTCTTATAAATTTTGAATACCACGCCGAAAGATCTAAGCATAGCATCCTTTAATTAAGATAAAAGATGTATAAATGTAATTCTAGCGTCGTTCCCATTACTGCCTGTTCCGTGGGTACCAATGCATGTGCAGAATCAGTTGAGTAAATGTGGTCCGAGAACTTTTTTCCGACTCGCTTAAAAAATTTTGAAACGTGAACTCAATGACCTGCTCACCGCTCCAGTCATCTTGAGGAGGGAATAAACTGATATGAAATAAGAGGCACTCAGGAAGGGGGTTTGGGGGGGGTCTGGGTGTAGCGTGTTCTCAACGGAGCTGCCAGTAATCGCACGGTCTCGCCGGTTATGGCACACGCCATTTTCGGGAACCCATTGAGAGATAAGGGAGGCGAGGGCGAGATGTTTGAGGGGTCCACGCCGTTGCCACCCAACGCCCTCGCAACAATTTCCCCCCTACCCCAACCCGCACTCCAAGCCTCCCCTCCCGCATTTTGTGCATGCATTTTAAGCCCACACCGTCCTACAGTACAGCGCTGTACTGTAGGACAATTTTGTCCTACTATTTGAATGAAAGAATTTCTACGAAAGTTGAGCAATTTAGAAAAAAAATCAAGCCTAAAATTGCAAGAGACTTCGAAATATTTGGCAGACGGGATATTTTACACAGGGGTCGATTCGATGTATGAATCTTTCAAAATCGGACGATAGGCAAAGCATACGATCGGAAAAGGAAGAAAATACAGGTGTAAAAGTCGGAGTAAGCAAAAGCAAAGCAAATAAATTGTAATATGATTTCGTTGAACAACAGCTTTTATAAAAAATATTTAACTCTGCCCGCTTTTATTTATCACAAATTTCAGCTATTTTGGATATTCAGCCAAACAAAATAGGCATTAAATCCAATGGATGTGACTTCACAGAATTCTAACATATTTTAAACCCGACCATAAATTAAGTGAACACGCCTTCAACCGGAAAAAATTGCATTGTCCCAAGGGACCTCACTGAGGACAGGTTTTACGGTATTATTTTTTATCAATTCAAAAAGGAAGCCACGATCCCGATACTACCACTTTTAGAGAAGGAGAAGGCGTGGGGTGGGAGTGAGGAATGTGGGTGCGGGGTGTGGGTGCGGAACGGGAGTGAGGAACGGGGCCCCGTAGGGAGGGAAGTTCACCTAGAACTCCGCGAAACTCTTTATGAAACCCCACGAGGAAAACAGAGCTAGAGTTTACTCTGTCGACAATATATACTCCTGAAAGATATAAAGATACAACCTATATGATTGGCAAAAAAGGTTAATCATTAAATAAAAAAAGAGGGCAGTTTGTTTCCATTAATGGATGATGACCTGTTTACAAATTTTTATCCCTTGTTGTAGTAACTATAAACAATTAGTTCGAGTTTGACGTCAGAAAGCGCATCACAAATGCAGCCGAGTGGACTCGAGATTTGAGGTATCATAATGAAGGCAGTTAATCGGTAAAAATGGTGAGAAGTTGGCGAAGGTAATATCCCGGTCTAAATTTATTGTTCTTCCGTACGAGAATTGTCAGAATTCACATTTTGTCGAAAATATTTTTACGCTTTTTTCGATTTCAGCCCATTGTAAGGGGGCAACCGAATTCCGCCCGAAGAAGGCCGATTACCTTTCGGAGGGGGGGGGGGGGAGGAGTGGGGAAATATAAAAGGAGATCACGGACGTTCGGCGTATAGGGAGCCCCCAGAAAAATGGATTGGTTGGGGAGGCGATGGGGCTGGAAAGTTGAGTAGGTTCACGCATTCCCTTTCCCGCTAAACTCGAGCGCTACAGCCACCAGCGACGCCGCCACCGGATAACAAAATCCCATTACGAAGGCATTGCTCCAAAATTGAGAATGCGGAACGGGGACTTTGGGTGAAGGCATAACTTCCGATTTGAGGGCGGGGGACCGTGAAGGGAGGCGGTGTTAGGGCAGTGATTGGAGAGCGGAATGGAAGCGAAAGGGACGGAGTGGAGGAGATATTGGGAAGAGGGGAGGAGGAGAGGATTAAAAGGACTGCTAAAAGGGAGAGAATGGAGAGAGAGAAAGAGAATGGGAGGAGTGGGAAGGAGGAAATGGCCGAGGAGTGTAGAGAGGGATGTGGATAAAGGGTTGGTAACATGGCGATAAGGACAAAAATATGAAATGAGAAAGGGGTTCAGGACGTATAGCGAGCGCCTTAAGAAGGGCCATAAGGGTGAAGGGGTTTTAAAGTAGAGCTGCAAGTTGCTCATAAAATGCTATGATGGATTTTTATTTCCAACAAGAGCAAGCAGTCGAGAACCGCCTTTCACGCACAAAAATCTACAATTTAGGAACGTGAGAGAGAAATCGTGTCTGCACATGAGCTCGAGTAATAAGCTGAGAATAAAATTTACTCACAAAGCATAGTCACTGTTAAAAATTGGTTTCAAAGCAAGTTAGCAGGGGTCAAGCTCAAGAAGCACAACTGCAGACGGCTATATTATAACCGGTGGGAGAATACATGATGCGGCGAGCTACTAATGAAAACCGAATGAATACACCATCAGGCAAAAAGTAGACCAAAGAATAACGAACTTGAAACCATATTAGCCAAGAAATATCGGCCACTGTTACCAGGAACGGATGAATAATACAATAAAAGAATGCAATATGATTTTAATGTAAGCTAGATGCTTAAAATACCAAATAAACTTCAACGATATAAATATAAATTTATACAAAAAAACAATTAATCTTTTATGTGAGTTCCGGATGCGAAAAAATGCTGAATGACAATTTTAATCAGGGGTAACGTAATTGACGCTAAGGAAATGGATTGGCATTTTACTCAACTTAAACTCAATACCAACATATCACTGAAGACTAGATTAGGCAAAATAACACCTACGTTTGGGCATGTCAGGAATAAGAAGTTTTGGTGTTAACAGATTGAAAGTCAATACCAGTAAGAGGTTACCACTCACCCCGTAAAGGACACTGGAGATATGAAGAACTTTGAATATAAAGGGGGAAAGACAGAGACCGAAGGCAATTATGCGAACAAACGATTGCGTAAAATAAGGGGTGGGATTGATAAGGATGGGCGGGGAACGGAAAAGGTTCGGCAGAAGAGGGAAGACGGAGGAAAGGCCCAGGACGGAGGGGGAATACAGAGGGAACAAAGAGAGTTCATGCATATTCACCGCCGCCACCACTACTTCCGGTGGTTCCGAGAGATGACGACGGCGCCACCGCCTCCAACATTTTCACCCGGGTCTCCTCTCCTAGCGCTCCTCCGCGGCGTAAAACTTCGACTCCGCATATTTTTACCCCCAAAAAAAGACAAGCTCCCCCCGAAGAGCGGAAGGAGACGAGACAAAGAGAGAAATACTGAATTATAATGCTCACTCCACCGCTCGAGGAAAAATATTGCCTACGATGGCGTTCGCATGGAGTGTAAATGGAAAGATAACAATTTAGGATATTAAGGAATCACCAACAGAACTGGATTATATGAGCGTGATATATATTTACTCACCTGGCTATAATTTTCAACCAAATTTTTCTTGTGACCCGGTGTGTCAGTACACCGCATACACCTCCTAGTGGTGGGTCGCGGGCAACAGTATGCTTGTTCTCAAGGTAGTCCTTTCAGAAGGGATCCTAGCTTGAGCAGAATGGGGAAAGCGGTCATAGGGTATTACTATGATTTGGTTTCTTTTGTGGCACACTGGCGAAAATGTGCCAAAACTGACCGGTAGAGCACCGTAACCGTTAGCAGGGAAATCTGCACGTGGTGCGGGTATTGCGAAGGCTGGTAACCTTGCATACTCTATTACAACTTACTGCTAAACGTCAAAATGTTGCCTCGGACAGCCGAAGCCACGATGGGCGGCGGAAGCTGAATAAGGTTGGCCCTTCAAGATACGGACTGGAAACGAACTGGACTCTCGGTACTTGGAATGTGAGAGGAGTGTATGGAAAGGAGCATGAGTTGCTGAATGAAATGAAAGTGAGACGAATGGATGTTTTGTGTGTATGTGAAACTAAGCGTAAGGGGCGGGATGCTGTTACATTAGATAGCGGTAGTCTGGCATTGTGGTCAGGAGTTGAAGATAATGTACACGGCAGTCAAGGTGTAGGACTCATTCTTAATGAGAGAGCTAAGTTGCTAGTAAGGAAGTACGAGTTAGTATCCCCTAGATTGCTCTGGGTTCGCATGAAAGTAGGTTTTAGGAGAGTTGTGATTGAGGCGTGCTGTGCACCAGTGGATGGAGAGAGTGACAGTGTGAAAGATGAGTTTTGGGAAAACTGAGAGAGGTTTTGAATGAATGTGATCCTGGTGAGAGAATAATTTTACTAGGTGACATGAATGGGAGTTAGTGTGGGACACGCGAGTGATGAGGGGTGCTGAATGTGGAACTGACCACTGTTTGGTACTCTCCAAAGTGAATCTGGGCTGAAAGTGGGTACCAAGGAAGAATTTTGCGCGTAAGCAGTTGAGAGTAAAAGTGGAAAGGTTGCTAGACAGCGAGGTAAGAATGAGGTATGGTTGCATGCTTGAGGATGCTCTATCGTTGAAGCAAAGAGAATGGGACGAGCATATCAGAACCGAGAACGTAAATGATGCGTGGGAGTGTTTAAAAGGAGTGATTGTGGAATGTGCTGAAAGTGTATGTGGAAAAGGAGTGGTAGTGAGAACGAAAGGTGATGCTTGGTGGAATGAAGAAGTGAAAATTGCAGTCAGAGAAAAGAAAGAGGCGTACGAGGATATTATTGCTGCCAAATCTGAGGAAGAGCGAACTAAGGCATGTGAGATTTACAAAAAGAAAAAGAATGAATGCAAAATCGTTGTGAAAGAGAGCCAAGAAAGAATGCGTGCGGATGAAGCTAACAAAATGCAGAGTGACTTTGAAGGTAATCAAAAACTATTTTGGAAGTGGATAAAATGGGCTAAGATTGGTGAAGGTAGGGGAATGAATGCGGTAAAGAACAAAAGTGGAGAGATCATTTGGGACGAGAGCAATATCAGGGACTGCTGGAGGGAGTATTTTGAAGAATTGTACAATAATATTGATGGCGTTGAGGATGAGCCTTGTGAAGTGGTATGTGAGAATGTGATGATGGAAAAGGATATCAGTGAGGAGGAGGTCACAACGGCTGTGAGAATATTGAAAAATGGGAAGTCTGCAGGCATACATAGGATATCCAGTGAAATGTTGAAGTGTGGGTGTAAATTACTAATTTGTAGGCTGCGTGAACTATACAATTTATGCTTACAGGTTTCTGTTGTTCCAGCGGATTGGAAGAATGCTATCATCGTTCCGTTGTACAAAGGGAAGGGAGGAAAGACCGAATGTAATAATTATCGGGTCATTAGATGATTGAGTATCCCGGGAAAAGTGTTCAGTAGAATATTAATCGAAAGAGTGAGGAATATCACTTCCGACAGAATATGGGGTGTGCAGTGTGGGTTTATGCCTGGGAGAGGATGCGATGACCAGCTTTTTGCACTTCAGCAAGTGATAGAAAAATGTATGCGTGTCCGAAAGAAAGTGTACTGTGCGTTTGTCGATTTAGAGAAGGCATATGACAGAATAAATAGAAAGAAGTTTTGGAAGGTTTTGAGAGACTATGGAGTGCATGGGCAGTTATTGAATGTTATGATGGCGATGTATGACAATAGTAAGGCAAGTGTAAGAGTTAACGGGGTTCTGAGTGATTGGCTTGAAATAAATCGGGGTGTAAAGCAAGGATGCGTAATGTCTGCATGGCTGTTTAATGTATTTATGGATAAATGTGTTAAAGACGCATGTAGTGAAAACGACGGTGTTTTGATTGGAAATGTAAACTTGCGAGTTCTTCTATATACGGTTGATGCTGTTTTGATCTCAGACAGACAACAGGGATTACAGAAGCTCCTAGATAAGTTTTGTGAATCAACGGAGAGAATGGAATTGAAGGTAAATGCGTGCAAGACTAAAGTAGTAGTTTTTTGATAAGGAGAATGGGGAGAATAACTGCATGATGAGGGCGAATGGTGAAGTAATTGAACAGGTGGATGATTTTGTGTACTTAGGTAAGATGTATGGGGAAGAATAGATATGGGGATAAAGAGACGTGCGAATGCTGGAAGGAAAGTGGTAGGTAGCATGTGGAGCATATCAAGGAATGAGTGCTTGTCTTAGGAAGCGAAAATTGCCTTGCACAAAAGTGTACTTCTTCCCACTTTGATATATGGTAGTGAAACATGGGTATGTCAGGATAGACATAAGAGTAGACTAAACGCCGTGGGTATGAGTTATTTGAGGAGTATTTGCGGCAAAAGTAGGATGGATAGGGTCATGAATAAGTGGGTCATGAATGAATGTGGGTTAAATGCTCCAGTAATGGACGTGTATGAAAGGAGTGTGCTTCGTTGGTTTGGCCATGTTGAGAGAATGGAGCAGATTCGAATAATGAAACAGATATATGAGAGGAGAATGAATGGTGTGAGAGGTAGAGGTAGGCCGAGAAAGTTGTGGTTGAATGTGGTTGAGGAAATTCTTAGGAGGAGGAATATTAGGAGTTTTAAAAGCAGGAGGGCGTGTACGAAACAGTGTATGGGGGTAAATGAGGCTAAAGAGGTTTGCAAGGATATGTCAGTAAGGAGGAAATTATTGAAGCAGAGTTAGGTGTACAATTATGTATTAATGAGTGAAACATTTTGACTGTGCCTGCCCCGAAAGGGAACGGCATGATGGGTATGTATACAATTTTTCTTCAAGAGTTCGAAATTGGGTAATTCGTGTTGATGGATAAAAAGTACAAATACAGTACTTCCCTAACCATACGGACAACTAACTATACGGCTGGCCAGGGTTCAAATCCCTGAAAAGGTGAGTGTTTTTCAGAGAAATCCTGATCCCTATTTGAGTGTCTCGTGGAGGGCATTTCAAGTGCATTACTCCATCTGTCGGGTGAGAAATTAAATCGTGGACACATTGGCGCCTTTCACTGATAACAGGCTAATGCCGACGCCGGGTTTCTATCCACCCTTCCTCCCTTACCTGTCCCCGATGGAGCATATGACCTTAGCTGTCTGTCGCCTCCCATACCAAACTACAGTATTTCCCCGAATAATAAGGGTATATATTTTGGTTGGAAACCATTAAAATTTTCATTATCTGTCAATAAAATCAATGAAAATACTTTTAAACATGTGAAATTGAGGTAAAATTATGCTATTTTATGGTAAATTAAAGATTTTTTAATGCCTTAGCTTCAATAGACCACATAGTACAAGGGGCATTTTCCAAGATTCAAGAATAGCCACGCTATCGTTTTAAGAGCATTGCAATGACAAATAAAGCCGCTTCTCCATGAACAAGCGTAGTACGAGTATGATTCAACAAGGAAATATTGAGGAAAAATAGGGAATGCTGAAGGAAGTGCATATTGCAATAAATTCAATAGTGCTCCGTTCACTTGCACGCTGTAATTAAATTGATTCGCAGAGACGAGCAAAAACCGTTTGACGACTCTACCCACGAAAAATTACTATCGAGTACAATATATATTAAAAAGAAACCTAGCAGCAAATAAATCTCATACCACGGTTAAATGATGTCAACAAATCAGGTACAGCGGCTATGAACCGCCTAAAAGTGCTGAAATCAGGAAGAAACATACCGTTTTTTAACTTATGAAAAGGTTGCACTGACGGCACAAAGCAAACTTTGCGAATTATAATACACCATAGACCCAATCGCCATTTTTTATAGCTGACGGTCAAAGTTATGGTATGAGATATTTTCGAAAATATCAAAATTTATTTTTATATATAACCATACCATAAGGCTGTAGTTATGGGAGTAATAAAATGAGAAGAAACAGTTCCATGATTGAAAGCACTGTTAAATAATTTTAATAGTTCACCAGTAAACAGACAGCACGTGTAGGCAAACACCATTATTCTTATTGTAGAAAAATAGCCTTCATCTTAATGATTTAAAGTTAAGTGAGAAAACGTCACCAAGACGTCTCACTGAGTGCAATTTGAATGCTGCAGAGGACTGCTCTCGCTTACAATTATAACGAACCGCAATAAAAGTAAAATATGGAGTTCAAAATCTTCGTCAGCCTTTTAATTAACGCCGGGCACCTGTTATCACATAAAAGTATTTTTTTTCAAAAATAAAAGGAGTAGAAATTTCCTGGAAAACTAAAACGGGAGCTGCAGAGAGCGAGGGACTGACTTGTGGATTCATTTGCGGTTAAGATAACACGAAACTTCCTGGAGAGAGAATATAGAGACGGAGGAGGAGGAGAGCGGACGAGAAATGTGGAAAACACGGGGAAAATGAAAAGAGGAGAAACAATATCCTTGACGGCTGGTATGTTTGAATGAGTACGGGGAAAATCAGGGCTTGAGTTATCGCCTCACGAATCATGCTAATGGGAACAGATAGGGGGCGGAGTTTTCCATAAAATCTCTATTAAACATGTTCCATTCAAGTGATAGCTCTTTTGGGAATTAAAGCTAGAGAATACAAACCACTGCCCAAAAAGACTGTGAATTAAGGATCTCTTTCGAAAGTGAGTTCATTTAAGAATTAATTGCTCCCTCATGACCGTAGTCGCTAGTCTCATCTCCCATCTATAGGGCATTGAGAGCCAGCCATTTGTAATCAGTTTGTGATTATCTTACAGAGAAAATCGTTCATTTAATTCGAACAGTCGTTACTCTATAATGAAATAAATTCTTCGGAGCATCGTTTCTGTACATGTCCTACAAGATGCACAGGTATAAATACAGTTTTGGATTCATTGGCATTGAAGATGAAACTAGAGAGTTAAACGATGAAAAATTTTCGTCGAAGACTAGGCATTAGATTTACGCCGCAGAGGTCATAAGTGCGAGTGCCTAACCAATTTTACTTTATGAATATATTTTTTCTCAAGCACATGAAAAAAAGGCATAAAAAAGCATAGAAATACTGGTGATGAGAGAGGAAGAGATATCGGAAATATTGGCGAAACGTAACATAGAAGTGATGAGAGGAAATAAAAGGGGCAAATGCTCAAAGAATAGGACAATTTTGTGATGAACACTTTCTTAGAAGAAATAGTACTCCCAGAACTTGTAAAAACGTGGAGAGATTAATACTATAACGCATATAAAAAGGTTGTTCAAGGGTAAAGATCCCTCCATCGTGCTGAAGTTTTCCTCCTTGATGTTAGAATGTGTGTTATTTCGAGAAAAGATATGCGATTCCTGGTTAAATTAAAACAATTCTCAATATGATACCAATGCAAGCTAACAAGGCAGCTTCTTGGGTGAGAATGGATCCACACAACTGAAGTAGGAAGATAAAAATACTTGAAAATATAGGTATCTCTATCATGAGGTTTACAACAAATGACACTACGCCCTATTGAATCACCTCTTGACAGTATAATTCCACGCCCATCGAAAAGGGCATCGTTGAATGAATAAACATATGCCACAGGGAAAAGGGAAGATGTGGAATTCGAAAACATTAAATTAATATTAAATGATATGAATGATATTCGAGTGGTTTTACAGCACTGAATAATTTAAACAGATGAGTATCGATTCCCAAAGGCGTGAGATCAAAAATTGTGCCAATAATTTTTCACCCCGGCTCATGAGTCCGTTTCAATGTTTCAGCGAGTCGGCATTTTTGCACATTGCTTAATTTACTGGGTCATTCGTGGTGAGCTGCGAGGAATAAGGGAGTGGGGCGTGAAGAGGAGGAGATTGAGGTAGGAGGGGAGCGAGAGGGGCAGAAAACTGGGGAATAATTCACACGGCGATGAATAATACAGGCGAAACAGCAGCGTGTCCCAAGCCGACAGGGTTGGCATATTAGTGTAGGCCGGTAGGAACGCGATTCGTTCTCCCGAGGACATGCTGCTGCCCGATTGGCTCAGACAACGCGGCGGATATTTGTATTCGGATCCAAAGAGGGAGTGAAGCGTAGGACATGGAGCGAGACGGTAAAGCTTTCTATGACGAGAAAGTTCAATCAATGCAATCAAAACAGACCTATTCAGTACATGGAGATGATAGTAATGAGCATATTTTAAAAGAACAAAATTATCATCACGCGAGTTTGAGCCGTGTGATTCCATCATTTGTGATTTTTCTACATTATAGTGCGATATTTTAATGCCACATATCTTCCCCCTCCGTTGTTGGCATCGGTCGAGGACAGACGTCCGTGCTTCTGTAATCTACAGATTTAGCAGCCAGTCCGAAAGAATACTCGTGGGAATAGGGTTCGCATGGAGTCTAGAGCACGGACGTCGTATCCTAAAGACCAGGGTTCAACTCTCGGCGTTGGCAAAAGCGGGTACCACCCACTGGCTCTAATCACTTCATTAACACAACAGCGCACAAGCCTTTCATTCACCAAACGGACCCTGCGTTGTGGATAGTACATTTTAAATTATATCGAGAGGAAAACTGAAGTGCACTTAACAACAAAAGAACGTCGACCAAACCATCCGTGATTTATATAAAGTTTACATGTTGCGAGGTGTTTACGCACTCTGATAAAAGCCTTACGTTTTTAAACATTCTTTTTTAACGAGTCCATCAACTTCAGACATGGAACATTCGGCCGCGACTGTCGTTCATCCGCTGAATTGTAAAAAAAAACCGGCATATTGCAAAACATTTCGCCAGTGTGCACCGTTCCATTCAACGTCGCTTAAGTGCGCAGATATATTCCCACATGCGTATTACTTCAATATCTTAAACGGAAATTTTCCGATATTTCCTTAAAATTCCGATTCATACTTTAGAGCCACAGAAGGCTAACGCAGACACCAGGTTTCTTTTCTCACTCCCGTAATCACTCACTAACCGGTTTACTAAACCAAAATGGCGAAAATGATTCGGCCATCGGCAACACCCCCAAGTAACAAACCAATCCAAACTCGCAGCTTGCATGACGAAACACATGTGGCACCTACAATCGCCCCCGTTGACTGTCCGATTCCATTTTAAATACGTATATTTCTGCTTCATATTAAAACAATACAACAAAAGAACGAAGAAACAACACTAGCAAAACTAAGAAACAACAGCATTATCAGTGGGCCCTGCTTTAGGCCTCGGTCCCCTCAGGGCGTGTTAAGACTTTCAAGGGCTCCATGGCATATTTTTGGTATTTAACCTGCGGAAAGGTTTAGCCCCGGACATTGCCCTATGAATGGCTGGAAACCCGCGAAAATCACCGCCAGGCCATCATAACAACAGATGCAGTTGAATAAATCAATTAATTAATTAGCAATAATGAAACATGAAAGAATTGATATGCGGGTGAGAAGGGCAGCTGAGTATCATATCGCGATGGAGCGCATGTGCTCTGTACTTAACCCTTGACTTCCACGATGACGAGCAAAAGCGTCCTTTTCCCCATCGCAAGGCCCCTTTTCCCCATCGCAAGGCCCCTTTTCCCCTGACTCTTGTACATTTTTTTGAATTCGCCTCGCGAATAAAAGCGGCGAGTTGGCCACTTCAGCACTCGAATAATTCGGGTCAAGCACGCAATTAAAAAAATGCCTGAGCTCGCCCGGTTTTTTAACATTTGCAGACAATGGAATGCGAATATGTGCGAGTTGATGGCTGACAATGTGATAAACACACAGGTGACAGTCACAAACGACGGTGTCTGGTAGAAGCTGGATGATTCGCCAAAGGTGAACTGTAATAAGGTATTACGCAGTACGAAAAATTTAAAAGGCACAAGTAATGTCAAATGGCAGTTAAAACTCGGGAAGGTGGCAGGAGATGATTTTGCGCATAACCTTTGTAAGGAAACTTTTATTCATTTTTACTAACTCATAACTTCCGATGGAGATTCAACAATATTTTGGCTTCATAATATAATTAATGACTTTGGTATCCTTTACGAATTTTCCCTTTAATAAATAAACTTCTTTTTATAGCGAAAGAGCGTTACATACATATAATATCCGACATAGTAGATGGAACATTTTACGTAATGCAAACTTATTATTCATTGGTCATTCAGTCCTAAGACTGATTAACTGCACCCCTCCATTCTTTTTTCACTAATACCGATGACTCTGGTTATTCTTCTCATGCATTTTCCTTTTTATTTGCTTGTCCATGAATTGAAAAAGTTAAAAAAATAGGCCAAAATATTCACTTCCGAAAAATATTCCGAGGGCACACTTATTAGAACTTGCATATATATTACCATTATTATATGTAATTGATATTTAGATTCTAGAATCGGATGGAAAATAAGTAACGTACATATTTCCCTTCCCTGTACTGATCATTAAATTCGATCCCATGATCGGATTTCATTACAATCATTTACACGGTATTGTTATAAGTTATCTTAGTTCAGTTCGATTTTCATAACCCAAATAACCATATTGTTAAATGGCCTAAAACTTTTTTAATTTAATTTTTAATTTAAAAATGGGACACATGGAAAAGAAAAATTATCCAGAAGATTAAAATTTGCATAAACCCCAATCTGAAGTTTTATCTCGCACTCCTTGGATCGCTACTTCGCGCCTCGAAAGAATGCGAGCATCCATGGGTGGGGAACTCTGCAATAGCCCGAACCATACTATACCATCTCCTAACTCTCTTTTCCCCACCCTGGCTCCCATTTCCACCCCCTAACTCATCCAATACCATCCACGCGCGATTCAATCACATTAGCCTCAGGTGAAACCATGTCACGTAAAATGAAGCTCGCTCCATTCTTTTGCCACGAGTAAAATTTTCTGGTCTTCCGCCGAATGGAACTGCCAGGCTCTGAAAAGAAGGATTCCTTCGCAGTGAGCCCTGGCTAATGCGATTCCGCAGATGAATAAGACGGATAGGATCAACTTTTATTCATATTGGATCTCTAACAAGTCTCCAGCTTGCAATGAAAATGGAACCCCAAAAATCTTATTATCGCCTTCGATGAGGGGATGAACGATGGGACACGAATAATGAACGCAATGCTGAGCTCTCACCCACAGCCAAAAGGAAAGTTCATCTGAGCAAACTTACAAGAGTAATTGAGTGGATTTCCTTAAAGACGATTTATCTTAAAGGATAAGTCGAAGTAATCAACCAGATAAAAATACTATGGAACTGCGTCAGTCAGCGACGAGTCAATTAACATTTACTGCCGGCATTGACTAGAACTAATGGCAGATGATATTACCATTACAAATTAGCGCCCATCAAATACATTTAGTAATTATTAGGTAGTCACGCTTAGTTGTAAAAAACAATCAGCTCTTTGACAGCAATAAAATATTATGACATCTCATCCAATGCGAGGAGAAGTAATAATTTGCATTTGGGAAATTCACTCAATAGAATTTCATTGAAAGGAATGAGTACTAATTCATTTTCATACCACAAAAATGAAAATATTTTTGTCGCAATAAGATGCTACGGCAAATTTATAAACTGGTTTACTTTTTTTATACGTAATGAGAGAAATGTACCCTGAGCGGGAACTAGTAATTTATATAATTACAGAGGATGAGCGTTGAAAATACTTACGGCATTAATTTACAAGGGAGACCGGTTCCCCACCTAATCAAAGAAAAAGCCAAAAATCACGAAATTGTGGGATCGTTGCTCACGAGCAAAATTGCACAACAATGAGTTAATTAACCTCGGCGAAGACGACGGCGAAGCCACCGCTGCGCCAACTCGGAGCATATTGTTTAAAGTCGTGAGCTAAAGTGTGTCTCGTAGGGTGGGCGGAGCGTAAGGTGGAGAGGGTGGGTGGGTTCTGGAGCATGCATGCATGCATGCGAGCATGTGGGTGCATCCCAGGGATTGGTTCCCAAGGGAGAATGGGGAATAGAGAGAGACCGCGAGTATTCAAACACACACACACAGACATGGACGCCGTGAACGCCCCGGGAGGTGTGCGAAGAGAGAATTTTTCCCGCGGAGTAAGGGAACGACGATGACGGGGGGAAAAGGGAAGGAAGGCGAAGAAGAGTGGTGGGTGCGGCGGAGAGCGCGGCAGCCGGAGAGAAACTGTGCGGGAGTGCAGCGTGGGCAGCCTGATGAAGCCGAGGGGCACATGCTGGGGTAGGACTAAAAGAGTTGAAGAGGGCTTCCAGGCGGGTGGATAAAGGGCCGTTCCGCGAAGCAACTTCTCCCGAAAAAGGGCACCGCCAAACGGGAGGAACCGCAGTAAGCGAAAATAATACGGAGGATGTCGCATTAGTTACTGTTTTAATCCAAAGCCACGGCAATCACATTGTTCAATCAACAAAACATTCATGTCAAATAAAACGACATAGAGGATTTTACGCCTTCTGCTCAGGGAACTGCTGCGCGACTTTCTCGTCCTTTTTCCCGTTCTGTTTAGAAAGAGTAATAAATTATTCTACTCGACCCTTGTAAGAGTTGATTAAATGCATTTTCCTCACGTAAGTACCCCCTGATTTGATGTTAGCCTATAGGAAGAAAACTTAAGATATTTTCGCACTTTTTTAAAACTTAAGAACTTATTAAACTATAGAAACTGTTCAAAAGTCTTATCGATATGTAACGAAACTTTGCGCGAACTCCTCGATTCTTGATGTGCCACTGAACTGTATAAAACTAAGCAAAAATTTAATTTTAACAAATCAGGCGACAGCTTGGGAAAAAAGATCTGATAATATTATGATAAAGTGAATGATACGTTGCTAATTTGGAACAGTTTTATCACACCGATCTAGGTTTCCTAAAAAGCATACCGTAATTACGGCAGGCGTAAAATCAAATATTCTTTGGATATAATTTCCAACCCCGTTTGCACCAAACTGCATCCAGGAAAGACAAAACGAAATGACAAATAACCCAAAAATCGAGCTGGAGACGCACGAAGTCAGTGAAATTTGCGGAAATCCACCCGAGGAGGATAAGAAGACCTCAAGCGGGGACGGAAACGTGCGATAGGAATACTTTAGGCAGAGGGAGCCGAAAGGGAAAGGTGGGAAGCAAGAGTCGAGAGGAAGGCGGAATGAGTGGAGAATGAGGGAATGGAATGCAGCAGGAAGAATAGAGGATAGGGAAGGGACGATAGTCAGGGGGAGGAGATTGGAGGAGGGGGGAGGGGGTTAAGGGGTCCACGGCGGAAACTCTAGTGCACCACGAGAACTCATTAAGCGAAGAGCTTTCGTAATTTGGGCGCCTCGCGCGCTTTACTTCCCACCCGACCTACTCCTCCTCCCCCGTTCCTCCCCCCCAAACCGACTGCTGCTCTACTCTCTCTAACCCACGCACACTTCTCTCCCCCTCTATACTTGCCTCCTCCTCGCCCGACCCCACCGTCTTTTCACTCCACCCTACCACCCCCTTCACGGCCCACTCCATCCCCTTAAGGACGCCCGCGAGAAAGCCGCCAATGCCGCCCTGCTCTCTTCCCTACGCCCGTCGCAGACGCGGGGATCGCCGCTTAGCACCGCGCACACAGAGGCAACCGGAATATGCACGTGGGGGGGGGGATATGGCAACTCCCACACCTCCTCTCTCTCTCTCGCCGAAAAATGCCCCCCCCCCCCTCCTTACATACAATACACTTCTCGCCTCGTCTTTACGGCGAAACCTTCTCTCGATTAAAACTGAGCTTTATACTAAAAGCCCTGCGTTCTCTTTTGTGTTTGTGCAAAGCTCTTTTGCGCGGGCGCGCGCCACTCGCGTGTGCACGTCTGTGTTAAGTCGGTGGATAAAACGAAAAATTGTGTGTTTCGCTGGTGGGTGCGATGAGGGGAAAAAAGCGACAAGCGAAAAGTGACAGGCTTGAATTTTTTGTTGTTTTAAATGCTCGCGCTAAGAGGGAACGCTTCCCCGTCCACAGTCCCTCCCTCCACCCGCCCCGCCTCCCTAGTGTCTTTCTTTCGCGCTTGATTGCACGATTGTCGGCTTCCCTTCAGATCTCTCAGTCTTTCTCGCCCCCCCTCCTCCTCCCCGGATCAGCAAACCTCTCTTCTCCCCCGCCACAACACATCCATAATGACACCACCATCATTGTCGAGAGAAGAGGGATGCGTGAATGTGAAAGAAGGGATATAAAGTAATCGATCAACGAAAAAAACTTCTGAAACGAAACTATGAAAATAAACAGAATTGGCTAGATCGAGTGCTACCTATTTCTTTAGTCGACTAATGGAACTGTAGGATTATGTTTCCAAAATATATATTTGTTCAATGAGCTGATGTATCTAATATAAAATACAGATTCATATGTGATGTGGCGGAGCCATTCAAAAATGATAGAAGGAAAACTTACAGTTTTACACTGATGTAGGATTTATTCTAACCACAAACTTTGTAAGCTATAACACGTAAACCTCATTGAATATTGTTTAGCATGTTACTTAAATCATTAAATATCCCAGAAGACGCACAATGAGTGTAAGAAACGTCAGCAAAAAGAGAGAAATATCATTAGACATAAAAAATTATTAAATAGTTTTCAGAGAAGATAATATTTATACAGAGATATCGAGGAAAAAATTAATCGAGATATTTTTTTATTTTTTCCACGATTCCTTTCTTCCAAATATATATGTTGGATGCATCCGCAATCTGCCTACCAATCTTATTTGTTCCATCGAGAGATTTCCGGCAGGGCCTCGAAATTTTTTTTATATATTTCACTAAAGCGGACAATCGCGAGAGTATGGGTGAATAATCAGGAGCGGTGAAAATGCTCTTTAACTCCCACCAGCCACACTAATCAAATTAATGGTTTTCCCGAAACTCTTCACTCTGGCCTCCGAACGCAAATTACAGCCCGACCCGCAAACCCACACCTTCCCACTGAACGTCTCATGTCGGCGACCAGACCGCTTGATTCTGACCCTCTGGCCGGTCGAGGAGAGTAAAAATGAGAAACGAAGGTGATTGGAGCGATTTTAATTCATGAGAATATTTTCGTGAACCTTAATATGAGCGCTCTCATTAGTGATATCTATAGAAAGGGCGCAAAGAAACCGCATTGCACCGAATTCGTTTTTTGACAAGTCAATGCTATTATGTCACAGCGTCATCGCACATGGAATAAATTCAGTAATAATTCGATTTAATAAGTACAGATTTTCTTATAAAAGCAAAATAATAAATGTCTTCTCATTAAAATGACTGCTAATAATTATCAATGAGCAACGCCGAGTCCAATATTCGAAGAAAAAATCAATATATTTCCGTCTGAATTCCGAATACTGCGCCGAAAGGTCAAGTATTCTCAGAGTATTCTTGTATTAATTAATATAATTCTTGTATGTGTTATGTTAGAGCATTATGGTGAGCTCCAACGAGTATAAATATGCAATAAAATGAAATATGGCAGAAGAATTGTTTCAGACTGACTTAAAATGATCCACGAATGCCACTGCAGTCACCTGAACCGCCGCCTGCAGCAAACCTATCCTAAATCCTCGCTGTGCAAATTCACATTTCTTGAAGTCAACGCGGACAGGAGAAACGGAAATGCGTGAAGAGCTGTGAACGTGGATGCACGCACTCGAGCAGGTCTCCTGAAAGAGATTAATCTCCTCTCTCTACGATTGGGGAAGAAAAACGGAATGGAAGGGAATTCAAAACGGTTTTGGCAATTCAGAGGCATTCTTCTCCCCAGAGCCGAATGACATGGAAAAGCTTATAATTAAAAATATTAATACAATCATCATTAAAACCATGAAAAATGCACCCACAAAGGACTGATGGTATTAAGCGAGCCGAGATAAGGGATTAGAGAAATTTTAAAAATGTCATTTAAGGGACTCGAAACAATCGTAGGGGAAAGAGTCACCCGATGATGTGCAGCCGCGCACGCCATCTTGTTCCACAATTAGAAACAATAGAACCTGACAAAGGACAATAAAGTTCTGGAAAAAAGAGGGAAAATATTTCTCAATACGATGCAAATTTTTCTTCCACGATTTTCCTCTTTTGAGCATAACGTAATACGTAATTCGCCGTTAGGGTAAAAGGGAGCATTTTAATCCTTGCTCTCTTAAATAGTCCCGAACCTACTAACATTTTTTTCTTCTATTTTCTCATCCCAGAGCTAATTTTGTTCTTTCCACAGTAAGTAACCACCGGGAAGGAAAACTTGAAAAAAAGGAGGTTCAGGATAAAAAATAGAATAGCAGCAAGAAAAATGGAAAAACGCAGGAAATCCGGAGGGGTTACTTGCCTGGGATTTGGCATCCGGGTGAATGGGTGTGTGTGTGCAAGTATAATAAAAGAAATATAAGTATCCCTTCTCGTCTCCTCTGATCTTTCCGTGTATCCCTCCTCCTCACCCGCCCACCCGCCTTACCGACCTCCCTCCCTTCCCCTCTCACTCCTCCACTGCTTTTTTACCCTGGAAAGGAAAAAAAAATCCTCCGCTCTGAGGAAACGGTACCGCTCCTTTGTGCCGCTCCCTCCAGAACGCCCGCAAAATCCACCCCGAGGCGAAAACACCCTTCTCTCCCCCTTCTCTCCCTCCCTTAAATGCTTGCACACATATCACCATCCTTCTCTCTCTCTGCGTCTATACCTTACAAACACAGTCAAACACTCAACGTACAAGGGGCGTCTTAACGGTAGTTGGAGCGATTTTTGTAAGTACAAATTTGTATTAATCATTCCCTACGTATTCTCAGTTGTGATGAATATTGATAAAAGCCAAAGAAATTGGCATTATACAAATTCCGCTTTTTGGGGAAGTCACAGCCTATATTAAAACAGCCGTGCGGCATATGACATATATTCCGTGACAATTCGATTACATAATTACAGATTTTCCTCTATACGAGAAATGATACATATTTATTTATATGGTTACAATTGTTGCTAAATTATATCAATTAAAGCAAAGGAAATTGAGCTCTACGGCCTCTCAAGATAGCAAAATTAAAATAGTCTCCAATAGCCGTAAAAATGGCACCACTCGTCAATCATGCAACCACATAACACTTACTGTATTGGTTTGCGGGAAAGGGGATTCCACAGCAGGGACCAACCACAGCCTTTCTACCAGAATACCCTCCTGTGATGGTTAACGGGAATGTTACTTCCTCGCCAGTGACCACCACAGACACACACACACACACACTCAACCCAGTTGGGATCCTTTTCGAGGGCTAACGGGACCCTGATAAAGATGCCAGGGTTATAACGTGAGATCCTTCATAGGGCTAATGGGACCCTACTAAGGATGCCTGGTCATTACCACAATCACACTCACAAGCACTCAAATCACACACACAGACGGGCCCAACTTCTGGGAGAAATCGCTCAAAAAGAGCGTCATCAAAATATAAACACAAAGACAAACGAGGGTGAGCGTCGGATACGCGTATTTCGGCCACAAGGTGGCCCTCTTCAGCGAGCTGAAGGGAAAAGTACTAGTAACACGAGGTTGTAAGTGAACAAAAGGGGAGGACAGCCTGGAATAAATACTGAAAGGGACAAAAGGGGGGAGGGAGAAGGTAAACCAATAACCAATGGGTGTTGAAGAGAGCAAAAAGCATTGGTGGATAGCGGAGAAGGGGGGAGGGTGGTGAAGAGAAGTGTAGGGCGGGGGAGGGGGAGGGAAGAGAGAAACGGGAGTGGCGAGTGAACGCAAGTGGCTATTGGAGACTCTGTTAATTTTGCTAACTTATATCAAGGAGTTACACAGAGTCCAATATTAAAAAACAACATCATTAAGTGCAATTTTTGACAAAATTCCGCACACTGCGCCGATAACTCAAATCATAGAGTGATTTTTCTGAGAAAAATGTAAGTTATGTATCATTTCAATCACTGACTGCTTGGAGAGTTCCGACGCATAAAGAGATGCACTCAAGTAAAATGCTCTTAATTGTTTGCTTTGATTCGCGAAGCCGCAAGGACATTACTTCTCGAAGGAGATCCATCTCTTGTGCTGCCTTCCACGCGCGTCCCTCGACCTCCACACCACCTGCAAGAACAGCCTCCATTATTTCGACCTCACCTCGGCAGCCCTCACCACTCTTCCCTAAAAGAACTCCCACGCGGACAACTTTTTGGTCACCCCTTCTCCCACAGACATGAAACCAGCTGGCCTAGAGGCATTCTGCGCTCGTGTGCCCCCATCGTATTACTAAAATCCATGTGAGTGAAAAAGTTCGATTTCACGAATATTCATGAGCATGCAACTTCATGCTTGCGTGATAATGCGTACGTTAAAAAATTATGCACTTAAATAATTTTACAATAAACCCGCACATGCATAATGTTTTCCAAAAAGGAGATAT
Source organism: Ceriagrion tenellum (assembly GCA_963169105.1). Classification (NCBI taxonomy): domain Eukaryota; kingdom Metazoa; phylum Arthropoda; class Insecta; order Odonata; family Coenagrionidae; genus Ceriagrion; species Ceriagrion tenellum. Next base: position 168,259,843 of record OY720634.1, read on the forward strand.
GGAATTTATGTATACATATTTAAGTTTATGCATATGAATTCAACAGATTCAGGCGAGATATCGTGGAAGTTCTTCATATTATAAGAGAAAGAATTGCACTTTTCCACAAATTGGAAATTTGTGGAAAAGCATAGCAGTAAAACGCTTATCATTGATGGTTGTTCAGTCAAACAGATGTTGTGCATTTTGTAGGAATGATTTTGCAATATGAAATGCATCACAGCAAAATCCATACAAAAGAAAGCTGTGGAAGCGTAAAAGAATATTTCATATTTTTACATTTATGTTTTCCATTAAGGAAACGTTTTCTGAAAATACGAACGCACTGAAGTTCATTACCTGTGCTGACAAAGTGCTCCAAGATCACTCTAAAAGTAGCATGAAGTAACCAAAGGCGTCATTCATTGGTAAAAGTTACTGTCGTAGATTCTAAAAGCATCAATGAAGGCCAGGAACATCAGCGGGAAGCGGCAGAAAAGGTGCAAATATCGGAAATTCAAAAAAAACAAACGGGAATAAAACAAATAATCAACAGGGTAAGTAAAATATTGGAAGCTGGCAGCAACGGACTGGAATGTAAATTTTACTTTATGCATCAAATAGTTTTTTAAGAATGATATAAAACGAAGGGGAAATGTTTGCACTGTAGTTAATGTCAATAAACATTATTTTTAACGTAGTTTATTAAAATATGTTTGCTGAAAAATTGGATGCCTTATCAGACTTGGGCGCTTTCTCAGCAGTCGCAAGCGTATTTTCATGTCATCGGAATAAAACAACAAAAAAGAGAATAAAACAAGAAAGCAATGTAAAAAATGAAAATTCTGAATTGATTTCAATTCACTCTCTTGGTTTTAATTAGATTTTCATAAAGAATAGGAATATTTATTGTCACTCACTCTTTGCCATTCTGATATCGTGGGGGCCGTAAGCTACTGCTACGCCAATTATAGAATTTAGAAACGCTTAGAATATTCCTGTCTCTGTTCTTCGCGCTATACTTTACATCCCTCCGACTTCTTTTTCAATCGATCCCTTCCTCTCGTCGTACACTTATACATCTTTCCCACTAAAACCTCTGTCTATCCGCCTTTTTCCAGATTTTTTATGTATACTTTAGAACGAGCTGCACTAGATTGAATTCCTCGAGGGAAGACCGAAGTGTTCATGGGGAAGGTACTTAAAGTCAGCTGAATCAGGATGGTGAGGAGAAGTAAGTGATAGGATGAGAAATTTGGGAAAACTGATGCAAATATATGAACGCCAGAGTAAGAGGAGAAAGAGTAGTTTAAACAACGGAAATCGGGCCAGAAAAACCATTCCATCTAAGTTGGCACTTCTTTTTCCAGCCAAATCAATTTGAAATCACCTTGGAAGAGGCTTTATTTTTTCGCATTCCTAGGCGTGGCCGCTGCTCCGACGGTGTAAGCGAATTAGTCATCGCGTCAACCCTCGAACCACCCCGTCCAGCCTTTTGTCATTTTGTAAATATTAATTTCTTTCACACGCTCGAGCTTCCTAGCGTGCCAGCAAAATACATTGAACGGTTTTTGCGTGATTAATATGAATCATTGTACAGGCTCGAAGAATTTTTCAGCGCTGGACGAGGGTAGACGGAGATGTATCGACGAAAGTATCTTTTTGAGTAATATACTAGAACAGTGACTTCGATCAAATCGGGTATTTATCAGCTTCCCTGGAATGTGACCATATTTTCCATAGAGTTGACAATTGAGTCATTTCAAATAAAACGACGATAAGTAGAGAACATAGCTTTTTGAGGTTTACATAAGAGTCAAATATGCGCACATATAAAAGATTGTACCTGCTGCATTCTGTAGTTGAGTCGTTGTGACGATGTGTCATCGGTGGTAACTGGAGGAGCCACATACGACAAAAAGAGAAGAAAATAAAATGCACTTAACATTTTAGGATAAAATACAGATGTCTCTCGAGACAGGTTGTCACACCTAATTGCCAAATCATGTAGACAAAAACGAAATCAAAAATTACCCCTTTGGAAGATAAAGCGTTTTGAATAGTGACAAAGCAATAACACGCTATTCGCCATACAATCCTGAAGATGCGTGTGAAAGCTGCAGTGAGTGGCTGACATGAATTAGTTTATCCAATCAGCTTTTCAACCGGTTTGTCCACATGCATTGTCGTCTTCACCGGTGCATTCCTCTTCGGAGCTTTAGCGGCGCCCTCAGCCGGGTAGCGAAGGCATTGGACGCGGATGCTAAGGGATTTAAGGAGTGGGACGGTGAGCAAGCACTCGGGGCGGAGGGTGGGGGGAAATTAGGAATTCCGATGAGGAAAAACTCATTTCAAAGAGGTCACTTCAGATTGTCCGTTATACGAGGGAGGCGACACCTAAACTGCCAATCCCCCTCTCCCAACACCAGGGACATACACCGCCAAACCTCTCTTATCTATGGCTCAAACATTCGGCATTAGTTGCCATTGTCAGTGCAAATTCTACCTTTCTTCCATTATTCAAGAACAAATTATTAAATTATAATTATTAAGAGTCCATATGCCTAAAAACCTCACTTGGTAAGCATGTACTCTAAAAAACCATTGCGTTGACTGCCACTTATTCACTTTGATCGGATTTTTTCTGCTTGTTTTAACCCTCTTAAATTTGTACCTCAAACTATAATATTTTCTGTGCTTACATATTAACCTTTCATTAGGATTTTTCTCTTTCTCTCACCGTAAATTACTTTTTCCATTTTTGCCTTTGATGTGCCTTGCATATGCCTTCGCAATCTATTTTTTTATTGACGACTTGTTTGTCGGCTATCTTTTTTCTTTGCTTTAATTCGAAAGTAGAACAATTCATGTCATTTCTGTATATCGCCTACGAGGAAACGCAGACCATAATAAACCATCACTCATTCATTCTCTCTTCCTCCCCGTCTCCCCCCTTCCTCCCCCCCCCCCAATCCCCAATCCCCAAGCCACCTCTTTCCAATCCCCGCCACCATCGCTAGTTCGGCCGCAAGGGTGAGTGAGTGGGAGAGTGCGGACTGTCTGGGGATCCTCGTCGCTTTTAACCGCACTCGAATTACCAAATGATCGATTAAAACGCGTTCCGAGGGAGACTTGAAATTCCACAGAACAATTTGTAGGCGGAGCCCGAATTTCGGGGTTGATGGAAAAGGGGTGGGACGGGTGGGGCGGAGAGGAGGGGGGGGGGTAAGAGGGTGCGGGTGGGTGGATGGGAGGGAATTTTGGAGGAAAGCGAAATGTCCTCCAAATGCGTGAGTGTGTGTGTGTTAGAAAAAGACGCGGGGAGAGAGTTTCATTCATTTTGGGTTACATTAAATTAATTGGAAAAAAATAGGAAGCGCTGTTCCCCGACTGCTTTGCGGAGGATTTCTCGTCTTTTATGAATTAAGACAGCCCTCCGGCTCTATTGCTGCTGATTACTCAATGTTTCATCATTTTTAAATAATCTAAAAGAAATAAAGATGAAATTCTCGTTCGCATAATCTCAAACATGAATGCACACAAACCATGGACTCGTTCCAGAAGTAATTAAACTGGAGGGGCAGATATATAATATCATGAAATTAAAAGGGATTTCCAAAAATATTTTATCATTTTGAACGCTCAGTTATATTGCAATGTGAAAAGATAATTAAAATCGGAATGACTCTTCCACTAAAGCTATGACCCGATGATAACCTAAGCTTAAAATTAGAGTTGGCTTGTAAACTATAGCTCGATCATCAGGTTGTAAAATTATGTATAGCACTATTTCCATACCCTGATTTTTCAGTATCGCTATTGAGACTCGTCAGGTTGATAATTAAATGTAGGGTTGATGTTGGAATGAACGTAGCTGAATTAGACTTAACTGTAATAAGAATTAAGCAGAAGTTACTTTTCCAATGACCGTGCACATTCGTATCTAAAGTCAACATAAAGATATTATCCATTTATGAAACCACTTTTAAAATAAACCGGGCCAATCGATTTCGTATGCATCAGGCCAAGAAGGTGAATCTGCATATAAATATTATCAAAAGAATTCAATGAAAGAGAGGCTTTTCCCACAGATCCACTAACAGGTTGAACAAGAACTGGTGGAAATCTCTACATTATTTATCGGCTTCGTAGATCTGGTGGATTCTTTTGATAATGTGAATTGGAGAGAAATACTTCGAGTGTCAGATAAAATTAAAATCAAATGTACTGGCGACAAATTGATAGGATAGGATGATCTCCAATACATACCTGAAATCAAGGATGCAAAGGAGAAGATATATGTACTAGAAAACATGTTAAGGAAAGAGGAGGACACGAAAAGGAGGATATAGAGGGCGGGGATGAAAATGAAGTACGGGAAAGATGCTCATACTTATTTTATGGGATATGCATAAGGTGAAAAGGAATAGTATTAAGGTACTGTCAGAAATTAAACTTCTTAAGATTGGTGATGAGGATTGTAGGCTCATTTGTACTCATGGTGGAGTCGATCTACTCCAAGTACCCCCTCGATGTCGCTACACAAATCTCATTATACTACACCGCAATGAAGATGATTCAGTCTCATCAAGGAATGAAAAACTTTCGATGGATGTGGGGGAGAATGACGGTAGAGGGGAGTGGATGGGTACAGAGGTGAAAACTACGGCAGAGAGAGTGAGGAAAGGAAGGAGGAAACGGAGGCTGAGTGGAGTGGAGGAGACCAGTTGTAGGATCACAGAGGGAAACACCTCTTCATCCCATCCTCTGAAAGCAAACCTATGTTCCACCCTCGATTTCCACCTCCGAGCAGCTCGCTCACTCCTTCCTAGAGAGAGAGGAAAGGCACGTGAAATCTTTCTCGCATCACTTTCACTCCGACGCCATATTCTTTCACCCAAAAATCCGAGCGGAGGATAAAGGATTGGAGGGGACAACAGCTTGGCAGGCAGCTAGTCCATCCCGTATTCCGATCCTAAATTCTCCTTCCCTACTCCTTCAGACCTTTCATACAAGCCCCTTTACTTAAGAGTCCTCCCTGTACGCCACCACGATCCCACCTTCCTTTCCCATCGTGCACACCCGGGAACGAGACCGTCCGCTCCCTGCGCAATCCCCGCTGACGCCCTTAGGGGCAGTTGAGGACCATCGCTGCTGCCTTTGTGCGCGGTGAAGCTGTGCAGATGGGTGGCAAGTGTGCGTGTTTGCGGTGCTGGTGCGCGGGTGGGGAAGGACGGCCTCTGGTGCATCGGTTGAGAGAGTAAGCAACGCAAAATCCGATTTCTCTCACGCAGATGAGCACGTCGGACTCTCGGATATCACGGTACACGTACTGCCCGACTACAATTTGACACGGTGGGAAGTGACACAGTACACGCGGAGAGCTAGTGACATCCGTTTTAGGGCTCTCCAATGGGAGCGGAGATTGAAAATACTCCAATTTATAACAAAAATGTTGAAATGCAGCACAAAAAGCATTCCAAACTTGATACCACCCTTCCAGCCATCACATTCGCAAAGAGTAACAGACTCAACAAATATTTAATGCCTTTCCGGAGAATGCTCAGCGTAAATTCTTCTCGGGAAACCCACTGGGTTGAACTCCACTTTCTCAGGCGAGATATTGTAGAACAGCATAATGAGTAATGAAGCTCAAACGATTTCGTACTGTCTACTAATTTTTTATTTCACCTCTTGCTACACGTGTTTCGACTCAACAGCAGTCATCAGTCTTGCCTGATGATGACTGCTGTTGAGTCGAAACACGTGTAACAAGAGGTGAAATAAAAATTAGTAGAGAGTACGAAATCGTTTGAGCTTCATTACCCACTGGGTTGAATTGGCGAAAAACACCGAAGTACCGACGAACGACTAGTCCATCATCTACAGGGTTTCGTTGAATTAAAGTACGTTGGGCTAATCATCCCGGTGTAATAATCCGGCGACTCCCAGTTATTTGTTAGGTGAAATACATAATTGTTGGACCCGGATCACAAGCCAGCCGCATTTAAAGTCAACGACATTTACCCTGAGAACGATGGGCTCACCCTTCGATTCGTCAGTACTTAATGTCGGATTAATCCGATAGAATTCCCTGGAAGAATTTACGCTAGGCAACGGACTCGTAAAACACTAGGCAACTCTAGGTTGTCCAAAGAGTATATAATCGACTCGAAAGGAATGGTAATTCGTCCACACACGAATGTATCAAGATATGCCTGAAACGATGGTAGTGAAACATTGGTACGTCAGGACAGACATAAGAATAAACTAAAGGCCGTGGGTATGAGTTATCTGAGGAGTGTTTGCGGCAAAAGTAGGATGGATAGGGTCAGGAATGAGTGGGTAATAAACGAATGTGGGTTAGATGCTCCAGTAATGGACATATATGAATGGAGTGTGCTTCGTTGGCTTGGCCATGTTGAGAGAATGGTTGAGAGTCAAATAGCGAAACAGATATACGAGAGCGAAATGAATGGTGCGAGAGGGAGAGGTAGACCGAGAAAGTTGTGATTGAATGTGGTTGAGGAAATTCTTTGGAGGAGGAATATTAGGAGTCTTAAAACAGGAGGGCGTGTAAGAAGCAGTGTATGGGAGTAAATGATGCAAAAGAGGTTTGCAAGGATAGGTCACTATGGAGGAAATTATTGAAGTAGAGTTAGGTATACAAATATGTATTTATGAGTGAAACTTAGGAACTCTGCCTACCCCGGAAGGGAACGGCGTGATTGGTATGGATGTGTGTATGTATGTATGCATGCCTGAAACGGCATAAAGGCCAAAAATACGGTGACAGGAGGCCGATTTTTTTCCACTTTTGAGAATTTAGCAGATTAATAAAACATGAATCGGTTTTAAAATTCATAGTTCTAAATAAGCTGAAAAACTGAATGAAAATGTTGCAAAATCACCGGCAAACGATAAACTAACCCCATGCAGAAGAAAGATGAGTATGTGAAGGGGAGATAGAGAGGAGCCCAGACAACGTAGTCACAATAAGTTATATTTCTATTTATATATACTAAACAAAGATTGAATACTGTGCACGACAATATAGAAAGACTGGTTTAAATCTGGATAAAATTCAGAGGGTGCAAATAACTATAAAACAAATACATTTCAAGCAGCACCTTGTCGAACAAGGCACAGCAAAAAAAAACATTTCAAAGAGGTGAACCAAGAAGCCGAGGAGAGGACGACTCTTCAATAGATGGCACTTAACTTCTTCACATTTAAGAATGGTTCCATAAACACTCCCTTTCTTAACGGGCAGAAAGCATAGTTTCAGTTAGGGGGAGGGCTCCTGAGGGACTTGGGCATCGATATGGCAAAGTATTCATCAAACAAGGGAGACAAGAACGAGCAATTCTCGACAAAAAGTTCATTCATAGAAAAACTAGGTAAATTTTTCAAATCCCTTATCTTCCCTCTTCTATTTTAGGAATAAACTATATTAAGGTCAGGATAATATTTAAACGGTGAGTGTCAGGACAAGGAAAAATTAATTTACAATCGAAAAAATCAAAAACTTGTTTTAAAAAAGCGTAGTGTTAAGATGCTAAGTAATTTCTATCTAGTAATGGATTCACTTTTGGAGAATTATGACAGTCCAGAAAGATACAACAACATACTATTCAGTAACCTACAGCATTGATTCTTACCTCCATTGACAACTTTTAAAAAAAAGCTCTTCTAAGCACATAGCAATGTGACGTAAGATGGCTGGGAACATTCAAATTTCTTTCGACATCTAACGCACAAACGCTAAGCAAAATGACTGAGATGAATTTTAGAAAAGCATTCCCGACCGCCATCCACATGGTCTCCTACTCCACCGATTTCACCTCAGCTAAAGCTTTCTCCGAGGATAGGGGAGGGCTGTGCATAACTCGTCGCATAAACCCAATATTACAAATAAGTGGGGGAAGAACAGTCTGCAATTTCTGAACACTTTATTGAATACCGGATATCAAAACATTTTTCTCGAGAATATTTCTCCAGAGTAACGGGCCTCCCTATATTGCAGCGTGGCACAATTCAGATCCTCATCTTATTGGCTCTCTTCCAAGAATCGCATCACATAATCTCATGCAAAAGAGGGAGCGTGGAGAAGAAAGTATTTCATTTGGAATTCATATTTTCGAATAATTTACTGCGCACTACGCCGTACTTCTTTGCGCGAAGGGAAGCTGCATGCCCTCGAGAGTCTCTCGATTCCGCGCCGCTTGAGGGGGAATAAAAAAAAAGACAAGTGCACTGGCATATGGAGTCGGTACTCTCTTCTCTCTCTTCACCTCACCCTTCGTTATCTCTATTCGCTCTTGCCTCCCTCCGTTCACTCCCTCCATCTCTCTCTCCCTCTCTCTTATACCCTTTATCTTCCCCTCGCCAAATTCCCTTCTGTCTGCCCTTCCACCCATAGTCAAGATCTGTGACATTTTTTCTTTTTTATTCAACTTTCTTGCCACCACATGTGCGGAATTCCTCATTTATAACTGCCCTCAGAGGGATTAAAACAAACCTTAAGTTCATTTGCACATAACACTGACCTTTCAGTTGTCATCAACACTGGTCCTAAGATTGGTTGACTACAGCCCTCCGTCCTTCCCTATCCAACGCTGGTCCTTCCCTTTCAGATAGCTCTAACAATGCACTTCCCTCTTCATTTGGTCTGTGCATTTATTCCTTGGCCTGCCTCTCAGGACTAAGTTCATCTCTTTTTCCTTCAATTGTACTCTTCACAAGCCTATTGTGCCTCAGGGTATGTCCTATTCATCTTGCTCTATTTTTTAATATTGCTATCCATTAAGTCGTTTTCTAGCCTACTCTTCTGTCAACTTTTTAATTATAATTTCTCCTATCATTTTGATCTACAGTATTCTCCTCCAGAATTTGGTTTCGAAGGCCTCTTATACGTACTGGTCTGTTTGTTCCCTATGGCCCATGCTTCCGATTCATATACCCCTTTCAACTGCCACACAATTCTGAATACAGGAACGCGTATAACTAAGAAATGTATGTTACTGCTGGTGGAATATGCAACGTCTTCATCCAAATACAAATGGCTACATAAGCAAAATTATTCTTCGGGCGCTTTTAGGAGCAATTTAGCCAAATATACCTGAGAAAATGATTTATCGCATTTATCTTGAGGATCAAGTTTATAGGTGCGAGAAAAGCGAATTTTGTGACCCCAACCACCATTTTTCTGTAAAATATTTGACCATCGACAATTCTTGTCGGTCATGGCGAGAGAAAGGTCTTTTTTGGTAAAAGAACTTCGCGACTGTTGACAATTTAATTAAGCAGCCATAACATTGCATCATATCCATTAACCATAATCCAAGAAATTAGCTTGTGACAAAATCATAAACTGTAACTTAAAAGAAAGCAGAATTGCATCATTAGGGAAAATGCCGCTAATAAGAAATCTGTTTGGTGCCTCTATTTTCAGCAAGCAGGATGACACAAATAGCCTCTGAATGAAATGGCTTTTCCGGCGAACTTCACACAGGAATTCTTCGCGGGCTCTCCACCTCGTAGGATTCAACATAATGACCGACGCTTCGATGCCCGACTCGCACATAATCTTCAGAGCTTTTACTCAAATGAAGGAGATACACGAGAGAAGAATCAAAACATCGGCTAGTTTGGAGGTCTTAACACTCGGTTGTGAACCCAAGAAGAATTAATGTACTCGAACGCCATCATAGAAACTACACTGCGTTATAATGGAAAGCAATGAAGTATCACTGTTGGAGCGATACTGAAAAGAGATAAATAAAAAGAGAAGAGGAAAAATAGGTCAAAGATAGTTCTACCAGTAGTGATCGTTGGAAGGGCGTCAACTCACCTCTTCCCCTTCACCTCTTTCCCTCCTCCCGAAAAACTGAATTACGCAATTCCCCGTCTCCATTTCCCTTCACCCTCGTACCATTCCTCCACTCCGTTCCTCTCCTTTCATCCCTCCTCACTAACAGCCATTATTTTCGGACTTCCCTCGCAAACCCTAGCTCTCCCTGTGCACACCCCGACATAAAGCCCCACCCAACCATCAACTTCCCCTTCCTCACCCACCACGACCCATATCTCAGCAGCTTCGAGGAACTATCCTTCTCAATCATTCCCGACTGCGCAATTTCCCCCCCCCACCCTCTTTTCCTCAAAGCCTTTAGCGATCACAACCCCATCTACCTCCCTCCTCCCCCCGACCTCCTTTCATTCGCCCCATTCCATCTCATTCGTTCCCAACACCTCTCTCAAACCATCCACATCCTTCGGCCAGTCATTCCTGGCATGCCTGGGCGGTCCATCAGCGCCTGACAGGGAAATGCTCCTTTTCAGCTGGATTAAACGGGCGCAGGAGGATTGAGGGGAGGACAGGGGAGGGGGGATGGGAAGAGGGGGAGATGCGGTGGTGATGGTCGCGGGAAGTGAGGGACGTAGCGATCGTTATTCATTCACTCGACAGATTCTTACGAGTGGCACCTGCGACGTGGAAAAGAACGAGCGGGACATAATTGACATGAGCGCGTTTTTGTCGATGTAAATACGTGAATCTCCCTTCACAAACATAACAAAATCAACAACGGATCTTTATTTGTCCTCAATATCAAGACAGTGCTAAGTATGAAAAACTAGGCAACTTCCACTGTGATAAATTTATTCCGAGTGGGTTAAATTTATCACAGTGGAAGTTGCCTATATTTTCATACTTAGTTATGTTCCGATTCCACTCCATCAAGCCTGAAACCACAGAGTATAAAGACGGGGCAAGATAAATACATTAAGTTCTTTACTAGCAAATGATTTGGCATGGTTACATTCGAGATTACCTCGTCGTAACTACACTTTATACTACTGTAGAACAAGTCATATCTCTCAATATTTATTTTCTTGTGATTGAAGCAATAAAATTTGCAGTTTTTCACGAATAAAATGTTTCAACTGACTAGTTTTTATATGACCCCATCATATTAAAGTACCTTTTGTGAATGAGTTGACTTGAAGATGGCGCATTAAAATAAATTAGTCAAACTATTTCTATTAATTAGTGGAATATCAGTAAGTTTTTTGATTCCGTCATTAAAGAAAAGATATTGAGGCAGATGGCATGTTCCCAAGTCGGCTCTATCCCGAGACTCGACACCAGCGTGAGACATGAAATGGAAATCATGTCTATCTGATTACGTTTATGACCACGCACAACCGAATTTTGATATTTATTACTATTTCAATGATGTATATAAAGGTACACAATACAAGGCTGGTATTACTTCGCGTTCATTTATATACACGATACAATGAGAGGAGGTAATTTGTGTACAGGGAAATGGCTCTAATCTGCAGTGGCGAAACTCTCAGCAGCTGAGAGGGAGAATTTTAGAATGTTACTTTTAAACGCCGATGACCAGAAGAAACAAGCCGAGGAGGGAAGCACATGGAGCCCAGTCCACGCAAAATAAATAGGAGCTCTAATGTTGGGCAGAATAGCGTGAGTGGTCAATTAGAGTCTACTAAACAATGAAGGGGAAAATGAGTTGCGGAATAAATATCAATTTGGGATGAATCATTGGCATCAGAATGATGGGACAAATTACGAAGTACTCGGAAGAAGAAATAACGTTTCCTCGCCGCAAGGAAGTGGATTTTCCACTTTGCGAACTTGCGGCCTTCGTTTTTCCATGGGTCAGGGCTTGGATTTGTTTGAAGAGCTTTAACGCGACTGACAGCAAGGCAATTTGAATTTCAAGAGCTGATTCGCGGAATACTCAATATATATCTCCTTCTACATTTTCGAAGCAAAGAATTTCCACCTTAATGTTTTTACATGCAGTGTTCCAGGGTGGGATATAAATACTAAGGGAAAACGACGCAAAATAATTTTCGCTCCGGCAACGCAAACACCAGCTAGAGAGAAAGAGGGGGAAGAGAGAGAGAGAGAGAGAGCAGTTCAAAGTAAGTGAAAGAAAGAAAAGGAGGGTGGGGGCCAGAGGGGAGAGGTAGGGGTGGAGGCAGGTCTACATTTACATCTACATAATATTCCGCGACCCGCCGCATGAGCGTGTGGCAGGGGGTGCTACGTCACCAGTCGTGTAAAGGTGTAAGATTTTTGGAGATGAAATGGTAACATATATAATAGGAGTGTATTTAGTGGAGCTCAATTTTTATTGTGGTCGCTTATCGTTCGCGAAAAGAACAAGGTTTTGTACCTATCTGTTCGGCAGAGTATCTCTCTTATTTTATCGCAATTGTCAGACCTAGAGATGTAGTGAGGAGTCATGATAATATTCTCTATGTCGCTCTGAAAAATATCAGTTCTGAATTTATCAAGCAACCTAAGCCTAGCGTACAGCCTCCGAGTCTCTAGAGGCTCCCACCTTAATCTCTCTTAAAGTTGTGAGACACTATATGTACGCTCGTAGCAGTTTTTAACGAAGCGCGCTGCTTTCCTTTGTATTTTATTAGTTTTTTTGGTTAAATGTTTATGACCAGGGTCCCAAATGCTCGCGGCGTAATCGAGGTGAGGCCTAACCAGAGCGAAGTAGCATCTCTCTTAGAATTTTTCATCAGAGAACCTTCCTATGATATAGTGGAGGAAGATAAGAATGCGGCATTCTTTGGAACTTGTAGGAGCAGCACACACTTCTAAACACTGGAAACACTGAGGAAGACATCGTCTACCGCAAATATTTGAAATCCGCAATGGAACTCACATTTGCCGGCGCCTTGAACTTAGTCATCATTCACCTCCTTTTCCAGCTTCTTCTCATATTATTCGCACATTCAGTCGCGGTGTGTCGCTGTGTTTATTTCAGCATGTTTCTTACGTCGATTTATATAATTTATACAGAAAGACTGATTATAAAAATATTCACTATCCCACCTAACTTGGAATATATGGTGAAACCTTCATCTGCTACCACCAAGGGATATTTATTGTGTCGACTTTCCGAGGATCTTTTTGAATGACGCGTCCTATGTCTCTTTCAGCGAAATGATATAAATCGAGATTTATTTGCACGATATGTCGACACAAAAAAGATTTAATTAAAATAAGTATAGTCTCCGTGATGTAATTTTTCACGATTTTCGTTTCGTAGATTGATGAAGTTCCTCAAATGGTTATTTATTAAACTCACCACGGATATTCATTAATGAATCGTTCACGACCATCCAAATATTAATCCATCATTAGTTCGTCAAAATGGGATTAAACTATGGAAACATACGTAAATATATAATTTCATGAATTTAAAATAAATGTGCTCCCATCGATAAAAAATAATCTAGGTATATTTTCCCGACATTACTTTCATCTTATCACAGGAAACTTGGTGATGAGCTATCCACTGTTAAGCATTACCTAGTAAATGCAGGATATACGAATAAACATTCAAAAAAGTTTACCCAAATTTGGTGTAGTTATGGATAAACAACTCTTTTACATCTGATTGCATAATATGTTCTTATATGTTGAGCTATAAATTCGCCGCACACATAAAATTAACAAAAAAGCCTTTAAAAGACTTCAGTTTGGAGTAAAATGTCATTAATGAAATAAATTAATAGATAACAGTTAATGTTGCAGCTGTCAGATGGATTTGGCTAGCTAAAAAGTGATCCGTGTTCGATTTTTAATGAACGCAAATGAGTTTTTATATAAGTTTCCTCATATTGGCGATATGAAAGAATGCAATGAGTAACTGTAATGACTGGCTGATAATATGGAATTTTTTAAATACAAAAGAGATAAAATTTGCCGAATAAAAATAATTTTATTTGACCAGAAATTGAATGAAAAACTCAAAAATATCTCGACCAGGGGTAGGATCATGGTTCTTTTCTTCTCCTGGTCGTCATCGATATCCAAAAAGCAATTTGTAGGGCAATGCTCAAAGTCCCGGAAGAGCACTCCATTGCTATGTAGCACCTGATCTTTTTTGATGACGATCACGTTTTTGAAATCATGAGCGTAATTGAACAATAGTATTATGAAGAACCTAGATCGCGATTCAGGTTTGCAACCCAGTAACAACTACTGAGCTTTCTTATGTCAAGGCGAATTTCAGATGATGTTTCGTTTCCTTTCGGTGAATTTATTTGCGTCCGAATGCGTTACTGTGAACTAAGTTACTTTTAAAATGAGTGGTGGTATTATCTGCGAACATTTAATATAACTATAAGGATAGGAAAAAGCATACTACTCTCCCGGGAATACAAACAGAAAGAAGTAGTTCTCGGATTTCACCTCATCAGCCCAGACCATTCCAACAAAACGCCATTAGTTCCCATCATGCATGGGTCTGGAAGCCAGCTGACAGCAAGTGTGAGTTGAAGCAACGAGCAATCTTGGAGGACTCTTGAGGATCCCTTAAGGTTTCCCCTTGTCGATACAAAGCTCCACCAATACTAATCCATTCAAAATCGGAATGTATGAAGGGCGCATTACATTGATTTGGGAAATAGTATGCCTTTAATAAGAGCTTACTTTCCTCTTGTGCTGCGGGCGATACCTTTTCTGCCAAAGATAATGTTTCGGACGCCAGTCGTTTAACTCACAGGTAAGAAGTGATGTTTGACTTCTCTTACGCCTTTATAAGTATTCGACGGATGCTTCCGAATTTTTCGAAGCGCGACGAGCCTTTTCTTTCTGATGCAGCCAGTGTGTAAAGCCTGTGTCGGATTCACAACAACAAACCACCCCGACCATCACAGCCCGGAACTTGGCTAAGGTTTATTGATGACTAATTTACTGAGACGAGCGTCGATAGACATACAAGCAGAGAAGACAGCGCAAGCAGAGGGTTCGAAGTTTTAGCGGCCTCTCCCTAAATTCTCGGAGGAAAAAAATATCTTGTTAGCCTTAAAGTGTGCCTTATCTTACTTCCAGTTGGAGGAATCGGATAGTAGGTTTGTAAAAGGCAAAAACATCTGTCGAAAAATTACCCGAAGAGGTGTTGCGCCTTCGACTTTCTCCCACGTCCACTTCATGTCCAATTCATGTCCACTATAATAAGAACTATGTTTATTCAAATGTTTATCAATATTCATTTTTTGTCCGCAACGAGGAATACTTGCGATTTCTCAAATGTCAAAATTCTAGCAGATGGTTAAAAAAAATCATGCAACGTAGATGGAGCGGGCTGCACGGAGCGCAGCGTTCATTATGAGAAAAATGGGAGACACTAACGTTTATTGGACCCCCTCAAACGAAACAACCCCTAATTAAGATTCAATATGAAAAATCGTGGTGGAATAATGGGAAATGAACCCGGTAAGATGATATCAAAAGTTGCACAACTCCATGTCACAAAGACTTGGTGAGAAAATCAAGAATGGAGGGGATGGAGGGAGTGGGGGATGGATTGATTATTAGACTAATAAAGATCCACATTCTTTATGTAAATGCCAGCATATTTCTCGATGAATAATTACTGTGATTATGTGCATACACAACTCAAATTGAGAGAATTACGCATACATTTTAACCTTTTCCATTTGTTCTAAATAAAGCATTATAAGGCCCCTTTTAAAAATCGGTTAAAATACATTACCACTAAGAGATGAAATTTGTGACCATGTTAAAAGTCTGTTAATATCTTCATATGGGGCACTCACAACTTTAACTTCCATTGAAGCAATAATATTACGACACATTTGAAGAGGAATAGATTCTTTAGGAACGTAGCAATCGTATAATCCTGCACATTCCTATGCACATTCCTAATTTGTACTCCATTGACTACTCTGCGGATTTATGAGGTATATACGAATGACCATTGGGAAAATATCCAATTACTGCTTAGTCGCCACATGGAAAAGATGATTTTTAGTATTTTATTACTTTCACAGGGGAAGATACGTGATGCATTTCTGTCGGAGTATTACTTATTCGTGAGTATAAAAATGCTCCTCATAAAATTTAACTGCGAAATTTTAGCCAAACATTTCCACTGCAAATATGCCAAAACGTATTTAAGTGATTCATTAATTTACCTTATCCTCTAAGTATGATCCTCCATCCATTAGTTGAACTGTTGAATTACGCGGCTAATGTACTGCTCATAGTAAACCTATAAAACAATGCTGAGAAAACTTCCAAGATCGTTTTAAAGATATTTTCTTGAAAATTCCACACTTATTTGGTCTCTCACTCAGATAAGTAATCGGTATTTTCAAGTTCGGCAGACGGATCCAAACTAATTTCTAATAAAAATAATTGCCCTCTTTACTAAATCATTTCAAAGTAATTTAAAGGTGAATGTAGCATCAGGTAAGTTCACTAAATCGAGCAACTGACACAATCAGAGATCCGGTCAATTCCCTCCTTCATGAATAGCTTTTCATGGAGTGGTATATTGGCGAGTGAGTGGAAATGAACATCAGACGACAGGCAGGACGCAGAAATCAAGTGAGGCCGAGTTCCCGAGAATGGGAAGTAAACATCTCATTTGACGATCAAGGAGACCGCTCTGATTCTTTTGCAAAGCCCGAGTATGTGTAAAACTCACACATTCATGTTTGAGGTCAAAAGCAATTCCCTGGGCCTTCCGCGGATTCCTGCGAAGTTTTGGCTACAATAAAGTCACATCGCGTAGATTAATTATAAGGGCACTAAAAGAGGCCACGCCAGGACTTGACCCCAAGGCATTCTTGGCCGCAGAAGGACGCTCTCCCTCTAGGCTACTTCATCGATCAAGAGAAATCCACGTCCAGTGGTTCTTACTATACAACGAAAAATGGGAATTCTAATGTTTCCTTTAAAAACTGGACTAAATAAAATATTCTGGTTTGTCCATAGTAGACTGTAGAAAGTAAATAGGTAATATTACGTTAGGAAGAATTAAGAGGAAGATTATTGTGATGCATCATATTTCTCGAAAATAGTTTGAGGCCTATTATAACGATGTTCATCCACAGCTATTTACTACACGCGGAAATACGTTTTATTGTAAGTGAACTTGATCTGGAGAATAAAAAAATTTTGTGTCCCAACAAATAATTCTTTCATTGTATCGTTTCGTAAGTTTCATACAAGAAAAATTTTTTTACGGGTCCGAGGATCTAAAGAAATATGGTAAGCATCTATATAATCAACTACGACTTAAGAACCTCGACTGGGTGCGGGTCGAAGCAAACTTATCAAGTTTAGAACTCCAAGACGACCTTGCGAGCGTGAACCTTATTAGTATGACTATTTACATGACAAGTAAACTCGACATCCATTCATAGAGAGTTTGAATATTCCCGGTTTCCATTGGCTTTCTCATTGTTGTCATGTTGTCGAAGGAAAAGCGATTTCAATTAGTTCCCGTGTACGCCGCATTCAGACGCCAATGAGTTTTGCGTTAATTTTTTCCGCCACTGTACGTTTAACAAAAACTAGCGTCTTTAATGCTGAGCCACATTTGTTCTGTATGTGTAATCCCTACGATATATCAGATTTTAAGGAAAGGTCTGCCACATAGGGCGATTTATCTCTTATCCGGCGACTTGACGCAAAATGCGAAGACAATTCGACAATCTACGCCGGTCGCAGTTTGAGGCTTTCAGGATCAGATCGTAAGTGTTTTGGAGTAGGTCATTTAAAGATTGTGAACATAGTGGCTGACATCACGCGGCAACCTTTAGAACAGTGATAAATGGTATCTACTGACCCGGTCATCTTGCGTTAATTAGGTTAAACAAAGCTAATAGCTAATGGGTTGACTATGAGTATTTTTGGTGAATTAATGCAAGCAGTCTCGAGCGTCCAACGAGATAAGAACCACCAAGGTTTTTCCATGAAGTTAAATCTTACAATAGGAATTCGGAGTAAAAAGGCTGCAAATTAGCAATTCCATCATTGAAAATAAAAGAAAGTAATAGAAAAACTACTATTGATTTTTCTCATTACAAGTTTTCGCTCAATACCTGATGAAATTTTTTTAAGGAATGTCATTATTTTCGCAAAATGCAGAGTTAAAGGCGGGAATATAGGATTCAGCAATTTTTGCGACTGGAGCGCGACTCCCATGCAATTTAGGACCTGAAATGGCTCTGGTCTAAGGCTCATTTAGTCCATCAAATCAAAAAACTTACTAATAGTATCTATGAAGTGTGCTTAATTAACTAAGATGAAATAAATGGGGTTTTGCGGACATTTTTACTGTCCTGAACTTATTTATACAAAGCAGTTATGCTCTGAAAGTGGAGATTTTAACGTGAGCTCTGATAGAGATTTCTCTGATTACACCGGAAATATGTAAATTTGAACGAGATATCATACTTAATCATTTAATTAAAACCGTTCATATGAAGCGAAAAGTCTACGGAAGTCGAATAAAAATACTATATAGTAATATTGCATCCCAATTCTGACAGCAAATGAATGCCACAATTGAAGGCCAAATGACGCAATTCAACACAAAAGGCGCTGTATTTGGCTCATATGGCTGAAAAAATGTGGGCATCAAAAGTATATTAGTGGGAAAATCTGCATACCTTTCGCCCGATTTTAGTTTTCCATTTCTTTAAACAGCAAAAGTAGAATTTTTAAAATGGAATACATAAATATGTGCGACGTAGTATTAGCCTTGACTCACGCAGGCCAGGGGCACCTCGTCTCATCTGGCAACCCTGGGGGGAGTGGTTGGGCGGGATTAAACGGGGGGGAGGAGGAAGTGCGGGCGGGGAAGAGGGTGGGGACGATGCGAGACGGATAGGGAGCGGGTGTGAGAGTCGCGGGATTGAAGTGCATGGCAGGGGGTGCGGGGAAGAAGACCTTTTCAGCCTTCGAAATCGGCGTTTTGCGTGCGCGCGTGCAGCCACGCGTACACGATCGCGGGCGCGCACCGAGAGAGCACATTGGCCGGTGCACGAGTGGGTCGACGCCACAGCCGCCACTGGTAAGTCGTCTCGTTTTCATGGCAGCAGCCGACAGCAGAGGGGGTCGCTTTGACACCCGAGAGCTCGCTGCAGATTCCGCCAATTCCACTCCCACCTTCCGTCGCCGAGCCGTCGAACAGCCGCCGCCCCCACGTCTCCCTCCCGCCCCCGCATCTCCAACCCCCGCTCATTAAAACCAGTTCCACCCCTCCCACTCTCCCTCCCTCGACTTCCTCAGCAAATAATAACACAATCCGCCTCTTGCTCCTCTTTCTCTCTCCCTCCACTCTTTAAAAAATATAATTCCGTCCTCCCCCCCCCCCGTCTCCTTCCCCATTCCCACCAACCTTCCCTTAAATAATGCAGAGGCGATGTGTCGCGCGAGGGAACCGCCGTCGTATCCCACCCGACACCCCTTTTTGCACCTTATACTGCGTGAATGACTACCAGCTCCTTGTTCTGAAAATTAGGGTAGACACAAGAGACGACGATTCTCGAGTACCGACTCACGCGTCACCTTTCAATTAACCAGTTTGCTGGGACTCATGTAAAGTAATCCTCCCTCGTGAGGTATGAACTACACATCTGTATGAGTATGAGCACCTACCCACCTTAGAGAGAGAACAAAGACAAGTTTTAATTTAAATATTTCACAAAAGGTAGTGGATCCCAACCATTTTATGCGCAAGACCCCTAAAAATTTTATTATGTTATCGCACCCCTTTAAAAGTAACATCTTTGCAAACCTTAAAAGTAATAATTTGTTTAAAACTAAATAAATAGATGATCAAAATAAGAGAACAATCATTGTTGAGTTATATATGAAAATAAATGAAAATTTTGTCAAAGAAAACATTAAAAAATCAATACAAAACTGCATTAATTCTGCAGAGAAAATATTCTTAATATAGTAAAAAAACTGAAAAGTCGTCTCGTACCCCCTGGAATCCTAATTAACACCCCTAAGGGTTGTGAAAAACCATGGTAAAAACGACTGCCTAGAATATAAATGCGGACAGGCATCTAATTTCATACCCCAGACTAAGACAGCATAGCTCAGTCCATTAATACATTAGCACTGAGGAATTTATTTTTATATTATTCTCGGTTAGTGTGTCAGTTGTTTTGTTAACTCTCCACTGAAAATGGCATTCTAGTTTCGTATTTATGGAATAAATGCCGTGAGAAACACACGACTCTTGGAACCTATTCAGTACGCCAAGCTACTTTAGCGCTCAATAATACTCAGCGTTCGAAATTCCTGTTTTACAGAATGAAGTCCACGACAGATTCTCCACTTCATTTAACGAGGACTCCGATAGAAGCAAAACTTTATTTCCAGCGCGTTCTCCGTTGCTTGGATATCGCCTTATCCCTGAAGCCCGAGGCGCCTATAAGATGGAAATACGAGAGAAAATAAGAATTCACACTCCTATGACGGAATATGAAGAAAGATACTGAGATAAGGTCAAAGGGGACGAGAGGCTTATTAAACTTTAGAGTGAGGGTACGAAGTTCCTGGCTCAGAACAAGCAACAATGGAGTCCTTTGCCAGCGAGAAGCCTCCAACCCCGTCTCCATAAAACTCTTCACCCGAAAATAATCCAGGAAAAGTTTCGAGAATTTCGAGACGGACTCATTGAAGGAATCTAGAGGGAGCGCTAAATGGAACGCAAGTAATTGCATCCCTACTCGGAAGAAGACGAAATTCTTCCAAAATATAATACGCAGACTACTTTTTGCAACGTGTAAAGGCATCAGATGCTAAACAGCATTGATCGTTAAGTTGAGTTTCTAAAGGGAAGATTTATACTCCCACACACGTCGTTTGGCACATTTATTTTATTTATCATGTGTTTTAATATGACACATGGAAAGTTCATAATGGAGCTATAGAATACGGATAATAGAAGTCTTTGCTTGATATGAAGCCGGGCGAAAACCAAATTCAGCTTCTCAAAAACGTGCATAGTCGAAACATTATCTTGATAAGTCTCGGACATGGTCTATGAGTAAAGCCAGATTCTTCAAAAGGGAACTTAGAATATCAAGAATGCATATCTCAGCTCGTCTTTCATATTATGACTAAAAATACACTAATTTCATTTTAGGTATTCATTGTATGTCTTACAGACCAATTACAAAAACATGTATGATACCGTGAAGAAAACGCACTTCACAATATAATTCCAAGTTTCCCCTTTCATTTGGGCAGCATTAGTACACCGTAAGAGTTTATGATAGCGCTAAATTAATCAATACAGTGCACAAAACATATTACATTTGCTGGTACGACTAATCTACTCAGACCACAATGCAATATCTATCAATTCGTAACCCCATTGTTTAGGAAAATGTAAAGGAACTGGAGAGGTAAGATAATAGTAGTAAGTAACAGAATAAAGAAAAAAATTTTCGTAATTGTCCACACATTATGAAATGGAAATAACTAACTTTGATTTAAAAATATCATCATCAGGGGTCTAAAGTTTTGGTGTGAAATGGAAAAGTAAAAAAAAAGCGTAAAAAATACTCAAGATTTTTATGCTCCATATAAGATGCAATTCTTGACAGTTTTTTATATAAATACATGAGAATTCAGGAGAAAAGTCTCATTTACATGGGAGACCACACGAAATGAAATAATCGGGATTATATTAGGCTCCGGGGTGACTCAGGTGGTGGGGGCGCAATGAGCATAAGGTGCGAGTTAAGATAGGTGAGGACCCAGGTAACGGGAAGGGGGTGCGGTTAAGGGGGTGGGGAGGGTGGATAGGCAGGGGGGGAGGAAGGGGCATGGAGCGAGCCCCGACTTGCAGTCTGCATTATGAATGCGGAAGGGAAAGGTCGAGGACGAAGGGCGGAAGGGGTGAAGTGAAGAGTTCGAAGGAGGCGGGAGAGGGAGGAAAGGAGAGGTGGAGGGGTTGGGAGGAGAAAGGGGTCCAGCGAGGACTGTGGAAGGGTGGGGGAGGACGCATGGGTGGGGTGGGGACGTTGCGTGGCGTGGCAAAAGGTTAAGGGAAGAGCGGAGTGTCACGCGGCACGCCATAGTGCATCCATCACCAGAGGGATGAGCAGCCCATGAATCCTCCTTCCTTAAAGGCTTAGCCGTCGCATCCTCTCCTTTCTTGAATATTAAGGGATGGGCTGAAAACATTTAGCAATACAAGGACCATATGAGATGCAAAATTACCTCCACGTCATTCATGTTACGATTAGTCATGATCGATGTTAAAACTCCCTGCACCTTCTTCGACGTAAATACAGATTCATGAACAAGGAGCGCTACATAAAAGGTATGTGAAAACGCAGGAAATGACACTTAAAAGGAGGATCATTAGGAGTCTTCAGGGCCGAAAAGGCAAATGAGGTACACTAAGGTAGAACTAAATGCAGGAAACTTAGTACTAATAATTATTATTGAGTAATCTACCGATGAAGGTAGGTTTGAATAGGAGTCAATAATCCTCAGAAGTTTTACAGTCGGAGGGTCTAATTAGCATATAATGTTTCTTTCTTCTTCTCAGCGTTTATCCAGCCTTTCTTCATCCCATCCATAAAATATATTTTCTTTCTCCCCTTTCCCCGTTTGCGCGACACCCTCCCCTATATATCGGCATTGAGCAACCCTTCGCCCCTTGTCACCTCTCGGCCACCTGCATTGCCTCCTCCTCATCACACCCTCCTCTCCTCCACATCCATTCCACACCCACTACACTAAGCACTTCCTCGCTTGTCTTTCTTTCCGTCCACCGCACCTTCTTCATTCCCCAAACCCAAGTGCCTACAGCCTATTCTCGTCTTTCTACGAGTACACGTTTCTGCCCCATAATACGCCACACTCAATATCAAACTCTATAGTCGGTCGAGAGAGAGAGTCGGTCAAACTCAGTCAAGATTTTGAAATTCTCCGCACCTTTTTAAAAGTAAATACCTTTCAATTGGTCTGGTTTAAAGAAATATCTATCAAGATATCCTGAGAATTAAACCCCATGATATACTAAAATGGAATCCTCCGAGATCTGAGGGAAAGAGGGAATCCAGGCGCTAGGCACGGGGGAAATGCAGCAGCGGGGAGGAGGGGGTACGGGCAAGAGGAAAACGTCGTGGAATCCTGGTCTTGTAATTTGAGAGAATAGGAAGAAGAAATGACGGAGCGACGCACGAGATGAGCGCAGTAAAACTTGCGTAAAAATAGCGGGGGAAGAGCCTGAAGTACGTTTTACGGTCCTCTTGGTGGCCTCGGGGCGCAAATGACCTCCAAATACGGCCCGGGGAAAATCTCCACCCGCAAATGAATTCTTCGGTCGAATTATCGTCTAGAAAGAGAGACTAAGGAACCATCAGGGTACTCTACACACGTCGCAGAGTGTCGATGGAGGAAGGCAGAGTAAGCGTAGCTATTCCTGACGTTAAATACTTGAAATTGTAAAAGTTATAAGAAAACTTACGTTTTTTCTGCATTGCTGATACTCTACTGCGAATATTAATGTATGTCAACGGAGTACATCCTATGCTCTTGTAAGGCCATAATAAATAAGTGACGATGAATTTGATCCCAATTTATAGCCATAATTTCCCAAGGATATTCATTCTAATAACCGCCATAAAAAACTACAGTGGCTGAGCTAATAAAATAAGAATAAGAAAACAGCAATGAAATAATTGTTTTTTTAAATCCACATCGATTATATCAATTACTGCTCCCTCATTGAATAAATTGATTAATTAACCTTGTCCCTCCTCTGTCTACATTGGCCCTCTCTCACTCAATAATTCTCCACCTCCATCTTTTAATTTATCGTTGGGAATGCGAATGCGATATCCTTGGGAATGCTAGTGCAGCATTGAGTTGCAAGAAATTGCAACAGGAGATGCGGTGTGCAAAATCCGTTCTGATTCAAGTGGTAGACTGAGAGAAGCAAAACGGTAAGGGAAAAGATGCGATTGCCGTTGAAGTTGGTGTGAGGAAGATAAGGACCGCTGGAGATGATGGCTCCGTCAGCTAAAGTTTTTTCGCTCAGTTCCGAGAAAGTCTCGCGAGCAAAGTGGTAATCCCGTTAAAAAGTTAAAATGCTAAGCGGAAGTGAGGAATCTCCCGTTGGGCCAACAGCTCTATAAGAGACGTTTACTCGTATTAACAAAGGCATAAAGTTTCGCTCAGGCAAAATAATCTCCAATGTATCTGGAGCCTACTAGAAAATTCTGCATCCAATAGCTTCTTTTTCTTTAAAAACTTACTTAAAAATGCTTGCGATTCTCTCATCCCTATGCGCCGGGAAGTATCAAGGGCCGCAATGCAGCAAACTTTGAAAGTTATTTGCGTGAAGCGTACAAGATAGTTACAAAAAATTGAATACCTTGTAGGACTCTTTAATTATTCTACCATTGAGGCATTTAGTGTTACATTTGCTCGGCCTCGACTACGTGAGGTATAAATCAAAGCATAATGTACTTACCTATACGTTGTGAAAATCAAATTAGAAAAAAGTAGCGGGAATTATACTTCAATACTTTATACACTTTATTCCAGACGCCGTTGCTAAATTTATTTAAGCTAACTCGGTCTTGATAGATAAAAATATTTCCTGCGGCCATTCATATTTTTAACTTTTAAAGATGAGTAATGGGCAATGTGAGAGCTTTAATCATAAATAGGATATTCTCTTTAACTTTTCTCAATCTGTGTTTGTACTTTTAATGTATTCTTATATTAGAGAATACCACTTTTACGAGAATGTTTCTTTATTTTCACGATTCAGAGAGAGGAGCCTAGGAGAGAAATTTTGGTGGGTGGGATTTATCACTGAAAGGGCAGCATGCAAACCACGATTGGCACACCAAATGGCAACAGAATCCATTTTCGATAAATTCCGATCACATGAGAAATATGAGAAAGGGCAGAAGCCGAAGGATATCAAACTGAATTGTAAACGCCAAATAAAATTAATTTCAACTTTGTCAAGAAAAAATTTCATTTCAAAATTTACCTGCGAGAAAGTTTGAAGTTAGCATCTCCGCTATATAGAATAAGCTTCCTAACACGGTAACCAGGGGCGTTGACGTCATCTTCACAGTAAAAATGGACCAAATTCTATTTAATTCCCTATAATTCTTCTCTTCACCTTCTAAAGTGTCTTCCTTCGAACCGCCACATCGCCAGCCTCCGCAATACTCATCATCAATGGCGCTCCACGTCGCTTGCCACGCACCACATGTTCAGCCTTAACCCTAAAGAGAGCAGCCATGCACAGGTGACTCATTCCCAAGACTGACGTTTCCTTTTCCCACGCTATGATTCGTTGGGGAGGGAATTCCTTTATTATGCCACCCACAACTTCCGGGCATACTAAAATTCTCCACGCCTAACGTCCCAAAACAGCCCTAAGCTGGCATCCGTGTGTTTGTACACACAGAGCTATTATGATGACCAAATCGAGAGAAGCCTGAAATAAGTCCAAATATACTACCATTCGATTGCCTCGTAAACCTAGTAGTCTTGTATTTTACAGATATTCTAAATTAAAATCAGCTTTTGGACAGATTCTGACTAATGCACTCCCGGTATCTCCTGAAAAATTTATTATCTCCAGGTCTCCAAAACACAATCCATGGTACCATTGGAAAGGTATTTTCATACTAATTGCTTGTACAATCATATACTTATAGCTATGATAAGAAACCTCGAGGCTCGTACTTAATAATATTATTCTAGGAGCATAAATTGCTCTGGCCATCACAACAGTTATAACAAATAAGATCTAAGGCTATCTTTGACGTTTAGAATGTTTTATACTGCAATATATTTACTGTCCTAAAGTATCAATAACTATATATAATCTTCTTCGACATTCTACAATTTTCTTCTTCAACTCTTTTTTTTCGTTTCATCGAATTACTTTCTTTCAGAATAGGTATTTCCATTTCTTTCTATGGTCCCCTACTATTGGTTTTTAATTCAAATGTTTCTCGTGGTTCACGAGCCTTTAGGTCGCTCACATTGGTGTCTATGTATTTAATTGCCAGTGCGGTACCACCAGCTGTGGTACCTTTATCTAATAAAAGCCTCCCAGCTTCCCCGGCCTCGTACCGGCAAAAGGCCAAAAGTAAACCGTAACCTCACTTCTCCCACAGCGTCGCTTCTTCAGCCTCTCCTGAGGAGACTAATCACCTAATTCCTAATTCCTCAGCTTAAATAATTCACTCCTCTACCATTTTTTTCAAAGTAATAATTAAGTGGGTTTAATAAGCAACACGATAGACTCCTCGAAGGCATATATTCACTACACACCGCGTAAATAATACAGTTTTCAAGAATTTCAAAAGATTTAAAGTATTCGCTAACTGTAATTAATGCTAGTAAATTAGTCCAGTCATCCGTACAGAATCATTATTTAACCCGCTTCTATACGCCATGCTTACTAACATTACAGCGTAACTGATGGTTAGTTCTTGTTTAGATATGAAGCACCAAATCACATCAAGAGGTCATAACAAAAGACAACCGAGGCGCACTACATTCTGTCATTACAGCGAAATGTAATTCAGTCGAATCCAGCTGTTTCCATTTCTTCATTATACCTAAAATTTCTGCACGGTTAAAACAAATTCACCACGAGCCTGTTATCTGTAAGGCAATGATACATGAGGAAATAGGAACAATGCGATAACCATTAGATATTGAAAAACTCCATTAGCGTTAATGGCACAACAGGATATTTTGGAATACTTGGAAATATACCACATTTTCTCGTAACATGTACCTCCTCATCTCACTTCTCCTATACCTCCCTTCTCGCGGAGTTTTTCTTCGCCCACTGCCGGGATTATTTCATGCATATCATGCGTAACCGCATTCTTCCCCACTCGTTCCACTCCCCCCGCAGCCCCTCTTCACTCCATCTCTGAGATGAGAAACGAACACGCAGCATTGAACGAGGGAAGCAGAACTTTACACGGCCGTCGTTAAAAGAAACGCAGTTTCTTTGTTGCCTCAAAACACGATGAGGATCCGCATATTATCTCCGGGCTCCGAAACAATGCTTTTGCAGAAGCAGGGAAGAACGCTGTCGTTCTCCTAGGATGTCTTTTTGCGATGAGCACGGACGCTCAAATTATTCGCTTGATCAAATTTTGTGGCTTATTCAAGAGGAATTTATTTTGGCTGGAGGCTGATAGAGCAGCGCTTTTATATTGAAGGGCACTGGTCCAAAAATAAAAGGATCTAGAGACTAGTGTGCACTATAATACGATGAGAATACTACACGCTCTTATGATCCTACACACACTGAATCATTTTCTTACTTTCGAGTCATTAACTCAGGTATAATCCCCTCAGATATCACACGGGCACACAGAACTGCCAGCCAATAGAACGACATTTAGTATTCCCATTTGATGAATATTCCTGTCTATAACTAGGAATGTGAAAAAAACATTAAAGATATTTGTAGAAAAAATATATCAGTATTCTTAGATGTGTATTCCAACAACTTTTAAAATTGTGCTATTACTTGAGGTAAAACAAAAATTAACGTTTTCTGAACGATTTCCATTCAATTTTATTGATATTTATCACTCAATTTTTATTGCTAAGATTCTCATGACTATCACGTCAAAAGTCTATGGGTATGTAAAACTGTAGTCACGTTAACTATGAGCTCTCAATCACAATTTTAGAAGCCTAGAAGAAGAGTACCAAGATAAACAAACCTAAATCGAATAATAAAGGGGCAAAATTCAATCAAAATAAGATTTAATCGATGATAAATACACCACTACAAATATCATCGATGACACTAATTCATCAAACGTATAGAGGACATGTGCAAGAGTAGTGGCACTGATATGGAGGAACATGCAGCAGTGCAACAAATGCAACAGTTAGCAAGTAAAAACGTAAAGAGAACTAACAGTAGTAACATGTAAAAGTACAAAGACAAAAGAAAATACAGATTCAAAATCACCAAGATTACTCAAAAAACTAATTTACGAAAAAAAAATGAAAATTTAAAACTATGCCACTGTTACCCATTTTTTAATATGCAAGAAGATATATATTCAATCAATCTTTTATTTAAATTATTGAAATGTTCCGTATGTCGTCCATTATCACCCGAAAAACTGAAGGGCGATATACTGTGAATATACATTGTGAATATGGCTTCGAGAGTGAGCCTCGAGGAAGGCCAACTCACGGGAGTGAAGTAAACGCTGAAAGAGATTCTCGCTATGCAGCTGCCAAGCTGCGGCAATTCCCCTCTTCCGCCCTCCCTACCCTTCCCCTAACCCCCTCGCCTCACTGCCGAGGACTTCCGAATCGGGTTTCCAGTGAGGCAACAGCGAGTGAGGGAAACACCCATTTCTTTCCTAGAGCTCTGGGGTGGGTAATTGACGGCCCGCTGACCGCATGCGGACCGCCACAATGCTTTCTGCAGAAGCATGCTGGAAAAAAAACTCTTGTAATCTAAAAATTTCCCAAGCTTATCACGGTAAACTGCAAGTGCCGAGGCTGAATAGAACCGAGACTTGCGTAAAAGAACATCTGCCCAGTATTTCAAAAGCAAAATACGTAAGACGCAAGCACAGTCGATGTTGCTACCTATGTTGGTAGTAATTCTACTGGGTACTAAGCTATACAGGAGCTTTCTATATACATGTAGAAATTATTATAGATACAGTAAGGTAATATGAATAAATATAATAAATTTATCGAGACCTTTTCTCTGTACCACTGTCTTTTCTTTCATTGGCTAAACATTACGTAAAATACGTTTAGCATTAAATGAAATGTAACGTTACCTTTAGAATAGGATCAGTTTTAGAAGATTCAATCCTCTGCTAACCAGGGCCCTTTTAAACTGGCCTCCGGGCCAAAACAATTTCTCACTCCTGCCGTAGCTGAATAAAGAGCCTCCAATTTGAATTCTTTTGTCCGCACATTTTTTATAATTTGGCTGTCTGATGGACATAAATAGGCAATTGGAAAAAAAGATAATTAGAACTAAATTAAGGTACGCGTATTCGTTTATGGCGTGATACCAAAAGAAACTCTAAAATCCAAAATTTAAACCACAGAAGTGAAAATGTGGACTGTGGAGTAAATGCATAATCATCTACATCAGGTAACTTCATGGAAAATATTTTACTGACATTTTCATTTGTTACATTAATAAAAGGGTTAAATAAAAATATTTGGCCATCATTTTAAGAAAATCGTCTGTACTGAAGAATGGCTCAACCAAATAAGATAATAATAAGTAGTTCAATACGAGCTGGATTTGATAAAATTTTTGAATTCACATGGAATCTTAAAAGCGAATAAAGAGTTAGACTCAACGTGGTCACGGAGTACTATAGCTATGGCATGGTTTTCCATGATTCTTCGGATATTAAACAGAAAGTTCATTTTAATATAATTTTTTTTAAGCTGAGGTATCGAAAAATATTTTTATTTCGGTCTCTGAGCGCTAGAAATTTGGATACCACGAAGGAACCCACAGAGCATGAATGTGGACCCATCTGCTTGCCACCTGACGTCCTCTTTCCCCATTGACCCCCACCCACCCACCCCCGTTTCCCTCAAACGCGATGAAACTACCCTCCTTGGTCACCAGTCTAAGGTCTTTGAGCACGTTGTCCCTTCGTGCGGGTGCAATTCACCCCCTCCTCCCGAACACCCTGGAAAAAGAACAACTCGGTGAATGAAGGAACACCTGTTCAGGGGATAAGAGGGAGCTATATAGGAGCACCTGATGCCCCGATGCGAAGTCCGCTTCCCGGCGAAATACGCGGGCGAGCAACCAGCGGGTCAGAGGGCAACGAACATGGAAGAAATTAAGGTGGTCCGAGCGATTTTTGTTTAGAAAGAGATTCGTGTGAATCTTTGTACACGTGTACTTATTAGTAATACGTACAGATTAGAGTGAAAAAATTGCAAATTATTGATATGGTTTCTAGGTAATATAATGCTATTTTCTCGCGTAGCCTTATCGTACATATTTCATTTTCTATGTAAATATTTTCTCTTTCACGCGAAATAATGCATTTCATATTTTTATAATGGTGACTAAGCTAACAAGGAATCATACCCAGTAAAAGCACATATTTACGTATGTATTGTGTTTAAATTTCGAATGCCGCGCCGCAAATCCAAGTGGTAACACTGCTTCAATAAAGGCGAAAGTTTTCGAAAATGACTCTGGCTTCATCTGTATTACTGCATGTACGGTGCTTTTCACCAAATGAAAACAGGCATACTTCACTGAAATGCGGCCTCCAGATTTTTTTGCTCCTGCTTATTTGAAAAGTCGTTAAAATGTGCCCACGGTGACTCACGATTACCGCTCCAACCACCTAAGCCGCTTGCGACCGGCTTGAGGGCCGCAAAATGTATCGCCGTAAAGAAGGACGCCCTTTCTTCTCCGTGGACGATCTTTTGTGGTTGCAACTGCTCTCCTCTTCGTGGAGAGTTGGTCATTTAGTCTAGAACGCTACCATTAAAAAAAGTTACGAGCGACGAAGCGAATTTTATCCCTTCCTAGTAACATAATTTTTGTCCTGTTAGAAGTAAATCAAGTCGGAAGGAAGATCAAGAAAAGGGAAGTGTGGACGGAAGATTAAGCTCTGCCGACAAGCGTTTTATCAGGCTGACACGGCGGAGAGAGGGAAGAGTCGGAAGAGACGAGGACGGCGCAAAGAGGGAGGGACGGACGTGACGTTGGCTTGCAAAAACTCACTCCCCACCCCCCCACCTGATTATCGTAAATCACATTTGTCATTTCCGAAAAAATTCAACTATTTCCGGTTATATATTATATTTTAGAAACAAACAATTAATGGCTGTGAAATTAACAATATAAAAGTCAAGGAACACTCTCATAGGTGACGTGTAAATTCATGAGGAGGTAAATGCGTTTAAACGTAGCTTAGGATCATACTTCACAAAGTGAAAATCAAACTTGGTGGAATTGTTCTATAATATTTTAAATAAATTTTTAATGTGACCCTATTGAACATCAGGAAATACGAAAAACTTGGACGACAGAGGGATGGAATAGATAATTAATTTTGGACCCACTACTCCCAAAATAGATGATACATTAAAGTAAAAGAACGCCTCCCAGAAAAATTTCCAGTTCCAATTTTGAGAGTAACCAAATTACTCCAACGCCTTCTTGCAGCTAACGACGTAGATGCACTAGAACTAACCAAATAACCATTGAGACAATTACATGAAGATTTGATAAGTGAGTGCCTAAGTAATACATCGATCATTATTCTTGAGTAGACATTTTATCGTCGGATTCTCTCGTGAGTTAACAAAAAATCGGACCCATTATCTTCAAATATCAGTGGATACAGTTACAACATCCAAATGCAGATTCTGTTTTTCTTTGATTTTCGTAAAATCCAGTGAGTCTGACGGACGAGAAATTTGTCCAATTTTGGTACCTCAAGTTATGTCATTAGTAGCATCAAAAGTAATCAAAGTGAATGTAATAAAAATTATACTCCTATGGAAAACGGCGCGACGCGTCATGTTACATATAGCAAGAGCTATCTTCAAATATTAAAAAAACTGTTGTGTATCTTCAAGTAAGTATATAATGTCTGACTAAAAATAAAAGTTTTTAATAATTTGGCTTTATTCGAGCGATATGGAGATCAAAAAGTCCCTTTCGCCATCTCATTTCTGACTCTTGTTGCAATGGTGGAAAATTATTCGAAATTGAAACACAAAAATCCGGACGCCGTTGATCCCAGTGGTTTCAATGAAGTGTCAATGATGAAAAAATGATACCTTGGAGAGTTCACTAGTTAAACTAGACTTATCACAAACGGGTACGAACAATCGACAGCTCCACAAACAAGATATTCCCTGAAATTCATGCCTTAGGTTTTTGTATTTTGGCGATCAAAGGATACGTAGGGGAGTGATTTATTGGGGAAAGAAGCGAGAAAGCATTCCGGAGAAGCATGTCTGTGCGAAGGACGCAGTAAACCAGCGAGAGGTGCTCACATAAAGGAGAGGCCAGAGAATACCATGGAAAGGTGGAAAAAGGAAGTAAGAAAGAGGGGAGATATAGCGGGAGAAGGGAAAAGAGGGTCATAAACGTCAAGAAATGAGGAGGGAAGGATTTAGGAGGAGGGGAGGGACTTTGGCGCAGCTGTCGTAAAAGAAAGGTGTTCTTGCGCCTTAAAAAATACCACTTGGTTTATCATTTTAAATAGGTTGGTTTAGAGGATCAAGAACTATCACTAGGAACATCCAGCGTAACACGGTCAGAGAAAGTCGATGGCTTCGACAAGGTGTGGGCAAGAAGAAAAAAATGACAAAGCACATATAATTACACTAGGAAGCCTAGTAAAACATGGATTGGTCAGCTATAGGAAAATATAACTTTGTTTCAATGCGATTTTCGCCCATAATATCTAAGACATACACCTAATAAGTTTCTTATTATGAATAAAACATCGCCATCAATAAGGCAAAACTAATCAATGTGGTCTTGATGCATAGTAAATCAATTCAGTAAAACCGATGTATCAGTAACTCTTTGACATGTATCCATTGGAAGTTGGTGAAGCTCATTGAGTACTAATGCTGACAAACTGGTCACTGGTTGTAATATTTTGTATTCTCCATGGTTCTATTTTCCAGGATAAAATGCCTATGCAAGATAGCGAATATGTCATTATTCATTAAGTAATGAGGTAGCATTTGCATAATAGGTATAAAATATATTATTACAAGGTTTAGAGAGCAACGAGTGACCATTGGATTAATGCAGCACGAATGGAATGTCTCAATTATTTTCGTTTTGGGTTAAAGTGACTTGAAAGTCATTTCAGTTTGTAAAGGCCTTTCAATGCGAAGAAAGAAGTTGAAGGTGAGGACGGTCCCTGTATGATGAGTGGAGAACTGGAAAAGATTTTCATGCATGCCGTCTCATTTTTTGTGTAAGCGAGAATTCTCCTCGAATCTGATTTTAGGGAAATGTATTAAATAGCGAGAGGAGATGGAGGGCGCTTATTAACTGCGCGCCGGAGAGAAATTCATTTCCAAAGGTGTCACGAGATGTCTCTTCTTCCCTATTTTCTCGAAATTATTTCGGAATTTTTCTTGAACCTCAGAGAAAAGATTTTAAAGAATGGCGGAATAAAATGTGTAAGCCGGTTAAAATCTTAATAAAAAGAGAAAACTCACCGCAGGTAGATATGAAAATCATCAAATCTTCTTTTGTCCGACCAAAACACTCAAAAGATAGTCAGTATTTCCATAGCCTAGGTAAAAATTGAACTTATACAAAGACAGTTTATAGAGTTTTAGTGGATAATAAACAAATATTTGTATTTACCATTGAAACTTTAAATTGCTGTGTCAACATTGCAATGCAACTGCAATGAAAGGGAGTTGGTGGAAAGTGTTTTCTGTCATGGACTACAGGAGCAACAGCTGACCAAAATTTTATTTCCAAACGTCAAAAGTAAGGATGAATTTCTGCAGATGTTTTAAAACACTTTTAACAGGAAAAGATGTAGAAATAGTCAAGTACCCATTATTTGTCGGATAGAACTAACATTCATAGTTTCATAGTACAATTCAAATTTAAAAAGATCCCTAAAACATGCGTTCCATAAAACTGCCCACTACCGTTGTCAATTTCAGAAGGAATCGCATCATCTTCGGGTCAATCAAAATATAAGCCAGATAAATTTCATCCCGGAATTTTAAACACCATTCATGTTCCGACGTCCAATGACCTCGGTCGGATTGGAAATCGCAGAGCAACGTCAGGAGCCCTCCTGACCACTTCCAGACAAGGGAAAATGGCCTTGATACACGGCATGCGCCGGCGATTCTCGTTCTCCAGTCATTCAACCCCAACTACAGATCGGAATGACGGTCGTGTAGCCGCCTCACTCACACGTGTAAGCTCTCGCGGGCGCTACAGGGCACTAACACCGGCCCACGACAATGCAAGTCGGCCGGCCGGTGAATCCTGGGTGCGGGAGAAGTTTCGGATGGGGAATCGGCAACAGAGGAAGCGGTCAAGTCTCCTATTCCTGCCCGTCCTCATCCCCCTCGTCCCCACGCGGTCTGCAGGTCGCATGTATTTCTAATTGGAGGCGGGCAACTCCGGGAGCGGAGCGCAGGCACCGTGACTATCGCGGCCAAGGCAGGCGCGACACCGGACGGCCAAGGTTGGCCGAGCTGCGGTCTGGAGCCCGAGTGGGGGATGGGAAGGTCGTGGAATAGTAGTGGAGGGGGGTGAAATAGAGGCCTTGGGGATGGGGTAGAGAACGAGGATGTTCAGGAGCAGCGGGAAGGTGGATGAACGGGGGCAAAGTCCAAACTGGGGGGAGGCGATTCCCCCCAATACCTTAATGCGCCTCGTTCCATTAAGGTGGTTTTATGGACATTTCTCCCTAGCCATAGTGGACACAATATTTGAATTCCATTCCTTTAATTTCAGCTGCTGTAATCAGCGAGAAATATTGAAATTTTAATGCCGTTAATACGGTGATAGACGTTTGAAATACTTCTCTAATTAACTAACATACAAACATAAGTCTTAAACGCAACTCATTTTGTCTCGCCGGGCGCTGAAAACACCTTCACAACCGATGGAGTTTTTGTAATTTAGTAAAAATGATTACGTTGGGTAAAGTGTCAATTTTAAAAATAATTTAGGATTTAGACAACCACTCTGATGAGGTATATTCATTATAAATTCCACATTTTTTAAATAAAGTCTCTGTCGGGTACATGCCGAACCATTTCCAACGGAAAATAGCTGATATTTTCGGAAAATATGACGAGATGTAGTGCTTTTAGTTGCGGATATTTTGGTACAATTGAAAAGGCAAGATATTTTTATAGCGATGCCCAACTTAAATAATTCAGGTGAAATGATATCTCACTAATATGCCTTAAGTGGTCAAAGAAATATTTGAACTTTGAAATCTAGCATGATCAGCCAATGAAAATTACAGTGCTCACAAGAATGTCTAGCAATAAACCTGACTGAATCACTGAAGACGATGCTTCTCTGAGAATTTGAAATTAAATACAGCATTTAAAGCTGAAAAAATGTCACTGTTACGTTAATTAATTTGGTGAAATATGAAAACTATTTATTGGTTAAAATGACATACTTTCATGGTTAATTAAACTTACAAATAACTGAGCGCTTTTTTCGATCAATTTGGATTAGGGATATCATCATCACGCTGGGAAGTCACGTGACAATTTTGCTAAAAATAACACTGTTATTTATACAGTATATGTCCTTTTTTATGCCTTATGTTTATTCCACACGGTTAAAAAAACATAGTAACAAGTTATATGTCATAAGCTATTAGTGAGCAATATAACCTTGTAATTCACTTGTCTAGAGTAACATGTTATTAAATATAGCTAGCATAAATGAGTCATTTACCTTGTTGAATATGAGAAATTTACTGCCAAAATCGCATCCTTGAAAAGGTGCAAGTAATTTTTATAGTCTCTGGCAAAGCATATTTTCAAGGCAACGTAAATAATTTCCCTAAATAACATAGAAAAAAATATATAAGTTGAACATTATCGTATTACGTAACCGAATGATTTCCAGCAATGTCGTTTTTATGTGGTCGATATTGTGAAAACTTACGTTTTTTGATGGATGATGACAGAAATTACAGAATAAAATAAATTTCAAATAAGTTGAATTATTACTAATAAAACCGCAATTCAGAATAGTGAAGTCCACTCACAAAACAACACACGAAAACTTGAATTAGGCTCCATTATTATTATTCCTATAAAGTTGTAAAGTCCATTCTTTCAATAATTCATTTTTGTTCTTAAGCACTGATGTTTTTCATCAGTACTTTTTGAATTTTTTCCCGGAACAGAGAAGAATAAATATAGAAAAATCATGTACCTGCAATTAACACCAACCTTAAATGAGATATTCATGGCGTACGTGGTTCCAGATAGTGGTACAGGAGTATAACTCACCTGAAAAGAAAATAAATCAACAAATAAGAAAAAAACGCCTGCTTTGCCAGGAAGAAACATATTAAATAAAAAGTTAATTGAAAAAGAACAAATGCTTTCCGCGAATTATTACGAATGTATTGCATTTTTTCCGATCCAAAAAAAATACGCAATCAAAGCACCCAAGGTTTGATCATAATATTTTTCATATAAATCTTTTACGGCATTTACTAAGCACCACTGCAGCAGAGCTACAAAAAATTAAGTAAATTCTCTCAATCAATTAATTATAACAGCAATTTCAGATTTCACATCGATCAAATAAATTAAATGTATATAGATACTTATGATGTTATATCACTCAAAGCAGTCATTCTTCCACAGATGAAAATTATCGGAAAATCTAAATATAAAAAGGAATAAAAATGTAACCCAGAAAAGTGGAGACAACACAGAAGATGCAGTTTCCACGGATAGCTATGACCCAAGATACGAAGTAATAACATATGTGTGGGCCTGCCACCCCGTTGAAAAACTGTGTCACATGGCCCAAATTCCTGTACCTATGATAACAATTTAGGAGTCCTCCGTCCTTCTGATACAAGGCGCTTAACTATCGTGACCAGAGACAGGTGCGTTTACTCCCATAAACAAACTGCATGGAGTCTTTCTGCTTCAGAGATGCGAAGTAAAGTGAAATTGATGATGGAATCGAAATCGGACCGAGTCGACTTTGAGTGCTCGCGGGAAAACGGTGAAGCGCAGTAAGCGACTTGATAGTGCATAATCGAACTGGAATCACCCCTTTACCACCGCACTAGATATGATAGATGTGATGGAAATATATCTTGCTTTTCCATTTATACCATATTATCCGCAACCTACTGCAATACTTCCTCAGATATTGGCCAAAAATACCAGCTATTTTCCAGAGGTACGTGTATGTATTCGAGATGCACTCTTAAAAAATGAGTAATTTGTAATGCATGGACCTGGTAAGAAT
Organism: Ceriagrion tenellum; assembly: GCA_963169105.1. NCBI lineage: Eukaryota > Metazoa > Arthropoda > Insecta > Odonata > Coenagrionidae > Ceriagrion > Ceriagrion tenellum. The sequence continues at coordinate 168,296,682 of OY720634.1, forward strand.
ATTTATAGCGTGTAGTTTGTATTAATTCAAAGCTATTTAAAAAATAGATGATTTTCTCAACGTTGTGCAGAGTCACAAAAAAACCTTCTGTCACAAAGGTGCTTTTCAAGATGGGTAATCTTCTTGGGCGTTTTTAGCGTGTAGTGTGAAAAATGTGCATTAAAATAACATTCGGTGCTCCGCTTAATTTAAACCTTGGGTATTCAGCAGTAATGGTTTATTTAAGGTATGCTGAACTACCCTAGTTAAACGATTACTGATGGACTTCTACCATACCTCAGTTTAATTTCTGAAGGAGTTTAAAACTTAGCCGGTAAAACTGTAAAGTTACGCCATTAATTTATACTCAGCTAAAAACAGAAAACTCTAGGCATAATTGATGGGCATAAAAAAGGCAATTTCAGGGAGAAGAAGTGAACCTAATATAAACGAAATGCATTAATTTATTCCATTAAACTTGTAAGAAATAATTATAAATAAAATAAATTTAAAATGGACATGCTCTGCATTTAATGCTACCATATTATCCCAGAAATAGTAATGACCTTTCGCTAATATTGAATAGAGAATTAACAACAGTGAGGGGTAAAGAGACTAAATCTTCTTCGCGAAATCAATATAAGTACATTAAGGCCTGAGATGAGATAGTCGACTACATCTGAAAAGCTCGCGTAAATGGCTCTTTCTTCTTCTGTCAAAGGTTCGAGACACAAATCACTCTACTCAATGTGCCCTTGCTGATAATAAAAGTGGTCGAATGGAGCTGGGGTTATTCCTGAGCATATCGTGCACAGCTGCAGTGACGCAGGACATCAAGTTCGTCGTCAACGTGAAGCAGTCCGCGGGGGCGTCAGACGGGGGAGGAGGGATCTGAGTGAGTCCCAATCCCAACTTGTGGGGAAAATAAAAATCTTCCCAACGCGTCCTTGAGCATTTTAATAGCGGGCCAAAATTTAGGTAAAAAATAAAAATGATAAAATATGAACAGAAACACACGCAAGTGGGGAGCGAGCGTCCATTTCACCATCCGCACACTTTCGTGTTTATTCTAGCGTTGATTCGAGACCGTCCCCTCCCTCCCCCGGCAGGGAAACAAGCAACAAAGCCTCGCCACCGCCCAGAGGCCAGCGTCGGGTGTGGTGCCCTCGGAGAAAGTCTCCTCGCATCACGTGCTCTCCCGTTTTTCTTTCGCAGGAAAACATTTCCTGTCTCTCTCCGCAGTAGATTCTCTGGACCGCTTCAAATCATCATCATCAGACCCTCCAGGTACCGACACGACCACAGCACCCACACCACAGCCAACGGCACCATTCTTCACCCCCTTCTTCAAAACAGACACCCTTTCCCCATCCCCACCACCCTCTCCCCCAAGCACACTTCTCTCGTCACAAAAAACCCTCCCCTCCTGTCCACAAACATATTCCGGATGCGACTCTGCTTCCCGGAAACGGGTTTTTCATAACTTCGGAGGTCCTAACAAATGAATGACTCCCCTCTTAAATCCCCTTTTCAAATGTCATCCTTTTTTATATAATATGCAACACACTCGGGAGTCACTTTATTTTAATAAAAATAAAAGAGCGATTCTTCAGAGAGGGACATTAAATTTACGCTAAAATGTGTAACGACGGTTCATGCGCATCCAACTTTATTTAAAAGCGTATGACGGCGGTGAAGTGGCAAAAAAAGAAATGCTTACACGACACCACGCGAAGCGTCGACATTTGGGGTTAGTGGAGTTAGCAAAAGCAGGTTCTCATTTTTTATTCTCAATGTTGATGCTTCGACAGCCGTCATCAAAATCATTGGTCTGATGCTCAGATAGCTTTTTACTGCGAGAATTTCTCTTCCTCCTCGATATTTCATATACTGTGCCTCGAAAGAAAAATGTTAATATCTGTATATTAATTTTGCCCGGCTGGACTCCGTGGTAGAATTCATGAGCTTCAAGGTCAGAGACGAAATTGCTGTTCCTGAAATGCCTTACTTTCTCCGTTCACTTTCCATTTCTAAGTACTCTGAAAACATTTATGTGAAATGTAAAATTTGTCAGCAAGCTTATGTACAAAAAGGTAAAGAAACTCTACCCAAATAAAGGAAGAAACAGAGTGGAAAATAATTCCACGCTTTAGCTCCTACTGAGGATAAAATTGGCAGATAGGGGTAGAGAAAGGTATTTCACATCTTTAAAGTACCACTCAAAAATGTGAGTAGTAAATAGTAATAGTCAGTAATAGTAAAAAACCAACTACTTCAATAATGCACTGTGTGCAGACTTGAAGAAGGTAATGTTAGGAAATAATTTCTCGTAGTTCACTAATTTCTCGTAGTTCACTCAAAAATGTAGTGAGGGTTTTAGAGGGATCGATCTTATTCTCATCAGTCAACAAAAGGTAAAATTATTTATCTTTTCTTTTACTTTTAGTAATATTTTCACTTTTCCATGAAAAAGAACGGGTCCCGGGACAGGACGAGAAAGATATTAACCCGTCAAAAACCCTGGATGTATACATGAAGGAATATATGCGCACACTTTCTTTCAGTTAATTGACCTTTCCATGCTTTATGCAAATTTTATATTCCGCTTTCACCCCTCTTTTTGATTACCGGTGACTTTGAAGATTGCGGCTTTCGGCATTTTAATTTTGAGTCGCACCTCCGGCTGTAGCTGAGAAAATGAACATTTTTTCATATTACGGCATCAAGAATCAGATACACAGTCACACGAAGGAAGTACCAATGACGTGTGTGGTCCTTTTTTACATTTATTATCAAGAGCAGAGGCGACCGAGGGTTTGGGCAGAGGAAATAAATTAAAATGAGGGCTTGAAGTATATAGAAAATAGGAAATCGCCGTGAAATCTCCCAGCAGTTCCTCCGTCACCATATCAAGGATCTCCTCATCTTTCTCCATCTGTCGGGTTCTCCGATGTAGTCCTATTCTCATTCTCTTCCACCCTGCTCCCACCCTTCTCCCACCCCACTACTCCCCCCCTCTCTATCTCTCTCCTAAACCCACCCCCGGTGGCTTGGAAAGGCTCTGCCAAGTGAGGAATGCGCTACTGTGGAAGGGGAGGGTATATAAAAGGCAGGAGGCAGGAAGAGAGAGGTCTAAAGAATATAAAACACGTCGAGTGAATGATAATGAGGGACACAGAAATGGAGGGTAAGAATGGAGAGAGTGAGGGGGGAAAACGAACGTCTTTTCATCACGGAGCACTAAACACGCGTGAGTAATTCTCGTGAGCTCGCGACGACGCCGTGCGATGGACGGAAAAGAAAAGAATTAAGCACCCACAAGAAAACACTTTTGAGCAGAAACGCACTCTTACGCAGTCAAGCATATGCATCGTATTTACTCTAAAAAGCTATCTCCTCTAAATGGGAACATACATATTTACATGGCAAGGGGACGCATTACGACGACGGGCTGAGAGAAGATGGATTGAGAGGCAGTTTTTTTCGCGTAAAACAAGTACTTCTCTGTCGAGGGGGAAGCAGAGGCAGAAATGAAAACTTTGGGGGCAGGTTTCTCTTTTCGTTCTTTTGTGCGTATTTATATTAGAATGAAATGACAGGCGGGGAAAAGACTGCAATGGGGTAGGTGTTAGCCACATGGATGCTCAACAAGTCCCATTTAAGGATTACTCCAGACCTCCACACATGACGGAAGCCAAAGAAATGGGGAGTCAATGCAAGAGATCTTACGAGCGCCGAGTATGCACTACGACCGAAAACGCTCCCGCAGACGTATACGCGCTTTTACTTTACGACTCTTCTTAACCAATTAAAGCAAATCTATTCACGCAGACCTCTGGATTAACGACTTATATTTAGCTTACATGTGGCGAATTTTCAATTTTTGCTTTCTACATGATCATTTCGGCTGCGGAAGAAACGTCAATTCGTCGGATATCAGATGATCGCCATGGCCTCTACGACGCCATGTCCTAAAAATCTTGGGATTTATTGTGAGTGGAACTACTTCATTTCCATGTAGAGACCACCCTATTATTGTATGCTGCATATTATAACGCCAGGGTGAATATCCTTTTGAACCCTTGCTACGCAATCTCCACTGTTCCATCCTTGGCGCTGTTGTCCGGGGCGGGAAATGGAGGGGAAGACGAAGATCTCTCCTAGGGTGTGGCAGATGCCAGAACAACAAGAGCTTTTTCACCCGAGGTATACTACCTTCTTAAGGAAATATTAAAAAAAAACGAAATCGCTCGCACAAAACCGGATGGTACCACGAGAGGAGACACGGAGATGCATAAGCATATTTACGCTCTCATCTTTCAACCCGTCTTTGAAAGTAAACGAAGAAACGATTGGTTGAAGCACGCTAGATAAAAATGTCGGCGCATACCCGCGTTCAGCTCCATATGCAAACACAGCAGACTCTCGTTTGGTTTTATTATGAAAGACGATTTCATGCAAATTGGGTGATAATATTTCGTTTCCCTGACTCAAATTACCTTGTCATTCCACTGTATGAAATGCTTTCTGTATATACTCACCTGTGTAAATAAGCTCACCAAAGGGAGGTATTTCTGTGGTAAACTAGATCGTTACGATGCTAAACAGGAGTGCATCTCATTGGTGTATTTTTAATGAAGCAAATAAAGTTATGTGATACATGGTCAGCAAAGGTCTTCACAAATATTTTTGAGCGAAGGATTTCTGACAAGAATGCATCCGCGTCCTTTCACTGCTAGGTACATTGGAGAGGTATTTCAAGTAATATTATCTTGCAGCCATAGATTGCATAACGAAACTAAACGATATGAGGTTTTTTTCTCATAATAAAGGCAAATCACGTTGCTACTATAAGGAGTGGTAAAACGTGAAACTAGGATGACGTGTAAAGTCGCTTAACAAAATGCATTCAGGAATCATTCAACTATTTTATGCATAAAAAATAAACTTAGCAATTTTCCACAATATAAAATATTTTAAATTAATTTAAATTTAAATTTTTTCAAAATAATTTAAAATTTATATTGTGGAAAATTGCTAAGTTTTTATTTATGCATCATGCATAAGTCCCACATAATTTCGCAGGAATCCTCGGATTTTATACTCAACTAGTTGCTGTTAACCACAGCTTCAACGAAGACTTCAGGTGATAGCTTCGTTTCCTAGGTTATCAAAAGGCTACAGGTATACAGCAAATACTTCTGAGAAGATCATCTTGACAGACAGGCCATTTTACATCAAAAAATGCTACCTGTATCGTTAGTTACAAAACCCACTCACAGGGAAAGCTCCAAGCATGGTCCTTAAGCTACAGGTAACACGTAGCAAAACGCGATAGTCCGGCTTAACTCAAATAAATAATTGCGTAATATATGCAGAATTGACGATTGTATGATTGGAGTGACTCGTCATTGAAAAATTTTATCGGAGAAGACGCTTCATAAAAAGTATGCGAAGTAAGATAAGCAAAGAGCACTTTTAAGTATAATAGCCCCCTGAAAATAATAACCGTAGAAACATGAAACGGGAAAAAGCCGAGTAGTGCCAAGTATTAAATATATTAGAGTGCATCCCAAGGTAATGGCGCAGTTAACAGAAAGAATTGCAACCAGTTTATAGATACGTCCAACACCATTTGAAGAAGATAATTCGTGTCCATGATGGTGGTCTTAGTCTAAATTACATTGAAAAACTGTCAGCTTTTCTATTCTCACCGATCTAAATGCATCATTTTAATAGCATTATTATCTTGAATTAAATTTCTAGAAAATAATTATTATGATAAAATGACAATGACGAGAGAAAAAACCTACTCGCTGAGAGAAATGGGTAATGGAGAGGTACATTCTGTCAACCTTCGGAACGAAGACTTCTGAAGATAATGATAATGAGGCATGCCAGACGGTGGTGAGTTCCTAAAATAACAAGTATAATCTGGATGCGTGAAGGAAACAAGGAGTGTCGATTTCACATTATCGCTTCAAAGTAAGTCGGGTACAACCCACTCGGGAAACATTGTGCGAGGGCAGAGCGAATCGATATGAGGCGTCCCCAAGCAGTCCCAGGCGCTCGCCTCATTAGCCCACGCGAAACATACGCGAGATAGTTGCATACAGAGGGAGCAGCTATTTCCGCCGAAACGTGAGGAGAGTAAAGCACGGGAATTGGGGTGGGGGGGTGGGAGGGGGGGTGAGAAGAGAGAAGGTGGGCCAATCTAGCGTGCAAGAACTAATCAAGGGATGACTCGACTAAGGACACACACGGAGAGATGCGGAAAGGAGAGGAACGGTTATTTATCAACGGCCCGGAGGCACTCCTCCCGTTCTACCTCCACTCCCTGTACCCGCTTTGGTCCCTCCCCCTCTCTAACGCCTCCTCCCCCTTCCCCCCTTCAGCCCTAAAAAGACGCTAACAAGACGCATTGAGGGAGGGCTCATTTTGCTGTCGGCGGAGATGCAACCGTCGCAGTCGACGGGTGGCACGACGCGGAAGATGAAGGCGTACACAGAGCGCCGCGACAAAGAGAGAGACGGAGACCACGAGCACGAAGCCAATGAAACGAACGCAGGGTGGAAAGGGAAGTGTCAGCATGAGAGGAACCATCTACATAATACCCCGTGAACCGCAGCATGGGCGTGTGGCAGGGGGTGTTAGGTCACCAGCCGTGTGAAGGTGTAAGTTTTTTGGAGATGAAATGGTGACATGAATTATAGGAGTGTAATCAGTGGAGCTCTAAGGATCCGAAACAAGGAAGCTTAATAAGAGAGAGGAGAAATAATTGATTGCATTTAAAGACAAGACAAAAGATGTTAAGAAAGATCTACGGGCCTACAAATGAACAAGGAAGGTGGAGAAGGAAGTACAATTAGGAAATAAGGGACCTTTACAAGAATGCAGGCATCATAAGTGAGATCAATAGCAGAAGAATAAGATGGGAAGGACATCTGCTGAGAAAAGAGGATGGATGTGTGATCAAGGACGTTATGACAGGAAACCCAGAAGGCAGAAGACCCCGGGGAAGACCGCGACAAAGATGGTGGAACCAAGTAAAGTTAGATTTGGAGAGGGTTGGAGCTGCAGATGAGGATTCAATGGACCGAAAGAGATGGAGGGGATATGTTGGTGCGGCAAAATATCAACATGGATGTAAATGGCCCTGGAAGTAAGTAAGAGTAAGTATTTAGTGGAGCTCAATTTTTATTGTGGTCACTAATTGCTCACGGAAAGAAGGAGCTCTTATACCTATCTGTTTGGCAGAGTATATCTCTTATTTTATCGCATCTGTCAGAACTAGAGATATAGTGAGGAGTCATGATGATATTCTCTATGTTGCTCTGAAAAACATCAGTTCTGCATTTATCAAGCAACGTTAGCCTAGCGTGTAGCCTCCGAGTCTCTATGGGCTCCCACCTTAATCCCTCTAAAAGTTGTAATACACAATATGTACGCTCGTAGCAGTTTTTAACGAAACGCGCTGCTTTCCTTTGTAATTTATTAATTTTTTTGGCATGCGCCATGTAGGTAAGTCTAAAGGCTAGTGCACAGCATATTATTTCCAGTTAGTGCTTAAGAGTAAATATCTATGGCTCATATGCTTAGTGTCCAGATATTCCGGAATTTCCCCGAAGACCAAACTGCTGTGTCGTATGGCCACTTGTAGATAAAATGTTAAATAATACTATTTTGTAAGGTCACTTTAACCCTATACACTTTTTTTTCAGGACTTGGGAGGAAAACCAAGAGTGACCCGCTAGAAAGACAAAATTGCCAAAAAAAAGAGTGGCGAATAAAATGGCTCTAAAAAAATTTGCAATTTTTGCTATCAAATATTTTGAAATCCAAAAGAGAAAGAAATAAATGTAAAGAAACCAACTCGTAGGAAATTTACTCAGATTCAATTCTTACAGGTGTAACCATTTCTCTGTGAGACACAGTGTTTTATCTAAATAAGCAAAAAACGAAAATAAGGGACCTCCTCAGTCCTTCCCCCTCTTTTGTCGCCCACTCACCTATTAACTCTGAGGATGTTCTGAATGCTCACAGGCAAACTAATCCCTATACATCCTAGAAGTAAAAAATTCTTCCACCTCGTATTCCCTCCACACCCCCCGACTGAGTGTAAAATTGACGGGAATAATAATAGAGATATGCCAATGGACCGGTAGTAGAATACAGAAACTTCCATGAAGTGAGCGGAAAGTGGCCCCAGACACGCTTTAGTCGTACTGCAGAGCACGGAAGACGTGGGGCTTTGAAGTCAATGAGGCCACAATGCGAGGGGACGTGCCATGGAGGCATGCTTGTCGGTGAGTCGAGGGTGGAGCTGAGTTTAAACCGTTCGAGATAGTGTCGATCACGCGACTAAGTCACGTGGCACAATACAAACGTTTCGAGATTTCGATGCGTTTTTTCCACATGGGTGGATACCTTACGTGGCTAAGTGACCACTTTGCCGGCATTCCAGTCGACATCACCAGGTCCGAATGTTCAGGAGATTGGTCGGCCACTACACGGCTCTGGTCCGTTAAATGTCCTTTGGGATCTAGACTGGAGCACTCTGATTGGCCTAGGAGTCGGACAGTCTTGGATTGTTTAAAATCCATTTGAAAGTAGAAGAGAGTTAATAGCCATCTTCCCTGTTGATGTTACTCGGAGTTTTAGCAATTTCAATCGCCTACCGTATCAGCTGAGGGAAGTACTTATTTTTCTTGGCGACTAGATGATGCTGACTGGAATGGCGGCGAAACGATCGTCCACTAAAATGCTACAACGCGTGTAGAAGCCAAAATGTTCTAATTTGCTTGGTACCTTGTTTATCCTCTCTCATGCAGCGGCTGTGAAACGTGGACGTTCGGGGGATCAGAGAGGAAAAGGTTGGATGCGTTAGAAATTTGGTGCTAACGTTGAATGCTGAAGATTCCCTAGGTAGACAGAGTCACCAACAGTGAAGTGAGAAGAAGAATAGAGGAGGCGCCGTGTTTGCCCAAGACAATTGAAAGAGGGAAAGCAACGTGGATCGGCCAAAATGACATGGAACACATTCTTCCATTGATACGTATATCAAAAGGGATACAAGAGGCTAGTTACCACGACAAAACTGAAAACAGTTAAAAAACGAGAGATGTATGAAATAAATGTTCAATAAAAAGTAGAACATCTGAATAGGCCTGTGATGAATGTTTAATTTGGGTAAGCGTTAAATATGGTGGCCAAGAATAAATGATTTTGTAGGATGTGACGCAAAAAAGGAATCGTGGAGAAGAGAAGAAAGAAACGGTTTGCGAATAGTAAAATGGACAACGGGAGGAAAAACTAAAAAAACGTACCCAGGACTGCAAAAATGGAAGAAATGAGCGCTGCAGTGAGCAAATTCAGGAAAGTAGCACTTACGAATAAAAAACTAATATTATATCAAAATATGAAACGTACATATACGTGCCCCCAAAATTAAATCCATATTCGCACTCGCGCGTATAAAACACGCAAGTGTATTCACACACAACATGGGTGTTTACGAAAGAGTGAATGAATTAATAAATTCATATTAATTGTATATAAATACGCAGGTATATGTTTTTATTTCAACACACGTGCGCGAGGCTTGTGAATAAATAGAGGGAAAGCGGTAGAAAAAGAGAATAGGGGAGAGATGGGTAAATTACATGAAATGAGTATTGGACGAGCGCGGAGCGTTTTCTTTAATTTCACGCACTACGCTGCGGTTCTTAAGGTGGCTTCACAAGATCATTTTTTGAGGTGTCAAAATATTACTCAATCGATCACATGGCTATTGTTGTTGAGTGTACCGTCATATATGGTCTGCTAGCTAGCAAGAAAAGCACCCTAACTACTAGCTAGTAGCGTTTAGGAAGGGTTGACTCTCTTCCCTAATAAATAGACGCTCACGCATACAAGCTCATACATTGCGGCGGATTTACTACATGTATGAAATTGATCAAGTTCCTTGCATTTAGTTAAATTTTAAATATTTTATGATGGATTGTTGTTCAATGAATGATTTCTTTTCGACGTACGTGGTAATGGAGAATTTACATTCAGGCATATACATTGAACAAGAATGTATGATGAAAGGAAGAACGCAGTTTTTAATTGGAAGCTGAAAATAAGTAGAATTCATAGCGAAAAAACTGAACTGACCGGGCATGTTTCAATTGTCTCATACGTTTCTATCCTTTTCCAATTTTCATGTCTCTAGGTATTTATTGGGAACTTCGAGCTCCTAGTCTCCAGGTGACTGAGTGCAATAGAGTATTTAGCAATTTATCGCCTCAACAATTCAAAACTCATTCCGGCCGTATTATGTGTACACGGTGAATTTGTTCACAGTGATCTGCGTGCCTTCTGCACACCCATTTCACTGGAGCTACAAATTTCTCAGAATGACGGATATTTCTGGATGTGACATACGCTCCAGAGTTTCAGGTTGGTTTTTTATACGAATTTTGACAACCAATTTAAAAAAGTCCGCCATCGCCGCCTTATAGTTTTTTAAGAATTATTTTATATTTATTTATATATTTTTTCTAATGATGCGCGAGTTTTGAAAAATGCATTCGCCCCCTTCAAGTGTCATAAGTGAATAACGTGTGAGGGAACTCGCCAGCCATCTATTGGCGAATCGCCACACCTAGCAACTTAACCGTGTGTACATACTCGTAGCCATTGATACAGTAGCCTCGAAAAGCAACGAAACGATGGTAGAATGACGGCGAGCACAAGCAGCTCAGAGGTGCCGCATTAAGGTGCTACTGGGAGACTAGGGGAGGCGGGGGGGGGGGAGCTTCGAAAGAGGAGCGAAGGCACGGGGAGGGATGAAGAGATATCAAATGGTGAGAAAACCTGACACCGGTAAGAGCGAGATGGGGAAAAAATTGAGCGGCCAACGACAGAGAGGGTGACGCGGAAATCAAGGCGGGGGACGAAGGGGGGCGGGGGCGAGACTGACGCGCTCGTGAAGAGCGCGGGGGGCGGTGGAGGGTGGAGGGGGCGGTGGAGTGCGAGGAGGCAGAAACCCGAGCAGACGCCGAAAAACACTTTGATCTCTCCGGAATCTACACACACACACACACACACACACACACACATATATATATATATTAATAGGCGGGGAGGGGGGTAAAAGGGGAAATGAGGCTGTAATTGGAAGTGTTGTCTCCTTATGGCGAACCCACCCGGAGAGCAAAACCCACACATTCCTCCCTCCCTCATCACATCACGTAGAAGACTCGTGCACCAAACAACACCGAACCCTCCATTCTCCCCCTTTGCCTTTTAAAAAAAAAAAAACGCACCACTCCTCAGTACTTTTAATGGCACATTCACGCGCCAAACTCCCCTCTCACTTGATTTCCACCTCCTCTTGCCACCGCCCCACGCACAAAGACGCACGCATCCACGCGTGCGTACAAACACGCGACCGGCGAAATACCAGAAATTCCCTCCCCCTTCCCCCCCCCCCCCCCCCCGCGTGCGTCCCTCCTCACTTTTGGTGCACCTCTCACTCTTACGGCGAGGATTCTTTTCTTTCGGTGCGAAAAAGGAGCGAATGAATGAAAAAGGAGACGGGGAGGGGGAGATGGACTCTTTCTCTCTTTCCTTCGCTCTCTTCTCTTCGTCGTGAGGAGAGGAGATTGGACTAGGGGTAGGGAGGGAGGGAGAAGGAGGGACCATAAGAGGCTGTGCATTTCGGGGAGGCTGATGAAGATGATGGCAAGAAAGAGTGCACCGTGTAAAGGGGGGAGGAGATACACGACGCCGCCGGAGTGGATGAATGAATGAAAGGGACGACGTTCACTCAGTTTCCCAAAGCACTGACGAACGCCTTCAAATTTGGGAGAGGTGAAGGCAGAACGACGTTATGAGGAGCCCAAGGGACTGTGAGGGACTTCTACCTCTCGTCTGGGTACGTCACACGCATGCGGATCGCTCAGTTTTTTCGGGGATGGAAAGGTCGTATATAAACGTCACGATGATTTTAAGCCTTAAAACAGTGGGTACTTAAAATCATTTTGAACATCTTAAACCACTATATTTTAAAGGTTTTTCTACCTAAAATGCTCTAATTAAGATGCGTAAGGGAGAATGACGTTCAATGCTTCGGCATTGTAGTTTTAAATAGTTCTTGTTATTTTAAATTGCATATTAATTAATTAAAAAGAGCAGTTGTTTTTATAATAGTTCCAATGTTTATTTTGATTGTGAGAGGGTTTTTTTGGGAGAAGAGGTCGGAGTATAGTTTAAATGGTGGGGATTTAGTTTGGATATACTGCGGGCTTTGGTAAGAAAATGACATCGTTTAGAGAAGATAATAAAAAATCGCTACTTAGAGGACTTCAGAAGTCATTGAAAGAGGTCCGATGTTGCAGTAACACGACTCTGACAGTCTCCTTCATCTGAAGAAGACCAGAAGGCTGGTCGCGATAAATTTTGAGCAAAATGAAGCATATTGACCATAATCTCTCATCAACGAAAAATAGCAATCATTACACAACATAATCCACATCGCAGGTCAATTTCTGACATACAGCTGAGAGAATACAAAAATCAAATAAAAACCGATTAAATCTTCCAAAGCACGCAGGTAAAAATATACTTAATGTATATTTTTGGAAGTACCTAAGCAATATATTTAAACATTCACTTTATAAAAAGATACATTTATGACAGAAACAGCTGAATTAAACAAGTAACAGCTCAAATCTCGGGAAGGCACTCAAAGAAGTAGCAGTTAAAAATAATTTTAAAAAGAGCATATCTGTAATCTACCGTGCATAAACAAATGCTGGAGAGTCAAATAAAAAATTTAAACTAATTAATCAGACGGCCCTTTTATAAGGAAAATAATGAGTATGAATATACAAATATCAAAACAATTAATAATAGAGTAGATACAAAAAAGAACGCGGCACACGCCTATCCTCGAAGGCCCTTGGACGACTACCATGAAAATTACTCATAAACAGGGTGTAAATCGTGGAGCTCACGTTAGACTTTTCGTAAACGACTCAACGTGCAGAACGGTGGAAAAAAGTAAGAGGAGGTTAATCGATGCACATTCGCAGCCGTAACACTCCTTTCATCGCATGCAGCCGAAAGGGGAAATCACTCGCCTGCACTCTCAAGTGACGCTCTCAATCTCTGGAGGTGGCCATTGTGACGAGAACAAAGAAAGAGCGCAGAGATCGCGGCCGAAATGAAAGAAGATGCGCAAGGATTCCAAGGAACAAAGGAACACTCTCTGTGTTTTTAGGAGCTCCACATAAAAGCACAGGACAGGTGCTACACATCCATTCGATGTCTCTCCACAGCCCTTGACTTTCAGAAGTGAGGAAAGTGTTGTCACCATACGAATTTTCACTGCAAAGCACTCTTTATTCCAATCTTCAATCCTTAAAACCTGAGAAAACTTCTTTGATCATTGTCGACTTTTAAAGAGGGAGTTTCGAGACGACCAGAGGATCATACATAAATACTCAGGTAAAAGAAAAACCAAGTATGCTCTCAAAGCAATATGAAATAGAGAAATCGTCACGGTAAGAGTTTATAATTCTCAATGATAACTAACAGGTTGCCTATTCGAAGAATTAAAGGTTTAAACGAAAACAGCAATAGAACATTTTAATTACATTGTAGTGGTTGGGATCGAATTGGTAATCGGAATCTATGAACACAATTGTAACATATTTTTCGATTTATTTCAAACTGAAAGATAAACATCTTTCTAAAATAATAGCGCACCTGATGATGACAAAGCATTTATCGATACGCTACGCTACCAAGCAGTTTCATTCCTTCTACGATATAAATATTCTTCAATGGCTGCGGAAAATGATTTACAATAGATGGAAATTAAATTACCATTTGAGTAACCAAATAAATTGGTTTATCGGACAAGAAATTAAGGCACTGAATACACCCCCAGTGCGTCGATCGAAAACCTCCAAAATTAAAATAAACCCTTTTTACAATGGGGCACAGCCCACACGAAATCATAGAGAGAAAGTTAGTTGAGCATTATAGGACTGAATTTGAGAGAAAAAATCAATTTGGACTTTGCACCTTCTTCAAGCTGCGACTAAAATGCAACTCTAACTGTCCCAGTTAATTATAAAATGAAAAAGGAAAGGGAAATGGACCTTCAAATGTAAAAACAAGGGGCGACTATTAAATTCAACATTGTATGAAAATTGAATCAGCCAATAAATCCTGTTTTAGGTCCGTTTTAAAGCAACGCATTCTTCTAGCAAACAGTAAACTTAATAACCACGAAATGTATTAGTTTTGTCGGCAAAAAATGTAAAAATCGCATTTATAAGTGACGAAGGCGTGCGGAAGTACAGATACACCTGTTTTTTCTTGGCCTTTGGGTTCCGAAGTCCCCACTCATGGACTGGCAAATTTTCAGTAAATTTATCTCATGCAATTCTTAAGTGAAAATGAGCGCAAAAATATTTCCGTAGGAAATTTCACTCCTCTCGAGCTTCTGAAATATCATCCTAGGAGAACCCTCACCATCCTACCGAGGAATATTTCATGGAGTCATGTTCATGCAGATTTCTGCTCGTTCGCTACTTCCCGTCACTCAAACATCTCACCTCATCCTCTCCTACCCCAGCGACCATTCCGTCGAAAAAACAGCCTGTTTGTAATGTGTCGCCGCTTCTTCTTTTCTCGATGACAGTGGAAGAGATGATGAAGATGGGGGGAGGAAACCATTTGGGACTGGGTTGGGAGGGTCTGGAGAAGAGGGGAGAGATGGGAAAAGTGGGACACACGAGTGCCACCTACGAAGCCGTCCAATCCTCAAAGATCGTGGAGATGATATTACGAAAAGGAGTATTGACGAAGGAGAGGTGTAAGAATATCAGCGGGGGTGTTGGAACTAACAGCTGACACAGGGAGTGCTCACTTAGGCAGTTCGCATCGGTTCGCATGGCTCGAATTTGGTGTGAACGGACAGTTGGATAGCGGAACATTTGACGGATTTCAATGACACGTGGCGAAAACTAGTAGTATGCTCATGATCGCATGCGGCGCTAAACAGGCTTTACAAGGAAATGGGGCCGAAGATGATATGAAGGGCGCCGAGGGTATGGAGACATTTAGAGAAGGGCGACGAGATGGATGCTGAGATAAGAGGGAGCCTGTTAATTGAGGCCGGGCGTAGAGTGGTTGCACGTGTCCACGACAACATGCACGACGCAGAAAAAGAAAACTGGCATTCGGTGAAACTGAGGCTGGGAGCAAGCGAGAGGGAGATGTGTGACTTAAAGAACGGAAGGGAACTTCGTTAATTCAGGCGTACTTCGAAGAAATTAATTGCCAATGACAAAAGGAACACTGGGTCATTTTTCTATAGAATTTTTTATTTAAGAGCAACTATTTTCAACCCATAGGCGAAGGCATGTTAAGAAAATAATTATAGTATTTAACAACAATAATTATAACAATTCATACGCATATTAAGTAAATAATTATTTCATTTTCTATCACTTTAAATTCACTGCTCATCTTTGAGAGCGACGAGCAACAGGTCCGACTGCTTGCATAATCATTCAGGCTTTCCAGCAAAAAAAATACGTTAACAGCATCACCAAAACCTCAGATTTTTTATCAAAAGCTGTCGCAAAAAGTTATATATGCTAAAGCGTATATACACACCCAGCCCGCCGCTCCCTTATCGAGGTTGGCATAGTCATACAAGCTAAATCATTAGTGTTAAACCAAATTTCTTCCATTCTGTTCAATTCTTACATACCTCTTTGCTTCAGGTTTCTTCATACCCTGTTCATATTCAGTCTCCTGTTGTTAAGAGATCTAATGTTCTTTCACACCTATTAGGACAGGTTTTGCGAGCCAATAAGCCTTAGGTTCCCAGAGTAAAGCCTTCACCTAACCTGCTAAAAAATTCTGTAGGTATAGTTTCCTTAAAATACTTCTACAGTATTTCTTAAAAAGTTCTGTAGATATTCCTTAAAGTATTGAAACGCCATTTTACGGAATTTCCAACAACTTTCTGCAGAATCCCTTAGCCTGTTCTGCAGAATTCCTTAGGACGTTCTGTAGAATTCCCTATGACTCTCTATATAGGTCCTTAGAAAAGGAACTGGGTCAACGGAAACCTCACTTATTTCCGTGGAGTTGCTGAAGTTCTACAGAGCAGCTTGTAAGGAGTTATTTTTATCGGCAGAAAATAAATCTACAGAACATGTGTTCTGTTAAGTCAGGCTCTCATTTTCCGTACAGATCCTTAGAAAAGGAACTAGGTCTGAAGAAAAAGAGTCAATTTCTGTAGAATTCCTTACGTTCTACAGAACAGCTTCTAAGGAATTTTTTAGCAGGGTAGGTATACTTAATTTCCATAAACGCAGGGGACTGGGGTTCCGGAAGGCATTTCATACTAGCTTTACTGAAAGGAGATATAATATCGTAAAATTGCGAATTTCCTGCATTTTTACAGGGTACTTGGCCTTGCTCTACATGAGCTAAATAATAAGCAATCTAAAGAGGAAATTCATAACAAAAAACGTTACGCGACGCATTACGTGACATTAAATAGCAAGAAATACGAAGCTATGGGCATAATCGCTCGCTCGAAATATATGCAGATGCGGAAAGGGAAATGAGCGACTGCAGAGTCCTAAAGTACAAAAGGTAGAAGATGTAAGACACAGCTAACGAAAGCGGGGTGAAGATGCCATAAGAGGGGGTTTCAGGTCAGGAGAGTGGGGGAACCTCGGGAATCGGCAAATGAGTCTGTATCAGAAAAAAGCAGCCTGTAAAAGCAGCTTCAATAAATACTCACGCAACATAAGAACACCATTGCCAGGTCTGTGCAGCCGCTTTGTTAGCCTAACGAGAAACTGAAATCGGCATTCCTTTTTCAGTAGTAGACAGGCTTGCACACGCCAGGACTATACCGCGACCGCTAAAACTTGCTCCCATAAATACTAAAAATAAATATGTCAATGGCATGTTTCCGGCCTATATTTTATGAATGAACATTTTCCGAAGGATTTCCTATCGAAGGCTGGTCGTATTTCGCCGCACTCCCCCGGTCAGACTTCTTCCCCGCGCCCGCATGAAGGGATCAAGTCTCATCCAAGAGGTACAAACCGACGGCCAGTGTCGTCTTCAACAGCTCAACACCCGGTGCAGTGTCTAAAGATTGCAAATAAAAGACGGAGTCAATCAATCAATCCCCGCTCATAAAAAGGACCAATCTGTCGGCTGCATCAGATCCAATTAGGCCCGATTTTCCCACCACACGACGACTTAAGCTAACCAGAAGATTCGGCTATTCGTCGTAAAATTCATGCAATGCTGTTTTCAATCAACCAACTAATTTTCCTGTAACTGGCTTTATGGAAACTATTTAACGAGGGATAACATACTGTCGGGAGAGAAGTCCTGGAAACAGTGACCCAAAGTTCACAGACAAAGCACATACGCATCCTGAACCTCAAATTCATTCATACATTTTCGTTAACAATCTCCATTCACTGTCTAATTCGAGACTGTTTAAGTTTGCCGTTTACTTTTTTTGCTATAGTGTTCGTGAGGTTTAGGTTTGCTATTTTTCTGTAACTCGAAAAATGTAATCGGCATTGCTATTGGACGAGTATGTATCAGAAGGATATGTCCCGCATACTACAGAGGGAAGAAAAAAGCACTAGTGAATTTTCCGGCAAGATATTCTCCTCCGTAAATCATTAGTCGGCAGCTTTTTTGGGAGATGAAAAAAGCTAGGCCTGGGTTACGTCATTTAGAGAAAAATAGCGTAGAGTATTACCATCCCAGTAACAATAAGGAAAGGTAACGGTGGAGCTTAACGAGAATTCTTTTTTCATCGACTTATTTGTCATTACCGATTCGAATGTATATAATTTACTCTCGACGACCTTCGATCAAATAGTCCACATGAAAAAACATATTTGCTAGGAACCCAGTTTTTTTCTCAGTAAATATTTCACTTAAGGGAGATTTTCAATTAACATTCAAGGTGTTGACGAAATGCGAACATCTGCGCACTTAGGATGCAAACGACGTTGAATGGAAAATGGAACGATGTGTGCCGGAAAAATATTTTATAAACCTGCCGGTATGTAGCATTGTGTGATGGAGCAACAGTCACGACCCAATGACTGGGGTAAAGGTGTTACAATCATTCAAAATGAATATCTATAAACGTAACCTTTTTATCAGAGAGCAGTTAAAACTCTCACTCTATGCATAGTTTACGCCTTTTTAATATCAACAAACTGCACAACAATCACAGATGTCATTATCGACGTTCTTTTGTTTTTTATCGCACATCAACTATGTTCACATGCATGTTTTGAAGTGCGCAAGGCCCGTTGGATGAATGGAAGGCAAGTGCGATACTGTATTACGGAGTGCTGTGCGCACTAAAACGTACTGCATATACCCTAAGCCTCTTCTCCAGAAATATCAACCTTAAAAGCATTTTTTGCATTCAAAATTAACATTAAATACCTGATCTCCGCCCCAATACCTTCGTTTGAACACCCACGAAATGCCCATTAATTTGTTCATATTTTGACTGGCTGCAGGTGAATATCTACCTCTACACGAGTGAGTTTCGAGTAAAGCCGAAACAGAGATAAAACTCAACGGTTTGGATATGCGTTGATATTGCTTTTGGACGATCAAAATATTTCACATGTTTTTTTAACGCCCAGAATATGCACGAGTTCCGGCAATGATCAATGGCAGACGCGAAACCTAAATACAGTATCAGTGGAGCTCGAATAATTGAACAAAATCGCCTTTTGCATCCACTAATAAAAGAGGTAGAAAAAAAATATTAAGATGAGAGGCACCGATGCATTTTTATATGCATCGAATTTATATATATTTTTTTATAAATTTTCATAAAGATACAATTTTGAAAGTCATTCGCTCATATCTTCGATGTGAAATATTTTACACCCAAAACCCTCTACTTTAATGATATAACTCATTAGGATATGTAATATGATGACGGTTTAGTTAATAATATAAAATGGTATATATTTGAAAGAAAACTACTAATAATTAAGATGATGATTACACATTTCTGAAGCTGTAAATTCCCTAAAAAACGAGAAAAATAAGAAGGTCTAGCCTAGCAACACTTGAATTTACCCTTCTCTCAATGGTATCTAATTTCTTTCTCGCGTGTTTCACCGAGACACGTATGTTAAGTCAAACCAGGAGAAAGATGTTGCCTTTTAGTAGTAAAATAATGTCATAGAATAAACGAAAAAATCAAAGGATAGGCTAGATAATAGTTTTGAAGCAATATCAAAGAAAATTATCTGAGAGAAAAGTAAAAGTTAAACTGCACTCTCAGAAAACTTTCGAAGAGAAATATTCATCCTGTTAGAATGCATGACAGACACGCTGAACATGGCGTCCCAAAATAAATTTAACAAACACCGCGGGGAAAATGCTAATAGTGCAGATGGCTACTCAGATTAAAGGGGGAACGACAGGTAATTCCACGGACACGGTGCTGAATGAATAACTTTCAACATTTGGGTGATTGCTTAAGATGTAATAACATTTAGTCATGTCACCTGGAAGTAGAAATACAGGAACAAACACTGGCAAATTTCCATTTTCTGTGAGGGAGAAATGTTAGAGATTTAGTACCGGAGAGAATCCAAAAATTTAAAAGCTCCATATAAAACTAGAGCGCAAACTTACGGTTGAGTTTGTCCAAATTTTTTCCAAAATGCATTATAGATACTGTAGACTAGTCGGGAGAAAAATGCATCTATCATCTTTATCAGCATAGATGTCATTCTTCTGGATATAACTAGATGACCCGTGAATGTAAACAGCCGTTATACTCTTTTGGAGAACCCATGGTTCAAATACTTTCTCTAAGGGTCAAGAATAAACAAAATGTAAGCACCCATAAGCAATAGAGTAGTTTAGAAATTTCCATTTTTTTTCTTTTTCTGATCAATGATAACAATGGACTGCTACGCCACTTCCCCATTAACTGCACTACATCCCTGCAAGTTGAAAATTCTCAAAGTGGCTTCATGTGACAAAAAAGGTGTCATTACATCCTAGGCTTCGTATTGATAATAGCTGAGGAACTTGAGTAAGGACTCCAGAGCCTTTTAGGCAATTTGACGATGACCCTCAGTTGTTAAGGCCATGCTATAGACCCTCAAGTTTGCGAGGACACCTAACTACCAGCTAAGCGTCGAACGTCATGGCGACAACGGGGCAAATGACAAGTAAGGGCATCGCATTTCTCCTGGTCTATCCCAAAATTCATGCATGCATTTATGTCGCCTCACATGACCCAGAAGAAAATACGCGCAACAGCTCCAGGGCCCGCCCAACTTCCACTCCTCCCTATAAACTCCGCTTCTAAAAATCCCCCGTCCATCCGATACGGGGATCTCCGCTATCCAAAAAGGCTCCCCCATCAAATGCTCCTCCTGGAGACGACGTGAAGAACACAGATGGAGGATGGGGTGGGGGGGAGAGTAGACTGTCACGCACGAAGGGGGAAGAGGGTAGGGAGAGGGGAGGGGGCGAAGGGAGGGACAAGGGGGGGCGAGGGGTTGGGTGAGCCAGGGAACGGAAAAACCCTCCTCCCCCGAACAAACCCACCCCCGCTCAAGGTTTCATATCGATTCCCCCAAGCCCTCTCTCCTCCCTCCCCCACCCCCGCCTCCCCTCTTCATATCCCACTCTCCCCCTCCCACATAAAACCAACCCTCCTCCCTTCCCCCTCACCCCCCCTCCCCGTACCCTCGGCCGTCTCCGCAGATTCGAACCCCCACGCCAACCGTACCAAAAATCCGCCCCTCCCCCTCCACCACTCCCCCCCCGCCTCCTCCCTTTTCAAAAGCGGAATATAACGACACGCCATCTTTACGTGGAGGGGGGAGGGGTAGAGTACGCAGTCGCAGTACCCGTGGAAACATTCGGCGGATAAAAAAAGACGAGAAACGAGAGGGCGTGGGGACTCGGAGGAGAATTCGAGAATCGCGGGGGATGGGCGACGACATTGCATTAGCCGTGCTTCGTGCAGCATGAACTCCTTCTGCACGCTTCTACGGTCTGCCCGTGGTCTCTTGAAGTTTTAGTCGTCGTTACAGTGGTGAAAGAGAGATGCGCCAGAAGTTTCCATCGAGATTCCGGTCGAAAGGGAATTTTTAATTATACGCCTGTGCTTGACTCCGGAGGGAAAAGAAACGCCGGGCAGCGAATGGAATTAAATCTGGCGTAAATTTTCGATGAGATTTCCAGGTAACTGGTTGTATTCCGGGGAGAGAGATGCGTCCTGCGTAAAGTTTTGGAATAGGGGAACTTTTCCGCGAGGAAAAACGATAGTATTGGTGTCACCCATCTCACTAACTTTCAAAGCATACGCTCCTCGCGCGTGCGAGCTGAAATTGGGGATACGATGGGCCGAACTTCACAAAGCCCCGGGAACGTAGGAACAATGAAGAATTGAACGGAAGGAAACCAAATAAATAGGAAAAATCACGACGAAGGAATTTTATCAAGTGCAACATAGCGATGATGTCACCCCAAAGCAAGGAAACTTGCAACGAAAGAAAAGCAATTAATTTGACCTGGAAACCAATCTGTCTGTAATATGAGCAGGCAGTTGCACCACCTAGTCACCTTAATTGAATCCGAATGGCGAATTCTTGCGTGACTAGAATGAACTAGGTGTTCTTGCCTCAAATCCATACTGAAACAAAAGCGGCATTGACAGATTAATGCAGCGGCTGTCGTGGGAGGATATACCCGGAATTTAGTATGCCTGAGGGAGTTAGATTTTCAAATACATTTTAAACATAACACAAAGGAAACGATAAAATCCTTCAATTGGATTTGCGCGGCAAGTTTAGTTAGTTTCATAAAAGGTACCAAAATAATGGATACATATTTTAAAAATAATGAGTAAAACAAACACGCTGTCATTTCCGAATGCCACCGCCACAACGTTTTGAGGAAAGGAACGGGTATTACACCGTTAGCGAATGACATCCGACACACGGCGCTGCTTTGCACTCTGGGAGTGCATCCCGAATTAGGATGAGTTCCACTCACGCCTACCACATCGACACTCGAGCTTAAGACTGCGGTTGTTACATGCCATCACTGTCGGATTAAAAAGGAAAAAGAACGAAAGCGAGAGAGAGGAAGCATAGCACGGCCTTGGAGCGACACTCGACACCCAGTAGGGAAAGCATAAAGACGGGCTATCATACCGAATTCATCAAATTTCACGGCGAGATTGTTTTCCGAAACATTTTCCAGGGCTCTCTCGAGGAAGGAAAAACGGGAAGGGGGGATGAAGAAGAAGCGGGGATAGGGAAAAATGTACGAGGGAGAACAAGAGGGGGGAGGGGTAGGGAGGAGGGCGAAAGAGAGGAAAGAGGGTGATGGGGAGGGAACCCTGAGCGCGTGCCTAGGCACACAAACACTCGCAAAGGAGATCCATCGCCACGTCTCCTCCCCCCCCCCCCCATTGCCCTACAACAATGACCCTTCGGAACCAATCACTCCTGCCCCCCTCCTCCAAACCCATTCTGTCCTCTATGACAAGGGGGGGAAGGGGGACATTCCACCCTTCTCACGCTGCCCTTCCCCCCTTAAACTAAACTCCACTCACTCACTGCATTACCGACTACCCCGTTCCTCCCCCGTTCACTCCGCCGCTGCCCTTAAATGCTCGCCCCTATTCCGCCAACCCTCCCCCCCCCATCCTCTCCCTCTCCTCCCTTTATGCACGGCGTGCCATCCACCCTTGGGTTCAACAATCCACTCTCCCAATACTCTCCCCTTCCCTCCTCCATCTCCCACCCCTCCTCCCTCCCCTCATCATCCCAAACCTAATCGGCTGCCGACCCCCTATCCCCCTCCCTCCCGCCTCCCTCCCTCCCTCCCTCCTTCCCCCCTCCTGCCAGATCTCCTCACTACTCTTGGCCGACGAGACTGCAAGTCTTAAGCCATCGCGCGTGCGTTCCCGTGCTCGCCAATTTTCGCACACAGAAGACTCCCGCCACACAGTGGTCGGAGGGACCCGTTTGCCGGACAAAATTCGTCGGGTGGATAATTTGAAGTTTCCATCCACTATTTTAACATATTTTTCGTAAGGAAGGCACTAATTAACAAAATACCATAAAAAACGAGAAATAGGCAGTGATTTGACATGAATTTTTTTATTTAATTACTTATATACAAGAATAAGAAACATACGCGTTTGCAGAAAGACATTGAGGGTACAAATATGGCAAAAAAATAATTTATAAGGTGCATTAAATATGGAAAACATCGCAACATAAGTTACTGAAAGTGCTAATATAGAAAACTAAGATAAAATTTAATTTTTTTAAACATCAATAAATGAATGATTGACATATCCTTCCGATTTACAACAATTTTATAGGGTCTTTCTTGGAAAAGTGCTATTTATAAAAATGATATGTCAAGAGCACGGCAACAAGTAACATCAAGTAATCTGAAGTAAAAAGCAAAAGGTTAAGTTAAAAATCCAATGAAACTTATAACATTGTCACAAGGTACTAAGCTGCAAAGCTAAATGAAATGAGGCAACACGAGCTTTCTACTGGTCGTTATGACGATGACGAGAGAGAAGAGTCAGAATCCTCATTATCATTTAGAAGGCTTACATATCTGGGAGACATTAACAAACAGAGCACTTCAGATGAAACGCTTTCCCTCTTCTTCTTACAACTTAGGGACGATATTAAGGGGTCAGATGATAGCAGCAGCAATTGCAGCAGCGCGCCACTACCTGATACCCGTTCTCCCCACTCTTGCCAGTCTGTGACTAAAGGTAGTGCGAGCGAGCAAGTTCCATAATCATAATGGAGACCATATTCGATATATACTTACGTTTTAATTTCACCAGCAGTGAGGCACACGAATTTAACATCGCACTATTAATGGAGCAAAAAAAAAGTTTTATATTAAAGAAATTTTAAGCAATCAAATGAAAATATCTAAATAAGTCTCTAATTTGACTCATTTTTTTCACGCGGAAACTCCATCAAAACGGAAGGTTTCTTGTGATACCCAAGAATTTACTGCGGTGACAATATTATTAATTTTCAAAAATAGTTCCGAAAACACACAAACTACAAGCTGATAATTTTTGACAAGACCTAAGAGTAGGAAATGCCTTATTTTGTAAATAATGTCTCTCTGGAGTGAATACACGTACCATTTCCCATGTAAAAGGGCTGGTATTTATTGGCAAATATCTCCGAAAGTAATGTGGTAAGAGGTTGAATTTTTTGGCGTCATAAGAAGGGTGAGATATTTTCCTTTCAATTGAGACCAAATTCATTGGTTTCTAAGTGAAATGATATTTCGCTCAAACTACCTTAAAGTAACTTTGTTGCTGCTTTCTACCACAACAAATTGAGGAAGTTTGAGCGAGATATCGTTTCAACTAGAAATCAATTAGTTTGGTCTCATCTTAAATAAAAATATTTAGCCCTTCCAAAGACACAAAAATATCTGCTCCTTGCCACACTACTCTCAGATATATTTGACAAAAACACCTGCCGTTTTAATTGGTACATGGTACGCGTAAGCCCTCCAAAGAGACATTATCTAGTTAATGATGGATGCATAACCAAAAGATCTCGCCAGAAATTGAATATTTTGTAGTTTGTATGTTATCTCAGCTATTTTGAAAGATAAATAATACAGTCATAGCAGTATTTATTTCAGATTAAAAAAATTACCAATCAGATTCGTCGGAAGTTAATTCTTACCCGCAGGAAAACTATTCCCGCTGAATTTATTCTGGCACCTGCTGGGTAGTAAACGAAGGTCAGCTGGATATCAATATGTAATCGCAAGCTTACCGATTGTACACACTCAAGCGTGCTTTTGCGTGGCGCTGAAGACGAGCATCACTCAATTCATTTTTGCACACACTAGCGAATACTTATTGCACCAGGAAATTTGGTGAAGGGAAGTATCGCCGACAATCAGCAAAATCGGAGGGCACAATCCAAGGACTCTACATTAATACACTACCACCCGAGCCACCATATGGACGTGTGGCAGGGGGTGTTAGGACATCAGCCGTGTAATGGTGTAAAAAAAGGATTTTCGTAGGTGAAATGCTGAAAATAATTAGGGGAGTGTTTTTAGTGGAGCTCCGGTTTTATTATAGCCACTTACTGTACGTGGAAAGAACGAATTTTTGTACCTATCCATTTGGCAATGTATCTCTCTTATTTTATCGCATCTGACGGACCATGAATATATATTATGGATTGTTATCTCGTCGCCAAAAAATGTTGTCTGGAATTCCGTAAACAAACAACTCTTTGGAAAAGGGTGCCGCCTAGTGATGAATGACGGAAGTTCAAATGTAAATACAGTCGATAGTTGGTGAATAAACACGTCGTACTGGTTTTACTTACAAGAAATAATAATGCAGTGGACAAAAAAAGTAGTACTACAAGCGGGACGTAATTATACACATTTTAATATCGTCAGGTCTACAGATATATTTTATTCCTCTCCGAATTTAATTACACAAATGCACAATTAACGTCTTAGCACTTCGTGATCATCGCTATATGGAAATTTAATAATAATGCGAAGTGACTTCATGAGTAGTCCCAATAGCCATCATTGCAGTGTAGGTAAAAAGGAATGCACTTACCGCCGCCTTGAACAGATTCTTATTTTTCAATCCAAGTCTCCTATTTTGGGTCCTCGTAAACGCATACCATGTTTTGCAGCCTGGTACGAAGCAAGTTCTGTTCAAACAAGGCATTCTCAATTCTTTATTTAAGTCGAACGGGCTTACTGCATTCAAATTAGAATCAGAGTCTGGCAAACATCGTCATCGGCACACGATGGACCTCTTACTCATTTCCTGTAATAGATATTTCCTCTCTAGCATTTGCAAATTAACTTTTAGGTCACAAAAATAGGAAGATATTATTCAAAGCATCAAGTAATTCATATCTCCTCGATCGTTATTGAATATTCACCACAGTCTCACGTTAGCAACAATTAACTGCGTCTATTTACAATAACAACTGAAAAGCCTCTAATCGAAGTGGCGCCAAGGACTGGGTGAACTGAAAGTGGAAATTTAGGCAACTCGTAGCCTAGGCAACAATTCCAAATATCAAAATCCTATATATTCATGTGACGGAACTACAGATGTAGTGTGGCGTCATGATTATAGTCTCTTTGTAGCCCTGAACACACCTGTACTGAATTTCTCAAGCAAAATACGTGAAGCCCGCAGCCTCCGGGTCTCTGTGAAATCCCTCTAAAAGGTGAGAGACACTATACGTTTGCTTGCAGCAGTTTTCAACGAAGTGCGTAGCTTTCCTTGGTATTTTATTTCTTTCTCTTGTTAAATCCTTCTTACCAGGGTCCCAAATGCTCGCGGCGTATTCGATGTGTGGCCTAACCAATGCAAGACCAATGCACCTTTCGTTTATTTTTTCATCCGAGGACGTTCCTATTTTACGCTTCATTAATTCTAGTTTCTTTAATGCTTTGCTGCATACGTTTTGTATGTATCTTCCACAATTTATCTAAAGTTAAAGTAGTTCCAAGGTGTTTGATTTTATCTGACGACTTTATATTTGCTTCAACCACAGTAAGGACATGGCGTTGGTGAATTGACTTCCGCGAGAAGTGTAATGTTATGAATTTCCTAAGATTTTGATCTAGCCCCCGCTTCTGGCAAGATAATATTCTGCAATGTCCCATTGAGTTAAATTTACTCCGTTAACGGGAGTTATTTAATATAAGTATTTCACCATTCCTCCACAAGTAGATCTATCAGCACAATAACAAAGTCCTTGAACTCCACACTTCAATGCCTCTTGGCAACAGGAAAATGGTCGTCAATAACGAGCCATACGATACTAATGGAGCCATCCTTTCGTACCCTCGTCCCTCGGCTTTCACAGGTCTCAATAAAACTCTCTCAATACACTTCAAACGCACGAGGAGAATCAAAATCGTTATCATCGGTTGAAAGAAAAAAATAAGACCGGCCTAAGAGGACACAATGACACTGGCACGAGAGCGTATCGAGCGCGTTTCCGAGGAAATTTCCACAATTGGACATCCGAAAATTTCTTTCACGTCCATCGCCAATCGTGGAGATTAAAGATGGAGAGGACCCAAAGGGCGGAAGGACGAGCATCTTGAAGGGATCGGTTGCCAGAGGATGTGAGGAGGATCACGAGAACCAAGAGTATGAGCATTTACATGCACGTCATCTGGAAGCCAAGCGTTATGTTCGATCTCTACAAAAAAGTATAATATTTCAGCCAAAAAAAGTCTCCAAGACAGCAACCGGTATCTAATATTTAGATTCGGATGTACGATCCATGATTAGCTTAAGGCAGCTTGAGCGAAATATCGTTTTACATAGAAATCAATGACTTTAGTCTCATTTTAAAGAAAAATATCTCACCCTTCTTATGACGCCAAAAAATTCAACCTCTTACCACATTACTTTCGGAGATATTTGCCAATAAATACCAGCCCTTTTACATGGGAAATGGTACGTGTATGCACTCCAGAGAGAGAGGCATCATTTACGAAATGAGGTATTTCCAACACTTAGATGTCGTAAAAAAACTAACAGCGTGTAGTTTGTATGTTTTCTCAACTATATTTGAAAATTAATCATGTTGTCACCGCAGTAGGTTCTTGGGTATCACAAAAAACCTTCCGTTTTGAAGGAGTTTTCTAGGCACCGTGCGAACAAAATGAGTCAAGTTAAAGACTTATTTAGATATTTTCATTTAATTACTCACCGTTTCTGTCATATAAAACCATTTTATTGCACCATTAATAATGCATTATTTTATTGATGAATCCTACAGCTGGCCAAATTAAAACCCATAATTCGAATTTGGTCTCTATTATGGCTTTGGAACTATCTCGCTTGGACTACCTTAAGCCAAAGGAAATCGTATCATTCACGTCAATGTAAAGTAAAGTGAGAGTTCAGATTCAGCGAGTGCCATTTTAATACCGTTTATTTGATATGAGAATGATCTCGGTCTGCATAACACCCTGCAACTTACTCCAATGATGAGTAGCTGGAGGTGAATTATCACTAACATTCATTTCAATATAACACTATAATAATAGGTAGATGTAACTGCGATTGATAGAAAAGTTAAAAACTGCTAATACATTTCAGGAGGAGAAAATTTACAAGTGTGTGATACATTATAAGTATTCTATCAAAGTAAGACAGTTTATATTAATGTTCTCACTGCTACTACACAAATGAAAACATATACAAGAGTGACATCGCAAACTCCGATCGAAACCGCTATCGATCGGAGAGATCACACACCAAAAACAATGCTCATTAAACGACAATCACGAAACATTACTCTACATTCTGAAAATATTTAACATTAATACGCTATAAAAAGGTCGACTAGCAGACTAGGAAAAAAATATAAAAACGTTAGCATTGAAAACTTAATTATTGTGGTTCATTAAGGAGGCGTTGGAGTCATCTTGTGAGAGTATATTTCCATATTTTTGATTCAGTTGTATTTTTCCCTATAACTGTTCCCTATGCCATCGACGTATTACCTCTTTGCACTTAATGAGCAGCATCACCGAAAATGAAAGAAACGAACGGCTAAATTTTGCAGGGAGAGGACAAACTAAGAGAGCCTGAAATAACTACAGTGCCTTCAGAGTTTGCGTGCTTCGATTGCTCCCATCAGACATTATCAAGCGAGGCCACTTGCTGAGCCCAAGGTTATTTTGCTTGGAATTTGCTGTTCAGAATGGCCCAGTAAATATTCAATAAAAGCACAGCACGTCAGAGAGCTTCAGTACCTGCGTCACCGCAGGCGAAGGAAAATACGTATTTACCTAGGTGTAATTAAGCTGAAACTCCTCTTCTGGCAACATAAACAACAGAGACACTGACGTAATAAATAGACACATCAAACAAACCTATTTCCCGCGAGCATGATTAAATTCATCTACCCAGCCTCACGGCTTCACATGGGAAACGCAATGGATTCATAGTTTCGCCCCTTTTTCCCATTAAATTAAAGCGTCGAAACAGATTGCGTCGAAAATGTACCCATATCTGAGGAAATACCTTCTCTTGTTTACTTAACCAAGCTCGAGGAAAAAAGGGTCGAAAATAAATCTCGTTTATGTAGTAGGATAAACCCTGCGGAGAAGAAAAAAAAAAATATATATATATAACTCGAGAACGGGAGGTACGTGATTTTTTGGCGGAAAGGGAAAAAAAGGAAGAAATGTGAGGGAAAACAATATAAACTCCCCTTCGTTGCCCTTCTCACCCCCTGCCACCCACCACCTCACCTCCCTCTCTCCCGCCCTCTGGCGAGAAAGATGAACGAGAAACGAAAGCAAACACGGAATATTGGGAGGTTACCAAAAGTGCCGAAGGGAGTAAGTAGAGGGATCGATTCTAGTGGGATATGAGAGGCGGGAGGGGGGCAGTATATGTGGAGGAGTGAGGAAGAGGAAAGAGGAAGGGGACGAGGGGGGAGAAGGGATGAGGAATGGCTGGAGGGCGGGGGGAGGTAGGGCGGGGGGGGAATGGTTGGAGCCAGTAGGTGCAAAAGTTAGCTGCGGAGTGACGATAGACGGAGGCGTGCCATTATACGTGACGGTGGGAATGAGTGGGCGTTGAGAAGAGAAAGGGGGTGTAGGGAGGAGGAGGGACGGGGTGGAGGGAAAGGAAGGAACGGAAAAAGAGCATTGGATCACGAGACGCAGATCTCGGGGATACAGACAGTTGGGGAACACCAGGCGAAGCGAAAGGAAGATAGACTGACAAGGCATGTGCGAGAGTATGCGCTTGAAATTTACTTCATGTAAACCAAATAAGGCGGAGATTCTATGTAAGATGAAAATCGTTATTCCGCACGTGAGAGTTTGATAAACACATGTGAGTTAGCCAAATTATCGATATAGCAACAAATAAGAGTGAAGCTAATGGTGAACAATGATGAAGAAAGTTAGTTTTTCGTTAGGTAGAATTTACTTTTCCACTTTTTCATGGTTTTAGAAAGCCAGTGAAGCTACGAAGTGAATAAAATAATTCTAAGATATAGTAATAAGGAGAAAAATATCCTAAATGATATTCTGGAAGAAATCCTCAATCGTAATATAGGGCGAGGTGCTATGTTAGTGCCAACTGTCAACACAATGAATCGTGAAGGATTGAGGAGAGCCCGAATTGTGAATTGATCCCTAAAAATCAACAAGTAAGACTGAATTTATCCTTTAAGAAATCAATACATGTAAACTACCTCCAACAACGCCCGTGAGTAATAACAAAGAATAATTTCACTAAAATGCATGATGTTATCTAATTAAAGGAATGATAGGAGGAACTACAACACGATAGGGGAGCTTCAAATACAGCTGCGAATGCAGTGAATGACCCTTTATTTCCTAAGACGTCTCCGACGGCGGTGCTCCAAAACACCATATACTTCATTGAAAAAAACTTGAAAGCTTATCTTTATTCGTAAATTCACGGTGTTACCAACAAACAAGTAGTCTTATTCAAACTTGAAATGAAGTCATTTTAAATTTTACCTTTCGCAGGTTTCATTCAGAAAGCACCGATAACTCCGTCATAAAATTAATAATGAAATTATATCGATATTTTTGCATGAGTATAAAATACAGGGAATATTATTGGAAAGTATTTCTTTATTCTCTGGAATCATTGTTCATTCCACGATTAAGAATAATTCATTGGTTATATATAGGGACTTTTTGTAAGCAATAAATGAGAAATGGCTGAATCATTGACATTTACTAAAATATCTACCGTGCATCATGAAGACAAACGGGGTTCTCGGAATGATCTACGATATCATTACTCCAAGAGCGACACGATGAACTATACCTAGCTCGTTGCACACACGATGACGAATGCAAGTGAGAGATGTTCGAGAGACAATGTAATAGGATTATCGCCCCGACAATGCGGAGGAGTTGACGGGAGGCAGCGATCAGGGTGGGCGAATGGGTCAGTCTTGCTAAGCCCGACTCCCAAATGTGTTCGTAATTCCCCACGAGAGGAGAGGGGAAAGTACGCAGGGGCTTATGAAAAGATTTTCGATCCCTCTCACACCTCCCTCCTGCTCAAATCATCCCCCGAAAGCCCAGAAAGAAATCACCCCCGATCCCATTCATCAGGGGTCATTGTTCGCGCCCATCCCTCGTTCAGGGCGGTGGGGCATTCGCTCGAACCATAGACACGTGAAGATAAACCCGGCGCCACTACCGCTGCCCACGGCACTCACCCACGGCACCCGAGCGCGGGGCCCGCGCTCCTCGAAGGCCAGGACCACCGACATCCATAAGGCACACATACTAGCCTACACATTCCCCGTACGCAGCCACCAAACGCTCTTTTCTTGGAAACGCTCCTTCTCGTCACCCTCCCTCTCTCTCCTTCCCGGGATTCCCTCGTTCGCTCCCAATCATGGACGCCTTTCGACTTCGACGGTTCGTTGGTTCCCACTCCCACTTTAACTCCGAATTCCCTCATTCTTATTCCAGGACTCTTCCCATGCGTTCCCATGCTACGAAAATCCTCCAATGAAAGCTAACAATGACTGTATTGAATGCATTGCACAATGACCGAGGGTAGGACTTTCAGCGCCTACATTCATGATCATAATTAAGAGTGTCAGTACGGACATGAGCACGTCCATTCCTCGAAACGAACGTTGGAGCTCTTTATCGTTAAGTTATTTCAATTAACCGAATCGATTATGTAATGTTATCCCATATTCCACTGTTAAAATAAAATTAGTTACTAAATGCGCTCAAAAATCTTTCTCGTAAAATCCATACAAACTCATCATAGCTACACTTTAAAGCATATATTAGTCAAGAAGACGTTGAATTTTCGCGGCCACATACAACACAACCCCCGCATCAGCTCAATGAGTAAAAGCGTTTGTTGTCCCATGCGGTACTGCCACAGCTACTGTTTTCTTTGCCACCATAGGACTTCAAAACTATGTCAAAGGAATTCAAAAATGATGCTAATCCGCAAACACTCCAATGCTGCATGTGAAAGAGATATAAGTGACCGACAAAATCAATTATTGTGGCCTTTGTTTGAGCCATATGATCGCGAAAAAATGTTTAACTTCATTATTCTCTACGCCAAATCAGTACTTTCATTTTGAATGATAGCAATGATAGAATTGACCCAATCAAATTTATTCGAAATCAGTACATTTCAAGTGTGTCTTGGATGGATCTACTCCCAGAAAGTAAATAGAATATTTTGATCATTATCTTCCCCAGGTTTCATTTCCAAGCAACTTCCTTATCTTTTTCTACGATTTACCACCTTAAATCCACACTTTTGCTATATTTTCCTCCTTCAGTTTAGTACCTAAAACACTCTGGCAACCCGAATTGTTCAAGCCCCACCTTCACTTTCGCTTTGAAACCGAAGCTCACTCCGACTCCTTTCACCCAAAACCCTTCGAATTTATGTATTCTCAGAGCACCACTGGTTTCTTCTCTCCCTCCTCTCCTTTCACCCACCCTTCCATAAATTTCGCCAACTGAACACCAGAAGAGCCCAAAACACGAAGACTCCTGCCACTCCCGCTCCGCCCCCTCCCCCATCGGAACACCTCGCACCACCACACTTGACCTTCGCCCTCTCTCCTTTCCTTCCCTCCTCATCTTGTTCCAGCATCCTTTTCTCGCGTTTCCTACTTAGTAACGCGGCTTTGAAGGCGTCTAAATTCCTCTGGGCCTTCCCTTCTCACTCTATTACATTGTCTTTTCCCTTGACTCACCTACGACACATATTTCCTCCCATTACTACATCACTACTATCATGAATTGCTGTCTTTCAGATATGTTTCAATGGAAATTGGAGCGAGATTTTCCCTAATAACGAGGGAAACCACAACAATTTTTTTATTTCAGCTGTCATTGGCAGCACAAAGTATACTTAGTGATATGAATAGGACAACAAATAATTTAATATGACTGAATTTCTCCGCAGTTAAATAAATACATTTACACAAGAATAACTAACAAAATTATTTTTGGGCATTTCTGTAAAAAGTACAACATCGAGTATTGTATTTATTTTAACAAATAGTCGAAAATTATTTTTTTAAATATACCCTGGTTAATTCTATCTTGAATTAAAAATTTTGACATTTTGACATTCTGACATTTTGGTTTCTCTCAAAAACTGAGATATTTTTCTTGAAAGCGATGCGAAATTCATCATGCTATATGAGAAATAATATCTCTCAAACTACCTAAAGTGCGCATATGATTAAGATAAGTTGAGTTGATAAGCAGTTGTACCTCCACCGCGTCCACCTCTATCCATCTGATCATTCACCGAAAGAGTTTCTACACCTCTCCTCATCCTCGTCTACAGTCTCCTCTTGGTCCACTGCACCTTTCCCAAGCTCCTCCTCATCGGTAACTTTAAACCTAAACCCAACAGAAACGCCTCCAGTATTCTCCTACCCTATATCCTCCGTGCCCTGTTTTGACAATCACTTAACGCTCAGAGTCATCACCTTTCGTCATTAAATGAGGTACTTGTCATTATTCATCTTCTTGGGAGAATACATCGTTCACTGACGCTTTTTCCAATTAATATCCTAACTACTAGGTCTATTTACATTAAAATAAAAATAAACTTATTAAGTGGTTCTATCAGATCCAGTTCAAGCATTTCTATAAGTGTAACAAACCTTGCCTTTGATGGGTGAGTGGGATGGGATGGGATGGATGGGTGTAACAAACCTTCCTGGCGATTGAACTTTCGTTTTCCTATTATTCATCCTCATTCCATACCTCTCGCGCTGACATTGCAACAAGGCTAATATTGGTTGTAATCTCTCTTCTGATTCGTCCTCCCCATTTTTAGCATCTTCTTCTATACATCTCTCTTGTAAATGCCTTCGAGGAAATATTGAAAACCGGGTTGTCTGCAGGAAATCCGATCACGCTTCCTGGCCCATCACTGCCAACGCTAATTTTACTTCAGCTACCCTCACTTGCGGTTCCTCAGCGCCGCAGTCTTCTATTTCTTGATTTCACGCTCATTGGTGGATTAGAATAGGACAGTTTGGGAAATGGTGGAAGGCTAGAGAGAAGCCCGGCGTTATCTATACACCATGCCGGCAGGTATGGTGTATAGATACGGTTGGACTCCCATTGACATGGTGTCACAATTTCCAGGCATCGAATTAGGGACATGAGCATGGAGAGCCAGTTCCCAAGCCACTTTATCAACCTGGTCATAAGTACCACCACTAAATAGAGGATTTGATTTGGCAATCGCATACCGAGGACCCGGGTTCAAATCCATGATGTGTTGGAGATTTTCCAAAGGAACCAAAATCTATACTCACGTTCTACGTGGATAGCACATGTACTAAAGAGCTAAGTACTCAGTCCATCTCATGGAACGTTAAATAGTGATTCTCCTGATATTTATTGTTTAGAGCAGATGAATTCTGACCCCGAGTTTCACTCCATCCTTCGTCTATTAAATCCAAAACAAAATACAGGTCAATATATTCTTAACAAATCAAGTCACTTATCCTCAACTATGCAAACGACATCAGCTGTCGTTGGCCTTCTGTAGCAATCAACTAACCTTACGGCATTCAGAATTAAAGCCAACGCGGTATTACAAAAATATTAAAGCTCTGAATCGCTGCATGTTTACCTTTCATCGCGCAAGAATCCCTCCGAGCAGCACCGGAAACAGGAATCGCGAGCTTTCTCCGAATCGCATATTGTCACAATTCCCACCTTTTAGTGAAGCTCTTTTTTGTATTCACGAATGAAAGAAGCCGTGCAATCACGCCTTCCCCTGAAGCGTGAGGTAAACTGTAAAAGCGAGCCAAACGCTCCAACATCTGCGCACCCGTGAGCTCCCGTCGTTTTTTCATTATTCGGGGCCCTTTCAGAGAGAGCGCTGAATGAATGGACCAATTCTCAGGATTTGGCATACTCTTCTCTCCTCTCGAGCAACAAAAACATGCTCAGATTTAGAGTTCCTCGTCAGCCGCGATATGCGTGTGAAGAGGATAACACATATTTTAAACTTTGAATTTGAGAAATCAAAAGATAACACAAGCTCAAGCTACGAGGCAATTTTCGCGCACTGTTCTCCGGAATTGCCATCCCGAGTAAAATTTATTAAAAATGCATCTTCTCCCACATTTTTATTGAACTCAGGCTTTAAAAAAATCGCCAAAATTCTTTCTTAGTAGTCATCTACGTGAGATTTAGCCACCCAATTTCCAACGGACAAAAATGAAAAAGATAAAGTCCAAGATAGCATTTCAAATTGAGTGCCTGCGATTAATACAATGAAATAATGTGGTGAAGTTTTGGCACGAAAATTATTATATGACAACCATCAACACTAAATGAACAGAGAACATGGAGAAATATATGAGAAGTGGTACTGCATGTCACGACACCTTCTTCTCCGTATTGTATATGACTTAGATGGCTTTATGAACAGATTCTTAAAATTATATCTAAATAACACGTAAAAATAATGAACGTGCATTGCACCATTGTAGTTTTCTAGCATCACTACTTTTGTCCGACCAACTATATTTATCATTCCTTCTATAAAAACTATAAATATTCTCATAAAATCTTATCACGAGTTATGTAGAACCTGCACAGGTGGAACTTATTTAGTGAGAATTCCTTTTACAGAGTCCGTATAACACTATAGCGCAGTTGAAATATATTGACTTGGTTCAGAAAGAAAGCGAATGTGCACAACTTTTTCATTACCATTTGCTTTGAACTAGGTCACCATAATGGATCCGTTGGTCACCTAATCTCCTTCTCCAAATGGCATTAGACGTATTTATTGATTGGCTGTATTTTTTACTATCAACTACGTAATTATCTTGGCCAAACTTCAACTGCTACACATAAGAAAAAAATATTTTGATACGCAGCTCATATAAGAAAGAGCCCTTGTTTAAGGCCCAAAGAGCGTAAGACCTCTCTAGTTTCTATCATAGTAATCTACAAGAGAATTTTCTTTACACAACCATGAATAAGCACTCCCTCTCCACGTCGCCCCGAACGGCCGATCCAAACGCCTCGCACCCGATATAAGCGACCTTAAGCGCCCTAAATCCTCTCCCCGATACCTCCCGCCTCTCAGTCAGCCCGGGACGAAGTGAACACGAGCGACCATCCACTTCTTCTCACGCCCACTCCAATTCATAAACGAACGCCCCGAAAACATCGTCCGCCCATCAATTCATGGACGGCCAGAGCCCCAGCGTGCTCTTCTGCACACGTTTTCGGAGGCAGATATAAAGAGAGAAGGGTCCCTCGCAGAAATCTCCCCATGGCCACCCCTTAAAACTCTAGCACCCCCGCCACCCACTCACAACCCCCAATGGAGAGAGAAATGAATGGTCCACAGTCTGAAAGGGAGGGAGGGGCACGACATATTTGACTCGGAAGATTCGTTTGAGCAAATTCCTTCTCGGGCCCTGGGAAAATGTAGAAAGGCTGTGTCGGCGGTGAGGGTCGTGGGGGTGGCGGCACAAGGGGTGGTTGAGGCGGGGGGCAGAGCAGGGGGAAGGGGGACTCTCCTGTCGCGGAGGGGTGGGTTTTGAACTGGTGGGATAACAAGTGCTCGGGCGAGGGGGAGAGAATGGCGGATCGGCTTGGATTTATATGTGTGCTTTGAGGGTAAGAGAGAGCGCGGGTTGAAGGGGTTGAAGTGGGCGCGATGGATCGGTGCACGGCCCGAACAGGAGAGCAGAGACTGACTAACCCTCACCCCCCAACCCAGGGTTGCCAACAGTCCCCCGCAGCCTTCCCTAGACTCCCCAAATTAGACGAGGGTTTTTGTTTATAATCCTCCGCCTCTCGCCTTGAGGCGTTCTCAAGTTTAAATAAAAATTCAAAATAAACTCTTACATCATCATCGTTTCGTGTGATTTGCAATACTTGTAAATGGCTAAATGTTTCGAAGAATACGAAAACGTTTTCAACACGTTCGGTACACGACAGTCAACTATACAATTCCAACTAGAGTATACACGGTCTGCCAAGACCACGATTGCTCAAGTTCGATTATGATTAAATTGTAGAGTTTACGCTTTTCCATTTTTCAGTGTACGCATTCATCGGTAGAGATAATAATTTAGGGTTGCTACATACCCGAACTTACGGAATTACAGGACATTTTCAGGTTTTCAGGACCAATATTTTCATTTTTGCGGCAGAGAATCTGTTCTCTTCTTGATTAAGGCGCAGGGGAAGGAGCACTACACATCAACGCATTTTTCATAGCATAACAAAATTTCTAAACATATAGAGCACCATCAATAGAGGTCTGACGACAAATCGGCTTCCTTTTTAACTTTTATTCTTCGTATCGATGAAGGCCACGAATCACTCGTACAAAATATGACAAGAAATAATATTTCATCTTCCTCAGCAGGAGGGTAAAGAATAGGACTAAGAGTTTTTTTAGGGTTACGATTATTAACTAAACATCAGATAAAAGCTTCAAGGCCTCTCACAGGCAAATTACTACCATCTTAAAGTCCACATACTTGAATATAGTGCCTAAATTACTGTACGCCTGAATAACCAAAAAAAATTCATAAGACATGACTGAATTTTTAATTGGAAAACCAAATTTCCAGGCTATTTTCTCATTGCCATGGCCAAGTCTCCCAGGTCCATTTTCAATTTTCATGACGCTTTTTTTCGTAATTTTATGAGTTTTTTTTTCAAAATTGCCAGTCCTCGGGCAACTCCGTTATGCTTTTACATCAATCTCACCGAATCTCCCAAAATATCTTTCTCATAGAATATCTTTCTCACAGGACTAGGTCGTCAGATGCTGGCAGCCCTATTTCCAACGCTTCACCTTCGAAACTCTTATTCCAACCGCCCACACCCGCCACGTCCATCGGGTTGGTGAATGTAACCGAGCGAGCAGCAGAGCGCTCTATAAGTGTGACGATGTCACGAGCCGAACCATTGAGCGGTCTTGAGGTGTGCTCGATCAATCCCCCCACCCCTTCTTCTCTTATAAAGATTATCCTCGTTGTTGCAGCCACGACTCCCAACAATCTCTTTTTTCAGCCTTCCTCTTCATTTCATTGTACGAGGTGCATCCCATTTCCATCGCCAATACTTTTAGGTACGAAGTTTTCGGTCGTCCTCTCTGACTTTTGCCTAAAATTTTTCCCTCCATAATATTTTGTATGAAGTTGTCGTGCCTGAGTAAGTGTCCGATGAGCTTTGCTTTTCTTGTTTTAATTGTTTCCAATATTTCTCTTTCTGTATGGACTTCATTTAGTACTTGCTCATTAGTTTTCCTGTCGGTCCACCTAGTTCTTGTAACCCTCCTCCAAAACCACATTTCTGCAGCTTCATGTTTGGTCATTTCACTATTCCTTAGTGTCCATTTCTCGCATCTATATGTTAGCACACTCCATACAAAACTTTTCAGGAATTTCTTCCTAGTCTCAATACTAATGCTGTTATTTACTAGGAGATTTTTCTTTAATTGAAAGGCTTTCTTGGCTAACGTTATTCTTCTTTTCATCTCAGAGGAGCAGTTATTATGATTCTCTAATATGCTACCCAAGTAGCAGAACTCTGTCACTTCCTCCAGTCTCACTCCGTCCATACGTATATTCGTTATCTTTCCACTTCTCTTTCTTTCTACCGCCATGATTTTTGTTTTCTTGGTGTTTATTTTAAGTTTCAGTTTTAATAAAATATTATTTATAATTTGAAGCATTCGACTAAATTCCTTCTCTGAGTCAGCTACTAGAGCTGTGTCGTCTGTAAATCGAATGCAGCCACCTTGCATCCACCCAGCTGTAGGAATCCTTCACCCTCTCCCCTTAAAAAGGAAGAGAACACGAAACAGTTCGCAGCAACTGCCGAAAAAGTTGACTACGCGGTCGCAGCCAAAAACGCATGGCCTTCGAATGTGAACAATTCAAATTGAAGAAAGGTCATTCACCAGGGTTTGTGTCCGATCCTTGCGACATAATCCCGTTCACGTAACTACTACTACTGGGTATCATAGGTACTTAGTTACGCAACACATACCAAAGGAGGAATTCTGTGTTCTTACCGATTCGCGTGGAGGCGAGGCAATAGAACCACAATACGACCACCTCTCCACCCCCTCCTCCCTCTTTCTCTCGCGCCCCCCCCCTCCCAACCCACCGCTCCTCATCCGCTTCCGCCTCGGGGATCGCCAGGTAACCCTCGTCGCAGTTGACGCGGCGGCAGCGCAACAGAGATAGGCCAGGTTGGGAGTGAAGACCCTCGTGTGATGCTGAGTAACATAAGAGGGAGCGACCGTGCGTTTTCGTGCGTGTATTGGGGCGACTGCGGGTGAAGTGCGGCTGCTGTAGGGATGATCCGACGGCGAGATAAGATAAGGAGAGGAAACAGATGAAAGGGAGGGAAGGCGGGGCGACACAAAAGGAGTGTAGAGTAGGACAGCGAGAAGAGGTGGAGGAGAAGAACCAGATGAATGTTTTTAAAGAAGCTAGAGAGGAGAATGAGGGGAACGGGGAATGAACGTAAGGTGAACAGACAGCGAGAGGAAGAGGAGAGATTGGTCCAGATGAAAGAGATAAAGATGGGAGCCTAGCTCTGCAAGCCGCGGGGGAATGCCAGTGGAGGAGGTGGGAGAGGAAAGAAGGATGGCGTTAATTTAAATGGCCGGTCAAAGGACGAAAGGGCGAGCGGGAACCCGATTTGAAGGGAAAGGATCAAAACGGAATTAATTCCGCCTACGACAAAGGCACATCTAGTATTAAAAACGATCTCACAGGAAGATGGGTTAAAAGTTACAATATATTAGAATTAAGTAATTAAGTCATCGGTTTGCTATTTTATGTCAACAGCAAACACGTTGAGGCCGGGCGATACCATTTTCTACTGCTTCTTTTTCTCTAAAGAGTGGAATTCAAACATCAATCCATTAAGTTCTCTTCGAAATTCTTTGAGCATTTGATTATGACAAAGATAAAACTTCAATGATTTATCGATAAAATACAACCTACTAAATAGGATCTTCAACGATTATCTTATAGCATTACACCGACCGTACCTAATGGCCTCTTTGCGACCATCGTTCGCTATATCAGCTTTGCGATTTCACCCAAAATCGAGCCACTCAGGCTATCTCAGGCAATTTCACGTTTATTGTGTCTCTAATAAAAGCAAAATCGTTTCAAGTTTGGACGCAAGAGGACAAAATTGGCAAATTTTTCCCTTGCATATGCAAGTCCGTAACGTGTGAAACTGCCCCTTAATGCAAAATAAGAACAGAAGAAACGATCGCTGAGTGTGGCAGGACACGCGGAAAAGTAAATATGGGAGAGAGAGAACGGCAAGAGAAGACGCGAAGTTGTGCGGCAAAAGAAGAGGAAAGATTGGCCGTGGGCCGTGCAAGGGGAGGCTGGATGGAGTGGCGGAAGGCAGGCGAGGATCGGAATAGAAGAATACGAGGCGGTGAAGAGAAAGATGGGATCTCGTAACTGTCCGAACCTTACATCAGCCCTCTTCACCCTCCCCTCCGCCCTCAGACCCTCCACATAGACACGTCTCTCCGCTAACCCATTTCAAAGCTCGTTGAACTCACCCTCTCCCTCTCTCTGCAGCCAGCTCCAAAGCCTCCTTTCACACCCATCACCCACCACCAACTCCCTCCGAGTCGAACCCTTCGGCTTCCCTGGTGGGTGGAGAGGAAACAGCAAGAGGAGGAGGAGGCATCGCCGCGTATGTACTCGTTCCTCCTTCTCCCTTCCAAACGACCTCTCCCTCAACTACCCCCGTTATTCCGTCAAGCCCACTCCACCACCGCCAATAAACTCAACCTCTGGCCTCGACTGCCACCCTCCCTACGCAGGAAAAAAATAAGGCGAGGGTGCCCGTGGGGCCTGCCTGCTCTCTCTCGCACCTCCCCCTCCCCCCACCCCTTGCCGCCACCTTTGAAAACCACCACCATCACGGGGGTTGGGAATGCTTTGCGCTCGCCAAAAAAGGAACTTTTTTCCTCCTCTCCCCCCTGCGACAAGGCTGCCGTTTGAGTTGTGCCCACGCGACGAAATAGAATTGGTCGCGACGAAGGGCTGTAGGAGGTGGAGGGGGAATAAAGAAGAGAGATAGAGAAAGAGGAGATGGGGTAAGGGAATATTGAAGCCGAAGGGAGGACAAATTAGGGTTGACGCCGAGCGCATGGGACAGAAAGCGCGGGCTGGCTCTCGAAACTGCGCGACTTGTGAAGAGAAAACACGATTTTCACTACAATTGCCGCCGATCCGTTACAAGGAAGTGGTTCAGGAATCCACTCGTGATGGCGAGCCGAATCTTAGCTCCACCGGCAACAGAGATAACTTCCGTCGCTACCTTTTGGGGTTCATTCTGAGAGATACAACAAGGATAAAATTTGAGAAAGATATTCATTATCCGATAGGAAGTCGCAGTTAGTGTACGGAGCATGTCAAGGAAATAGTGTATGTATATGCAAGCAAAAATTGCAGGGTACGGAGTATTCTCCTCTGGAAATTATTATACCAAAGCGAAACATGGGTAGGTAAGGATATGAATAGGAGAAAGCTAAATGCAACGGGAAAACGGGACGTCAGAGAAATGTTTGCGGGAGCAGTAGAATCGAGAGAGTTAGGAATGAGTTGGTGATAAAGGAATGTCGGGCGGCTGCACCAGGAATAGATACATTATATAAAAAGAGCGTACTTCGTTGTTTGCCCATCTCCGGAGAATGGGAGTGAGTCGAATAACTAAAACGATATGTAATAGTAGAATGAACGGTGTGATAGGAAGAGGTAAAACTAAAAAATTGTGGCAGATGGTGGCTGAAAAGACTTCATAAAAAGGAGGAATATTATAAGGGACGGCAGACGGCAACAGCTTAAT
Organism: Ceriagrion tenellum; assembly: GCA_963169105.1. Taxonomy (NCBI): domain Eukaryota; kingdom Metazoa; phylum Arthropoda; class Insecta; order Odonata; family Coenagrionidae; genus Ceriagrion; species Ceriagrion tenellum. The sequence continues at coordinate 168,338,703 of OY720634.1, forward strand.
TATTTGGCTCCACTAACCCAGAAAGGAAACTGCGTAATGAGTACGCATGTATTCACTGTACAAAACTAAAAAAATGTGGAACCATGAGAGAAAGAATTACAATTACGTTGTTCACGGAAGAGCTTATTCAAATACGCATCTAAATTGAGAGACTTATTAATGCCTATGATTGCTGTTATAAAATAATTGAAAAACCGCTAATCCTAAACATATTCCCGTAAAATTTACCATCATAAAGTTGACGATGCTAACGTTATACGTACCTAAATTAGCTTACAAGGGCTTCTGTAAAACACCCATCCCAGTTTAATACGGATACAATCACGCGAATCAGCCAGAAGTGGCAGTCAGATCGGTGACACAAATCCGCGACTGTTTAATTACTCGGATTTCTTTTTTGGGTTTCATTTTGTACAGCCATCTAAGAGAAGATTCTATTACTGCGTACATCGTATACCATTCAAGCCCCGGGAACGCGTTATTTCATCCATAAACAGAGAAAGGATTAAACTCAATGAACTAGACGGAAATGATGCGAAGTATATTTATTTTCCGCAGACCATAATAAATAAAATGTCCATTCCCAAATACGAGTTTAAATTCCGATGTTGGGTGAATTTCGTCATCGCTCGCCAACGATTTAAATAGATAAAAGATATGCGTGTCGAAACACTTTGACCGCGCTCGACCGATTTCGCAGGTAGGCAACCGATGCGTAGAACATGAGTGGAGAGGCACGTGAGCCCCTATTGTATGTAGAATCAAATCCTCCCCAACGCGGAATATAAACGCGCATACACGCAATTCAGAAGTAGTATCACACACAAGGGTAGATGGAATAAAAATGGGCAGATTATACGCGCCGGATAATTTATATTTTTCGCAAAATGGAAAATAACGGAACCACTTGCTTCTGGAGAGAAAAAAAGATAATTCTGTGGGGGGTGGGTGGAGCTATGCGGTTCCTATCATTTCAACTAAATCTCCGCGAGCGAAA